>CM062296.1:835192789-835792789 GCA_031216915.1 Pictodentalium vernedei | reverse complement strand
TGTATTAATTATCAGTGTATATTCTGTGACCAAGCCCAAAGTATGGCTTCACTAATGTTAGCACTATCTGTGATGTCTTTGTCAAGTCACCAGCATCTTCTTGTCTACCAGTGTATGGCAAGATATTCAGCACATATCCCGATTTCGATTCAGCCAGGGTAAAAAGTTTAATTCCCCATTTAGTGGGTTTATTTTTTATGTACTGTTTTATTTTGGCCCGGCCTTTGAATTTTACCATTGTTTCATCAACAGAAAGCTCCCTACTTGGAGTGTATAAACTTTGAAACTTCTTGATAAGATAATTTATTATGGGTCTTACTTTCCACAGAATATCTGATGAGTTTTTATCGTG
The DNA here is from genome assembly GCA_031216915.1 of Pictodentalium vernedei. Classification (NCBI taxonomy): domain Eukaryota; kingdom Metazoa; phylum Mollusca; class Scaphopoda; order Dentaliida; family Dentaliidae; genus Pictodentalium; species Pictodentalium vernedei. The sequence continues at coordinate 835,792,437 of CM062296.1, read as the reverse complement.
TGACTCGTTGTCTACAAAATGGAGATACCTGAGGATCTGAAGAAATCTCCGACTAGTCATTGTTTCATTGAATCCAGGTGTGCGCTGAAGAAAATCTGTGGACCAGTATTCCGCTAAGCGCCCTTTTTTCGTTACAAGACCCATTGTTAAAATAAGGCCTAACCATGTTTCCATCTCAGAAATGTCAGTATCATGCCATTCCATTCTGGGCCTTCCTGATTGCCTACATTGATTTGCATAAATGTTTGTTTGGGCTAAAATTTGACCAATCAAGTATTCTGTAAAAAACACCTGGAATACTTCAAGGGGGGACTTGTGAAATAAATTATTTTTCGGACCCACTCTATCATGATCAAAAGGAATATCTTCAGTTGCAACAGGCTTTGAGGACCAAGAAAAAAACTCTTCCTCATTTTCATTGGAACTTGAACATGATGCAGCTGCACATGAGCGAGATTCAGATTCATTTTCAGGTGCTAATTTTCTTAGTTTAGAAAGTGGTGCATCATCTGAATCCCCAGACTCACTCTCACAAACATAAGTTTCGCCTGTTTTCACTCGAAATTTTATAAGTGGGGTCTCGTCATCGCTACTGTCAACTTCGGAGTCTGTATCGACGACAGGATAACTTATATCAGGCACAGAATTATCGCTGTCATATTGTATATTTTGGCCGTTATCATTATTAAAAATATCCGATTCTTGAGCTTTGCCGAATAACGTCGTAAGTGGAACGTCTTCGTTTTCACTGTCAGACATTATTTAGTTTTCGCCTGTCATTTTCGATGAATAAACTTTAAATTTTCTTTTTTCGGGTTGCATAGCAACATCTAAACAAAGCAGAAGACAGTTCCGTTGTCAGGGCACATTCGATGTGCAATAAGAGTAAAGATAGGATACACAACAAATGAACAGTAATCATTCGAAGTTGAGATACGTATATATACGTACCGTAGTCGGAACGCACGGGAATTTTCGTACGTATTTATACGTACCGTAGTCGGAAAGGGTTAAAGGAATTGCTGGCACTGTTGACAATGTTAAAAAGCTGAGAACTGGTGCAATACTCATAGAATGTAAAAGGAGGTCCAAGCAATTAATCTATTAATCTACTGAATAAAGCAAATCTAGCAGATATGGAGTTGAATGCTCTTCCGCATAATTGTCAGTCGATGACTGTGTCGATGAAACCTCAACCAAACTATGCCTGAGGTCCTCTCAGGGAAAGTTCCCACCTAAAACACCACCGAAAAGAAACACTGGGGCAATTTCGCCCATACGTCCACCTTCTAAATCGTCAATCATGGATAATACATCCGAACAAAACATCATACAGTGGAATTGTCGAGGTTTAAAGGCGAATTTTAATGAACTGGGCCTTTTAAGCTCAAAATATAAACGTGCTGCCTTTTGCCTCCAGGAAACTCTTTTAAAGAAACCGAGGCTCAGGATCATTCAGCTTTTAGGCATAAAACTTCGTATAATGCCTGGACAGACGATAATGATCTGCATGTTCGCGGAACGTCTGTCTTAGTTAGGAACGACATTATTCACAGTTCTGTATTATTTCAAACAAATTTACAGGCTGTGGCGAGATGGCCAACTTTGGACAAAACAGTCACACTTTGTTCGATTCATGTTTCACCAAGTAAGGCTCTACAACTGACTGATCTTGAGTTGCTGGTGTCACAGTTCCCAACTCCATACATTTTGTTGGGTGATTTTAACGCACATAGCCCCTGTGGAGTAATTCCTGAAGTCAAGAAGATGTAAAATGTACAACTGTAGAGGAGTGCATTACAAAATATGACTTGTGTTTGTTTAATGATGGTTCAGACACTTATCTGCACCCCGCATCTGGTTCGTATACATCAATTGATCCTTCAGTTGATTGCCCTTCTATCTTCCTCGATTTCTCTTGGAAGGTAGAAGATTACTTGTGCGGGAGTGACCACTTTCCAATAGTGTTGGAAAGTGTTGTCTCGGCGGGCGACGGGAGAGTGCCCCAGTGGAGCTTTAAAAAGACTGACTTGGACACTTTCTCATCGCTTTGTTCTGAACGCCTCACACAGGAGAAATTTCAGGATATAGCTGACCAGATTTAACATTTTGCTACAGAGTTGATTGACTTCCAAGCCAAGACATTCCTAAGACCTCGGCAAATTCGAAACGTTTCACTAAACCATGGTTTGATGATGACTGTAAGCGGGCTGTAAAGGATCGCAAGAAAACTGACCGGGAATTCAACAAGTCACCAACCACAAATAATTTGGATAAACTACGGATAAATCGGGCAAAAGCAAGACGTTTTATAAAACAAAAACAAAAAGGTTCTTGCGAAGCTTGTTTTAGAGCTTAACCAAAACACCCCTATCAACAACATTTGGAAAATGATTAGAAAAATTAAGGGTAAAAGAAACCAAATCAACAGTACAGCATCTGAAAGATAACAACACACTAATCACATCAAAAAAAGAAATTTCAAACAAATTAGCCTCCACATTTTCTAACCATTCGTCGTCTGAAAGTTGCAATCCAGAATTTCGATAAAATAAAAAAACAACAAGAAAAACAAAAGATCAAATTTACCTCCAATAACTTAGAGGATTACAACGAACCTTTCTCTGTGGAAGAGTTAAATAACTCTTTACATAGAGCAAAGGATACTGCCAATGGATCCGATGAAATACATTATCAAATTTTGAAACACCTACCGCAATCATCACATGAATTTTTATTGCCAATTTTTAATGACAAATGGGCGACTGGCCAGTTTCCACCTTCCTGGCGTAAAGCAACAATAATTCCCTTTCCAAGGCCTGATAAAGATCACAACAACCCAGGTAATTACAGGCCTATCGCTTTAACAAGTTGTCCGTGTAAAAACCATGGAAAGGATGATCAATGATCGACTTATCTGGTTTCTGGAATCGAACAATCTACTTGTGAATGATCAGTTTGGTAACATTTATTTATTTATTTATTGATGTTTAAGGTCACATATTTATGCACAATGGCTAATCATGACCGTGACAGTTTTACGGGTGGAGGAAGCCGGAGTACCCGGAGAGAACCACCGAGCAACGACGAGCAGCTGCCAGCTCCCCAACATCGTAACTCCGCACTGCAGCACAGACAGGGTTAGATTGGTTGAAGACATGCGTACCATCGACGTGCAGTACGCCTTAGTACACGGCGTCATCGTGCCCCCACGCGGGCACGATGGTAACAGAAACCACAGAAGTTTTGTGGATCATTTGATTAGACTCGAAACCTTCATAAAAAATGCCTTTGCCAGAAAAGAACATGTGATCGCGATTTTCTTTGACCAGGAAAAGGCATATGATACAACGGACGTATGGGATTTTAAAAGATCTTTTTAACATGGGGTTGAGAGGATGTATGCCTCTTTTTATTGAAAATGATTTAAAGGATCGCCAATTTCAGTTTCGTGTTGGGTCTACGTTATCTGATCCACATGAACAGGAGTTTCATCTGTTACCCTCTTTTCAATTAAGATCAACAGTATCATCGATGCCATTGAGAATGTGGTCGATTCTTCATTGTATGTTGATGATTTTTAGCTCACCAACTGTAGCTGAGTGAGCCTATGACATGGCTCGATCAGTCGGCATCAGCGTCGGCGTGAGCGTCAGCGTCGATGTCGGCGTCAGCGAACGTGTCCAATAATGTTAAAGTTTCTGTTTATGTCACTTACTCGCCCTATTTACATATCATGGCCTATATAATGCTGCTATATGATGATTATTATCATTCTACAATGATTTAACCCCTCACACTCTGCATTTTATACATTTTTCTTGACATTTTGGTTGCGTTTAATTTTCTGTTTAGCTTAGAATTTTATGTTAACTTAGTGTTTAGTCCACCTGCTGTGTTCCTTCTCTTCCCATAGTGCTTATTTTCATCAAACATCTTCATTATTATTCTACCATGGTTTAACCCTTCATACTCTGCATTTTAAACATTTTTCTTGACATTTTTAGTTACGTTTAGTCTTCAGTTTTGCTCAGAATTTCATGTTTAACTTAGTATTTACCTCACCTGCTGTGTTCCATCTCTTCCCATGGTGCTTATATTCATCAAACATCTTCTTCATTATCGTTCTACCATGGTTTAACCCCTCATACTTTGCATTTTAAACATTTTTCTTGACATTTTAGTTGCGTTTAGTTTTCTGTTTAGCTCAGAATTTCATGTTTAACTTAGTATTTAGCTCACCTGATGTGTCCTTTCTCTTCCCATGGTGCTTATATTCATTTTACATCTTCTTCGTTATCATTCTAGCATCATTTAACCCTTGTCCAGTGAATTTCTTCAAATTTTCCATTCCAGTTTTAATGTTAAGTTTCCTGTTTGCCTCACATTTAGACATTTTCAGTGTGTCAAAGTTTTTCTTTAGGTCAGCTGCCGACACCCTTTTCATCCCATGGCCTTTCTATTGCTTCCATATGGTACTTTTTATCATTCTACTATTATTTCATTCTCACCCAGTGCATTTTAAAACTTTTTCTTATCATTTTTTAGTTACGTTTACTTTTCTGTTTAGCTCAGAATTTCATGTTTAACTAAGTGTTTAGGTCAGCTGCTGTTCTCCTTTTCTTCCCACGGCACTTATAGTCATCATACATGTTCCTCAGTATCATTGTTCCATGATTAACCCCTCATACCCTGTATTGTAAACATTTTTCTTGACATTTTTAGTTGCGTTTAGTTTTCTGTTTAGCTCAGAATTTCATGTTTAACTTAGTGTTCAGGTCAGCTGCTGTGCTCCTTCTCTTCCCATGGCACTTATATTCATCCGACATGTTCCTCAGTATCATTGTTCCATGATTTATCCCCTGACTGATGGGATAAACACTCCGGATATCTGTATATGCCATTTTTTTAGTTCTATAGTTTAACAATTGGAGGCTAATGGGCTGAACACTACATATACCTGTATATGCCAATTTCTCCATCCCACAATCCATCGCAGTGAAAGCGGTACGTGCAATATCCACCACGAAGCTGGGTTCTGTTCAGATTCACTACAGGATGAGCATTGGCTAAGTTGATGAATACTTCCATGTACAACCCGGAACTGTAATCTGGTTGTAAGGCTTTATGCGGAACGTAGGTCTCATCCATACTAAAACCTACGTAGTTACAACAACACTGTGACGTCATGCGACACTTGAAATATGTTCGTCGTCGCAAAACCGTACATGCATTTCATCACGGAAATGTTTTGATTGGCGATCTAGCATATAGGTATGTGGCACTGGTGTCTTTCAAAGATTTATCGTTTGCTTGTATCGTATTCGGATGCTGTCTGAAAGTGCAGTCTTTAAATGTGTCCCCGGCCATTTGCACTTGAAAAGGCGGGTTTGTCTTCTGCGGACATCACCCCGAACATATTCTTGTAAGGTCATGGTTTCATGATCTTCCATCCATAATGTAGCGTTCCTGTTGACATACGACCAGATACAGCGAGCTGCCAAACTCGACATCCTTTCCATCAATCGTAAACTTGGCTGTTTCCAATAATCCTAAATTTGAACCTTTGGGAATCGTTTGATCTATGTGGCCAGGTGTATCCATATAAAACAAATTAAGTTACTGGAGGTTCACTTAGGTACTGCTCACTCAAATAGGTTCTAATGCTACTTTATTTATATTTGTTGACCTTGAAAGGGTTGAAGTATGGTCTCGTCATACATTTCGTTTTCCCTTTCTCTAGTGACAGGTTGCCCCAAATGGGTATTAGAGTATCCGTACAGTAAGATTTTTGACAGAATTTGGTATTGTATCCGTACAGTAAGATGAATGATAGAATTTGGTATTAGAGTATCCGTGCAGTAAGATTTAAGACAGAATTTGGTATTATAGTAACCGTACAGTAAGATTTATGACAGCATTTGGTATTACAGTATCCGTACAGTAAGAGTTATGATATAATTTGGTATTAGAGTATCCGTACAGTAACATTTATGACAGAATCTGGTATTGGAGTATCCGTAAAATAAGATTTATGACATAATTTGGTATTAGAGTATCAGTACAGTAAGATTTATGACAGCATTTGGTATTAGAGTATCCGTACAGTAAAATTTATGATAGGATTTGGTATTAGAGTATCATTACAGTAAGATTTATGATAGAATTTGGGATTATAGTATCCATACAGTAATATTTATGACAGAATTTGGTATTATAGTAACCGTACAGTAAGATTTATGGCAGCATTTGGTATTACAGTATCCGTACAGTAAGAGTTATGGTATAATTTGGTATTAGAGTATCCGTACAGTAATATTTATGACAGAATCTGGTATTAGAGTATCTATAAAATAAGATTTATGACATAATTTGGTATTAGAGTATCAGTACAGTAAGATTTATGACAGCATTTGGTATTAGAGTATCCGTACAGTAAGATTTATGATAGGATTTGGTATTAGAGTATCATTACAGTAAGATTTATGATAGAATTTGGGATTATATTATCCATACAGTAATATTTATGACCGAATTTGGTATTATAGTATCCGTACAGTAAGATTTATGACAGAATTTGGAACAGACATAGATCAATAGTACTTTCTAAAACAATGTGTTTTATAGCCCACTCCTAATCGCCTTGTAACGTTATGTCGTAGGATAGAACCGTTGTAAAATCGTTAGCTTGGTCAATAAGGAATACATAACCGACATCCGTGTCACTTTGACATGGGTAGTAATCATACATCTCTCAAACCGACGACCTAGTAGGTTTGCTATACGCTTTACCCATATCATGAATTTAAACCTTCAGTGCAGATTCTCAAATTAACATTTACCCTTTCTCCTATTCATTTTTTTAAACAATATTTCATTTCTCTATACTAGAAATAGGTTTGGTAAAGAGGCAGGACCTATATGAGAACTTAGCCAACTCAACAAAAATTACATCACATTTCAGTCTAAGGGCAACAAGAGAATGTAATGGAGAAATAGGTAATCACTCAGCGTGAAAGTGACTATTTTCGTTTTTTTCCAGTGTAAAAATGCTATGAGTTGTATGATTGTGTGGTGACATGTTGGCATATGCCATGTGTATGCCAATATCATTGCACTCAATAAGATGATTTTATTTATTGGTATATAAAGTCACCTCCGTGTAGCGGTGGCCAATCGCAACAATTGGGTAAAATCAAGACACAAACATTATGCAGGCATGCATATAAACACGTTTATATATATTCACATACACGAGATCTCACATGCGTACTGTATATAAGTTATACATGAACGCACTTATTCATAATTCACATTAACCATAGCATTCAACCCACAAAATGGCTGTTCTACTATGGTGACGTGTGTAGTGTTGTTCCATTGGGGTAAAGTATGTTCCACGCGTTTGGGGAAGTAAAGTGGTGCTATTTTTTTGAGGTAGCGCGTCTGTTCGTGTCCATAAGTAGTGATGTAATGTTATTATATTAAGATAGAGTATTTGTGCTTTAAATTTAATTCTAATCCCGTATTCAAGCCTCTAGCACAGTTCCCTTCTTTAATATAAACCCTAAATGTTTATCGACGAGATAGCTATTGTAATATAGGATTCGGGTAATGCTGTTCTATTTATGCTGTCGTTTTTGTTACACACTGGAAGTGAAGTGAAGCTGTTCTATCTGTTTCAAGCTTACAAACAAAATTATAATGTATTCAACGTAAAAAGCAGGTCCTAAAATGTCATGAAATTTGGGGTATATTTGAAGTAACTGAAATTATTTCACTAAGAGCCAGTGTATACAGATATTATTCTATTACAATGTAATTATATTACACTTTCACTATAATCCATTCAAATGAATATGACACGCCAAAACTGTCAACAAGTTCCATGTCCCTGTTTTCCCCGTAACCCTATAACGTGGAGCAGAGCTTGTGTATTCTAGTAAAAATAACCTAGTATCAATGTGTGGATTGGATGTCTTGTGAAGAGAATTATTCAATTATGTCATTGTGTATGTAAATATTAATATGACTGTACGGTCATAATTAATCCAACTAAACTCACGTATAGGTATCATCTATTGGAATTGAATTAATTAATTCAGACTTACAGTATAAATTAAATTAGAGAACAAACCAATAACATTAACAAGTCAAATTAAAACATGCACCTGGAACTTAATTAAGCACCCCGTGTTTATGCAGTGGTGTTAATAGAAACTGTCATTACTTTCATCCTATCTTTCAGATGGCCAAAAATGATTGCTTGCGGAAAGAATGATCTATTGACAAAAGAAAGACAACACAATGGTAACAATGTGCAGTATTTTAATGGCGCTAATTACAAATATCTGTCACTAATATTTTTGATGGAAAAATGTCCTTTAGAGAAGTATGGTGCTGGAGCTGTCCATGATGAAACAAATGTCGGTAATTACTGACAAAAACAAAACGTAACCTGTGATATCCTGAACACAATAGCAGTGTCTGATGTCAGTAGCGAGTGTATCACCACGTGCCCGAGTGACAGCCCAATGCCAGCCTTATCCCTTCTAATGCTACCAGTGAGCCTTCTGGTACGGTGAAGAGGCAACTGCTGCCACTCCTCATGCAATGCAGCTTTCAAATCGGCCAAATTCAATAAGGGCCATCCCTGCCTTGCACACGACGTCCAAGAAAGTCCCAGATGTGTTCTCGGGGATTCAAATCGGGGCTCATTGCAGGCCATGTTAGTGTTGTAATAGCGTTGTTCTGAACAATGTTCTCACGGCATGGGAGCAGTGTGGCCTTGTCATCCACCAATACTGGGCGAGTAACTAACGAGTGGTTGTCAAAATGAGGCACGACTACCGGATTGAGAATGTCCCTGATTTACTGATGTTGGGGAGCCAACGGCGTTTTAAAATCCCACTTGAAGCAAAGGTTTCACGCCTAACGAGGCGTACCAGACTCTGATCTTCTGGAGGAGAGGTATTTTGGGGATTGCCCAGGCCTTGGCCGATCATTAACATCGATGGTTTGTTGATGTTTTCGGGCAAGTCTACAGATGATAGAATGATGACTATAACCAAATTGCCTTCCAATAGCTTTGAAGGCATGCATGTTGCATGCAAGCCAACGATTTACTATTTTATTGCCTCTGACAGTCCCCTCCTTGCCACGTCAACGTTTATTGATAAAGGAAGTGACACATTTTATTGTTATGTACCCAGATAGTGCATGTGGATGACAGTGTTTTTGTGACATTCGTAGAAGGCATGCTTCATGTGAATGAGGGGGGTGTTTGAGGTACGCTATCAGCCAGAAACGTCATGTTTGACAAGATGAAACGTACTGCAACACACAGCAATCATCAAAACATAATAATCGGTAACAGCAACTCCACTATCATGAAACATTTCAGGGGGTGCTTAATTAAGTTCTAAGTGTAGAGTGTATGCGCCATAATATTTTGTCATAAATTGGCAACGTGTAATGGAATGGATAAGTTTTAATAAGAGTATGGATGGCGTTCTACCAACAACCTTACATAAAGTATTAACATACTAAAGAATAGATGATCTTATAAAATAACTTTACGTAATATATCGACATGTTATGGATTAGATGACCTAATACCAATAACTTTGTATGTTTCATCAACATTCCATAAAATAGATTATCTTATACCAATAACGTTGCATAATTTATCAGCATTCTATAGTATACATGTCCTTATACCAATAACGTTACATATTGTATTAACATTCTATATGGGAGAGCGGTGGCTCAGTGGTAGACTGTTGGACTTCGATACTAGAGATCTCGAGTTCGATCCCCGTCCGGGACGACCCGCGTTGTGTCCTTGGACAAGGCACTTTATCCCGGTTGCCAACATGGGGCACGATGACGCCGTGAACTAAGGCGTACTGTACGTCGATGGCGCACATATCTTCAACCGCTGTAACCATGCTTGGATGGAGCTCACGGAGCTTGAACAGAGTTAAAATGTTGAGGAGCTGACAATTGCTCGTCGATACTCAGTGGTTCTCTCCAGGAAGTTCGGCTTCCTCCATCCGTGAAACTGTTACGGTCATGATTAGCCATTGTGCATAAGTATGTGACGTTAAACACCAATAAATAACATTCTATAGAATAGATGTCCTTATACCAATAACGCTACACAACTTGTCAACATTCTATAGAATGTATGACTTTCTACTAATACCCTTACATAATTTATCAAAATTCAATATAATGGATGACCCTATACGAATAACCTTGCAGAATAAAGGACCCAGGTTATATTATTTTTTGCACATATTTATGGATCACATTGTAATCAGAGAGTTTTAACAATGCAGTGAATGACCCAGGAAACAATGAATTGCATGCATAAAAATATTTCAATAAAAAGGACAGGGTTTAACAATGTCACGCATGTGCTCATTACTTGAATGAATGGGTCGTGATACAATAGGACAAACAAAATCTCTATCGTACAACACAATAGTGGGCAATGGATGGATGGATGTGTATATTAAGTGTGATGGGATTAGAAGTACCATTATTACTAGAATCTATACTTACAGTGTTGTTGTATTAGTTGGTATTGGTGTTGGCACTGTCGTCAAAGATCTAGAGTTACAGTATACTGTAGTACCAGAACAACTACATGGTGTTGGACATGTTGAAGCAGTTTTCGCAAATACAAAACACACTGCTATTATATATATTGTTGACAAACGTTTCCTCTTCATTTTGCGACTTTATCGTCGGATGCATATAATTTCAAATTGTGTTTTTCCTTTCTGTAATAAAAAAAACAAAAGGCTCAAAGCAGGCAAGAAAAAGATTTACACATGAGAGCAAGTATATAAAAATTAATTATCCCGGACTTCTGTGATATCCACGTTGGAGTTATGCATTAATGCTAACTACACGTCCATTGTGTATTTATCTTTAATTGCTACTATCTAATATACTTCTATACCCACGTTGGAGTTGTATACTAATGCGAACTACGCGTCGGTTGCAGACTTGCCTTTAATTACGGCTGACTTCTGTATTTATGCTATACCTACGTTGGAGTTGTGTACTAATGCGAACTACACGTCAATTGTGTATTTGCCCTTTATTGCCGATAACTACTGTACGTCTGCTATACCCACGCTGTCCTTGTGTACTAATGCGAACTGCACGTCGATTGTGTACTTTCCTTTAATTGTTGCTAAATACTGTATTTCTGCTATACCCACGTTGGTGTTGTGTACTAATGCGAACTACACGTCAGTTGTGTACTTGCCTTTAATTGCGGCTAACTACCGTACTTCGGCTATACCCACGATGGCGTCGTGTACAAATGCGAACTGTACGTCGATTGCGCATTTGCCTTTCATTGATTCGAGCTAATGTACTCTGCTACACCGATGTTGGCGTTCTTACTAATGCGAACTGCACTTGTCTTTAATTGCTGATATCTATGGCTGTGTTGGGTCCATAACTTAATAGTAAGTTGGAGAATCTGAAAGAAGTTGCTCGGCGCTCCTCGGTGTTGACCTTCCGGTTATTCCAGCTTCCTCCATCCGTAAACTGTCCAACACGATTTGACCCAGCATGTTGAAAATGACGTTAACTCTCAATAAGTAAACAAAACTCTATCTCTTCTTTAATCTGGTTGATAATTTTTAGGTTACAGCAGAGGAAAAGGCTCATATATTTGCATTCATCCATGCGTGGCCTACGCGTGAGAAATTGCATGTGCACTACCTAAGGATAATCATACAAATCAACAAAGTTAATATCGTATTTTGCAATTGTAAGCATTGTTTTCAATTCTTCTGCCTCCAGTTAAGGGTACTTACCGTTCCGTTATGTCGATAGAATTTTCAGGTTTTATACCTCTTCTTTGTAAGGTGCGTACCGCGTTTTTATATTTTCGATAACTATCCTTTATCCAAAACAGTTAACTATCTCTTTTTATTACTTTCAAAAGTGTGATTTACTGGGATTTCGGGTTTGATTATAAACGATAACTTCACAAGTGAATTAGGCAATAAACAACTGTGTCGTGTATCCGTGCGCGCAAATGAAGACGCTTTGCCGTGGGTGTAATGGGGACTTCATTGTTTTTTTGTTTTTTTAATCCCTTACCTAACATGAAAAGCAGACGATACTTGCAAAGAAATTCTTGAATAACTATTATTTTCATTTTTTTTTCTCAAAAACATAGGTTATATGCATAGCCTATGCATTTGACACAAAAAATGAAAAAAATAATGAAAATTAATTGGCGACTTTTGAGAATAGCGCTGGCCGGTTTTGGCCGTTACGTTAGATAAAGTGTTAAATAATATAATTATCGTTAATAATGAAAAGTAATAAACAGAGTAATCGTTTGACTGGACTGGTTACGTGAACAAATTCATTCGAGGCGATGGAGTATATTGTAAGACACCCGTGCGCATTCGCGCACTCGTGTTTGTACAACACCCTTCACCTCTCGTGAATTATTTCACGTAACCAGTCCATTCAAGTAATCACTCTCTATTTCTTAAATTTCTCAATTTCGGGCGAGTCGTAAGAACTATCCTTTTGTAAGTTTAGTTTCAACATTATTTATTTCCAAATTGCATTATAATAAAATAAAACATGGAATAATTATTTGTGGATTCAACAGAAAGCTAAAAGCTTGTGTTAAGCTCTTTCTACAGAACTAACATATTTCACATTACTGGTGAATGTGACGGCGATTTACATTCGTCTTGGTTACAAAAAGAAACAAAAATGACACAAACCAAATTAAAGGTGATCGATAAAGAAGAAGATGAAGAAGGGTATGAATGAAGAATAAGCAACAGGGAGAGAGATATATAGATAGATATAACAAAAGATAGTATTACGAATGGAGAGAGAGAGAGAGAGAAGAGAGAGAGAGAGAGAGAAAGAGAGTGAGAGAGAGAGAGAAAGATAGAGAGAGAAGAGAGAGAGAGAGAGAGAGAGAGAGAGAGAGAGAGTGAGAGAGGGAAAAAGAGATTGCAAACTAAAACAAATGGAAGCTGGACTTAATGATTCTGTAGAATCATGGTTTTTCCAGATTTGATTCCGTGATTTTCCATAACCCCAGAGTGTCTGAAGAATTGATTTTAACTGCATCACTGTATCGGTGAATTCCACTTCCAACAAAGGAGATTGTGTTTATCTCCCAGGTACACATTGGGTGCTGTGGGTGCCCGAAAACAGGTCATTTTCTCAAAATTACGATGCTTGAAGCCTGTAGAGGGTTATTAGACGCTCACAGGAATATTTTGTCTGTGCTACTTGCAATGTCACACGAATATCTGCGAGTGGCCATTTTGTCGTGAAAATCTACAAGACTCGTTTAGAGAAATCCACAGAAAATATGGATGTTTGATCTTTTGATGAGTTTGCCGTTTAACCAGCCCGAAACGGGTTACGGTTTGGTTTCTGGAATACCCTTATTACTTCCAAAAATAATTATCGTGAATTCCACTTCCAATAAAGGAAGTTATGTTTATCTCTCGTGTACCTTTCGGGTGCTGTTGGTGCCCGAAACAGCCCATTTCATCAAAATTTCGATGTTTGGTAGCCTGTGGAGGGTTAACACATGCATTACCTAATATCTTTTGTCTATCAATGGTTGTGTCACAGTCTGGTCTAACAATGATAAATATTTTTAAAAAAAATCTACACGGCGCGTTTTGAGAAAGTGCTGATGAACTCTAAGGCGAAATAACCAAGTTGTTAATAAACAGGTGGTCGTTCAGATTACTACAATGAAGCGGAGTCAACAATGAAACATTTGAGCTATTTGAGATTTAGATTCTTTATAAAAGGTGGGAGGACGTCCATTATTTCTACTGAGGTATCTTTTGAAGTTCATAATTGTGTTGTTTTCCCTTACTGGTTGTCAGATCATTCCAAAGTTTTGTTGTCGCTGGAAAAAAATGATATTTGACAGGATGTCGTACGACAGAGGGATGCTCGAATATTTTGATTAGACAGAAGCCTATATGATTGCACTTCTGAAATGAATGGGGGAATTCGACTGGAAATAAACTTTGGAGTTACTTTATGGTACATTTTAAAGAATTAGACTAATGTATGTCCTTTCTTCCGAGTTCGATTTGTTCGCCAACCATTTTCAATATTCAAAGATACTTTGCTGGCACTTTTTGTTGCGCCAGTAACAATTCTAGTAGCAGAAATTTGCATTTTCTTAAGTTCGTCTATTTCGTTGTTTGTATGATTATCCCAGATGGTGTCGCCGTAATCCAGAAGGGGTCGGATAAATAAAAATTTTGTAAGTTTGGGAATACAATCACCATTAAAAACATATCTGTATATGTGGTGCTGCCAAACAAAATCTTACTGGCATTGGCTGATCGATGTGACCCGTGACCTCATATGGGAGTCAATGTCCAAACAATTGAGTTCCTCTAACTTCTTTGAAATTTTAATATGTTGTGGAGGTCAAAAAATTGAAAACATTTTTTTTTAATGTATTTATTTATTTATTTTTTATTTTTTTTTTGATTTAACGTAAATGGTACTGTTAACGTTTTATAGCATTTTACGTTTTCCCATCTACTCTACTAACTTTACGAGCAACACCACACTAACTTAAAAAGATAGAAACATCCGAATCCATTACACACCGCTAAGGGAATACCTGAAGGGTTGCATAGTTGAAAGTCACATGTATTGTATAAGGATGCGGACGTTTCTGTCGAATTTACAGCTTCTTTTTGGAGAAAAGCTTGGGTATAATGTGATTTTATAGACTCGTATATATATAAAAACTGAATGTTTGAGAAAAATATTGAATGACTGACATTCACCACATTTGTAACAGATGGAAATAATGTCAGTCATACAATTGTTCAACCTTAAAATAGAAAAATAAATTGTTTATCATTTAGTTACTCGGGGTATATTCCATTCACCATCCATATTTTACAGTATAAGTGTTCTTAGAATTTGTTTACTAACGTAGCGTATGGTAATACAATTTTCAACTTCCAACATGCCCCATTTAGATTTGTATATTATATGTTCATTGTGCCCCTGGCATCTCCAACAGAACAACATTCTCAAAATGAGCATTACTACTGAGGGAAAGGGGTGGGGTGGAGAAGGTAGATGAAACAAAGGCACGCATGCATTCGAGGGGGTATGTAGTTTGAAGTAACAGGAAGCACGATTGTCTAATGGTTCGATTGATAGACTATTGTGCAATCAGTAGTGATACAGTTTAGAGTTTGTTCATGGGACATCAGAGGTTCTCCTGCCCGTGAATAGTAGTCCACAGGGTACTGTAAGGTAAACTGATCTCTTCTTCACCGCCACAGTCAGTATAAACATTAATTGTTTACGGTTACAGGTCAGTCATCTAAATAAAGGCCTTTTGGACTTCTTAATGTCACATACTGGATGATGGAACGAGGACTTGTTTGCATGCTGGTGTGAAATGCAGTTGTATGCTGTCAGATAGGAGAGTCTGATTGTCTCAAAGTCTGTGAGATGGTAGCATACAGATCACGATATCAATACCATCACTGTGCATTATGGGTGATATCGGCTCACTAGTTCCTCCCTCGGTACACATCTCTAGTGACTGGAGAGGTTTTAGATCTCAGTGTGACTCGATTTGATGGAAACACAGAACCATTAGAAAGCAAGTGAGAGTGTGGAATACTAAAGTGGAGTCGATGGGCCGATGAGAAAATTCCTTTATGGTAAAGTATCTACACTTCATTGCGATGTCCCTGTAGCCACTATGGACACGTCTTCTACTACAGGTAGCCTCTTCCTATGAATGTGTAGGCTCTGTCTATAAAAGCGTAGGCTCTGCCATATTACATTATACGCCTGGAGCTCTGCGCTGAGAATAATAGGTAAGGGGAGAGTTGATCACCTTGCCTCACTCCCCGCTGTAAATTGACCTTTTCCGAGCAATGTCCGTTATTTAGTATATAAGTGAATATGTTAGAGTAGAAGGTGTGAAACTAACGTATAATAGAAATTATATTAAGAAATTCCAGTGTTTTCTCTCTGAAAGGTCATTCAAGAGAATCAAACACTTTTTCGAAATCAAGCAGAACAAGTAACCCGTCAATATTTTCTTTCACACATTTTTCATTGAGGTCAAAAGTTAGTCTCGTTGATACTCCAATATATCGTCTTTTCATAAACCCTAGCTGCGTTTCAGATATAAGTTTGGGTAAGACTGTTTTAATGCGGTTGGAGATAGCTGTGGGGGCAATTTTGGTATCGAAATTAATAAGGGATATGGGTCTCCAGTTTTTAATGAATTTTTGGGGTTTGATAGGCTTGAGAATGCAGGTAATTGTACCAGTTATTTGTGGATTGGGCAGAAGTTTAAGATTGTATCCATAATTGAGAGAGGTTATTAGATAGTTTCCCATGTCTTTTCTGAAGAATTTATCAAACTCCACTGTGAAGCCATCTGATCCGGATGTTTTATTATTTCCATTGTTTTCAGCGTTTCTAAACATTCACAACTTGTCAGACATCCTTTCAATGAGTTACTTACCTCATCATCTAAAAATTGGAGAAGGGGGTTATTTTTACCAAAGATGGGACTATTATTTGACTCCTAGATAACTTTTTTTTCTGCAGAGAACTATCAGCTCATTATGCGCTTATTTTACATGACATCCTGCTCTTCGTCCAGTTTGTCGCCACTTTAGCTTGATTCCGAGCTCTGTATCAAATATAAGACATGTCCCCTTACACATAGCTGTACAACTCCGATTTCATCTGTAAATAGCGTAACAAAGTCTTATCGGTGTGTCTTTGTACTATCGGTTCTTCTGAAAGTCTGAATGAATTTTCTTTACTCGTGGAGATCACACCTTTCCATGTATAATTTTAATCACTATCCAGGGTGGTCCTACATTATTGCTTTTTTATAAGAACTGGTGCAACCACCAGTTCCAACAGAAATATAGTCTACACGGGCTTCCGTTTTGACTTGAAAATGATCCTGTGTTGCAACTAATTGTTCATATGAAGTACCCCATCTCACGTTTACCTCTTTAGAGTACAGCTGCCGTGGGCAGGTCGTCATCTACGCATGGGTAGTGATGCCCAGCCAGGCGTTTACAGGGTAAAAATCATCATCCGCAAAGTTTTCAGTAATGTATCCGGAGCTTCATTTATCAAACTTTTGGTGGTTATTTCTGTAATTAGCATTTTGAATCTTATATTATTTTGAACATAATAATATTATATGAACAATATTGCCCACGGAGTCCATTATGTAATATTGCAAATGGGGCAAATAAGAGGGGCTTTTCACTTCCTATGCTTTTGCAGTAAAAGACTGTGGCTAATATTCGTTAGTACACTGTAAAAATCTCTAAATACGCGCTATTTGCTTTAAAATAAATACCGATGCATGTAATTAAACATCTTGTGTGTTTTGTCATAGATCAGGCGGAGTTAAATAAATGCTGAGGTTTATTTCACAAAACGTTACAGGTGTTTTATGTCAGGCAAATGGTAGTCTGAAAAAAGTATATGTAAATTATATCACATTGTCTAAAAAAATAATTAACCCCAAAACACGTGTATCACACTTAAACTTTTAACCGATAATCCCTGAACCCCTGAAATATATGGAGAGGTATGTTTGCATGTTCTGCCCAGCAGGAATATTTTAAAAAAGGTCGCTGAAACATCTCATCTGCGGTTGTTAGAATTGTCAGCAAACCCACATTGTCGGACTTTTATAAAAAAGTTAAGAAACTAATGTGCTGCAATATAACAGAGTTCATTAATATACGAAACTGACTTAGTATAGATAACAAACGCGTCTGTTTTACCGCGACACTGAATATAAAACATCTGGGTTTATTTGCGTGTTTGATAAATTGGTAGACCGCGAGAAAGACTGTGGCTGCCCGCTTGCAGGAAGCAAATCAGGTTCCAGGTGATAACAGGATCGAGTCTTTCTCCAGATCTCGCTCTTCGATAGCGTGTGACTGCGTACATGTTATTTTCATGTTTGGGTCATTTCTGTTGAAAAGTATAAGAAAGTAGTTAAAAGGTAAATGTTGTCCTAGCGATGTATTCAAGTTCTTACGATTACTGATAATTTCTTATTTTACTAATCTTAACTGTCTACATTTATCACTGTCTGTTTTATACTTAACTTTCGTGTTAAAGTAAAAAAAAAACACCGATATTGACTAGAATAACGATACTGCATGTATACCGAAAGCAGTTGACCAGAACACTGTGACAGCATGTTCACAAGTTAAAGAGACAATTATTTGAATGCAAGGCATATTCATTCAGATTAAAGGTGTTATAAGTAAGAGACATCATTCTGTTTACTTTGAAATTCCCACCTCTGATATTCCTTAAATTCAAATTAAATATACAGTACGTGGAGAGTGGATTGCAACCAAATCACCCGCGGAGTGCAGTCATCACCCAAGCTATAACTTTCAAATTGTGCACAAATCGACAAAAAACAAAAGCAAATGTTTCAGCTAATGGACCTCCGGGTTTAACCCGGAGGTCCATTGGCTGAAACTTTGCTTGTACTGGTTATGCTTTGCAACACGTTTGCAATTATTGCTCGGGTGGGATCTCCACTCTGCGGGTGATTTAGTGATAATACACTCTCCACGTACTGTACATGCACAAATTATACATCAAAATAAAGGTTGTGATGTACAGAACACGAAAAATATATGCACTCAAATCACCGATATGACAGCAGGCACCAATCATCCCTGGAAGTCTGCTCCCGTATTCGTACCGTAATTGATAAATAATATTTCACGAGAACAACTCGTTGTCAATTGTGTTCCAAATATCCAAGATCAAAGCTAGGAAGACAAAATTATTCAAAACACAGCGACATTGCGGGTTGAGAGATACATTCCAAACCTTTCGGCTTTGATTTGGTTTTGGTTTGTTTACATTCTGGTCAACGCCATCGGAACCGAAAAACATTGATCAACAATACTGTCTAAAATCAAATAATGAGACAGATCGCCTACGCACTTTTATTATATGGACTGCACAACTGTCATATTATTTGCAAGGAATCATTACACCTGTTTGCATTTCTGAGGATTACGCGATTCAAAACACAGCGACATTGCGGGTTGAGGGATACATTCCAAACCTTTCGGCTTTGATTTGGTTTTGGTTTGTTTACATTCTGGTCAACGCCATCGGAACCGAAAAACATTGATCAACAATACTGTCTAAAATCAAATAATGAGACAGATCGCCTACGCACTTTTATTATATGGACTGCACAACTGTCATATTATTTGCAAGGAATCATTACACCTGTTTGCATTTCTGAGGATTACGCGATTCAAAACACAGCGACATTGCGGGTTGAGGGATACATTCCAAACCTTTCGGCTTTGATTTGGTTTTGGTTTGTTTACATTCTGGTCAACGCCATCGGAACCGAAAAACATTGATCAACAATACTGTCTAAAATCAAATAATGAGACAGATCGCCTACGCACTTTTATTATATGGACTGCACAACTGTCATATTATTTGCAAGGAATCATTACACCTGTTTGCATTTCTGAGGATTACGCGATTCAAAACACAGCGACATTGCGGGTTGAGAGATACATTCCAAACCTTTCGGCTTTGATTTGGTTTTGGTTTGTTTACATTCTGGTCAACGCCATCGGAACCGAAAAACATTGATCAACAATACTGTCTAAAATCAAATAATGAGACAGATCGCCTACGCACTTTTATTATATGGACTGCACAACTGTCATATTATTTGCAAGGAATCATTACACCTGTTTGCATTTCTGAGGATTACGCGATTCAAAACACAGCGACATTGCGGGTTGAGGGATACATTCCAAACCTTTCGGCTTTGATTTGGTTTTGGTTTGTTTACATTCTGGTCAACGCCATCGGAACCGAAAAACATTGATCAACAATACTGTCTAAAATCAAATAATGAGACAGATCGCCTACGCACTTTTATTATATGGACTGCACAACTGTCATATTATTTGCAAGGAATCATTACACCTGTTTGCATTTCTGAGGATTACGCGATTCAAAACACAGCGACATTGCGGGTTGAGGGATACATTCCAAACCTTTCGGCTTTGATTTGGTTTTGGTTTGTTTACATTCTGGTCAACGCCATCGGAACCGAAAAACATTGATCAACAATACTGTCTAAAATCAAATAATGAGACAGATCGCCTACGCACTTTTATTATATGGACTGCACAACTGTCATATTATTTGCAAGGAATCATTACACCTGTTTGCATTTCTGAGGATTACGCGATTCAAAACACAGCGACATTGCGGGTTGAGGGATACATTCCAAACCTTTCGGCTTTGATTTGGTTTTGGTTTGTTTACATTCTGGTCAACGCCATCGGAACCGAAAAACATTGATCAACAATACTGTCTAAAATCAAATAATGAGACAGATCGCCTACGCACTTTTATTATATGGACTGCACAACTGTCATATTATTTGCAAGGAATCATTACACCTGTTTGCATTTCTGAGGATTACGCGATTCAAAACACAGCGACATTGCGGGTTGAGGGATACATTCCAAACCTTTCGGCTTTGATTTGGTTTTGGTTTGTTTACATTCTGGTCAACGCCATCGGAACCGAAAAACATTGATCAACAATACTGTCTAAAATCAAATAATGAGACAGATCGCCTACGCACTTTTATTATATGGACTGCACAACTGTCATATTATTTGCAAGGAATCATTACACCTGTTTGCATTTCTGAGGATTACGCGATTGTTTTTATTTCGATGAAAATGTGTGATGGTGTTGTCCTTTTCCCAAATGTAGTCCTGTTTGTGCAGTGTTTTGAATGCCTAGATCTGTTCTTTGATATTTGAAGCACATTTGGCCACGGCCCATAAGTTGTTCTGAAATGTTATTTTATTATCCGTTTTGGTACGAATGCAGTAACAGACTTCCAGAAACCATTTGTGCTAGTCTAAGCATGACCTTAAAGTCGGTAATATAATATTTGGTCTGGTACGTCCTTACCAGTCCAAACATGGCCTAAAAGTCCATAATATATATTTTTTTTTTGGAACATGTTCGTCCTTTCTGAAAGGACGTAACAAACTAAAAAATATGTTACGTACTTTCAGGCCATGTTTGGACTACACTGCTGTCTGCTGTCAACTCTGTGAGCTGACTGCATATGTTTTGTCGTGTTCTATTCATCACAACCTTCATTTTGGTGTCTACTTTGTGTATATTTAATTTGTATTTAAGGTATGTCAGAGGTGTGAATTCTAAGGTAAATAAATTTCTTTTACTTATATAGCACCTATTTTTATAAACGACTGGGGTTAGAATCTTCAGCTAATTAATTTCTAATGGTTGATTTCAGATCCAGTTTGGTCGCCGTGGACTGGTCATTTTCCACATGTGGGAAATTCTTCCATAGATGCAATAATATTAGGTTTCAAACACTAATTATTGGAATAATCACCAAATGCAATCAATGAAGCACTGGGTATAAACCTGGTGCTTCATTAATTAAAATTTTGCTGATGATGATTTTTATATCCTGGTAAATGCACGCGTGACGTCACTGCACAAGCGTGGACTACAACCAATCCACGGCGACTGTACTGTAATTTGTTTTGAGAAATATTTGGAATTTATTTCCAT
Organism: Pictodentalium vernedei; assembly: GCA_031216915.1. Classification (NCBI taxonomy): domain Eukaryota; kingdom Metazoa; phylum Mollusca; class Scaphopoda; order Dentaliida; family Dentaliidae; genus Pictodentalium; species Pictodentalium vernedei. Next base: position 835,770,735 of record CM062296.1, on the reverse strand, counting down.
AAATCTTCAAGATAATGGCTTTAAAGGCTATTTTCCTGTTGATTATAGAAATAATTTCCAGGACATACATTGTAGCATCAATATTGCATTTTTAGATTTATAGGAGAAAAAATGAAATGTTTCTGCAGACTGACTTTTCAGCCAAATTCCACTTGTAAATGTATGTATTAAACCTGGAGGTACATTGGCTGAAACCGTCTTTGGTATTCTTACAAATGACATACAAAATCCTTTCTACACTTTAAAATCAGTTGGAGAAAAAATAACTCAAATCAACAGGGTTGAGCCCAGTTGATGTGAGTTCATTTTTAAACCAACTGATTTTAGAGTGTGTGTTTGACTTCCAATGATCGCTCATATGCAAGGAGCAGCGTTCCGTCAGTTCACAAAATCAAAATATTGTTGTAGGCTCGAGGAGAGCAGAGGGTTACAACACAAATTTCAATATAATTTTCTAGTTTTAATGGGTAAGAAAAAATTGTAACTCAATCCATTCTTGGTACCACTTGTAGTCAACCAACCATGTCTCTATTGACAAGGTGAAATAACCTCAATAGCAAAGTTCAATAACATAATTATGCAGCATAACTAATCTTCCTTCTGCTAAATTTCGTCGTAACCACTTGACTCTGTGCGCCGTTGTTTTAACATAAATCCTGTGTACGGAGGTTGCGATACACAATTCACTCCGTTAAACAGTTTCGTTGAATATATTATTTTAGAAATGGCGTCGATTTCAGCGGGAGGTGGAAAACATAGATCAAAAGAGAGGAAGCCTAGCACATATTCTGGATCGTCAGACCAAAAAAACATATACCCGAGAGTCGGCGATGCTCACAAATGACATCACGTGTAACGTAATGTAAAGATATATTCAATTCATGGTGATGAAGAACAGGCATAATTTTGTAATTAGCACAAGGAAGACTGTTGCCGGGTTTGTTTTGCGGAAAACACGAGAAGTGCACCGTGAACACGACAACTCCAGACAGGTGCAACACTTATGTTTATTTAGAACATGTCAAACCTATTCGCAACAAGGTTGACAGCCAGGAAAATGATTTAGTAGAACGCGCAAAAAGGTTGAATATGAAGCGAAATGAAAGGCGAAGAAGATTTTTAATCCAATCAGAAAAGAGGGAAGGAAAAAGAGAACGAGTTTCTTAATAAGATTGAAGACATTTGCGATGCTGATGGGGAAACACTTTCGGCAACATTTAACGACCTACAAGATATGAAAGAAAACATTGAAGATATTATTAGTGAAACTGAACAACAATCCGGTCGAGATGGGATTAATTTTGATGATGATACTAATAAATGTGTAAATCTGAAGGACCCAAGGACTGGACAAATTTATCACCGCTTTACAAAAAGGAGGTAATAAAACTTTAGAAATATTTAGGTCAGCTAAATGAGTTTATTGATGATTTAAACGAGAATTTGGCGGACAGAAATGTTAATGAAATTACCTAGTTATATTCCACACTAGACAATGTTGATACAGTTGCACAACGACAGCTTGACGCTACTGAGCAACAATATTCCGGTCAGTCTCTCCTGAACAGAGAGATGAATTATGAGGGTAGCGTTATCAGTATAAACTTTCTTCCCGATTCGGACGGAGAGCTATTGGAACAAAGAATCCAAATAAGTTGAAATATATCAATTCCCAAGGTCGACCAATCAAATCTATTGACTTACCTAATGAACCATGGGATATGTGTGTGAATGTGAAAATTGCTGCGGCCACAGTCCCCGATACATAGCAAATTATTAGATATAACATAGAAGAAATGATACAATATTCACAGCTTCAGTTGTCAGAAGAAGGATGCGGAATCTGTGGAATGGAGAACAGATTTGTTCTCATATTCCCACAAACAAAAGTTGTCAGAAAGATTAATTGCAGTAATGTAATTATCAACCAATCAGATAGAATGTTCAATGCCCCTTTCTTTGTTTTCACTTCTCTTCTGGGTAATTATATACACGTATCAGATCGAGGCGATACAGTGGTTACTGTGGTGAGTGATTTGAAGTTTGCTGTTAGTACGGTAGTACATAACGACTTACTCTGGCCACGTCGGTTGTGTGTTAATATTTCAGAGAGAATATATGTCCGATGTCATGATAACGGATGTGTAGTGGAATTACAGGAATATCAGTTTGTTTTCATTATTTTATCTTCTAAACATTGTATAATTAAACACCCACGGTCTCTATGCTATGATACAGACTGTAGAACTCTGGCTGTGAGTGATAGCAAATGTCTTCTAAACATCGTTTAATTAAACCCCAATGGTCTATATGTTATAATACAGACAGTAGAACCCTGGCTGTGAGCGATAGTAAATGCCCACGCGTTATTCAAATTTTCAAACGATTATAATTTATTTATCTACAGTCCCAGTGCATCGAAATATACTCTTTACAAACTTTAACGATCAATTCATAGTTAAAACCATGACATAAATTGACCACAAAGAGCACGCAATTCTGCGCGTTGATCTGCGTGCTATGACGATAGTAAAGCAATCAAATTCTGTGTATATGCCCTGTGTACAGCAATATTTCAGCCACACGAACATTTATTGTTCTTTCTATTGATAATCAGGAGAATCTATCGTACTCTGGAAGTCATTCGAGAGGAAACTTTCGCGCAATTCCTAAGCGCAATTTTGTCAAAATGATAGCATGACATGACTTCTAGTTTTAATTGTACCCCATGCCATATTTGTACATAAAAAGTAAACTAGACTTTATGATTCTGGAGAATCATGGCTTTTCCCGATTAGATTCCATGATTTTTCTTGACCCCACAGTGTCTGATGAATTGTTTTTAACTGCCTCACTAAAGTTCCTTCATTGATGTTATGAGAAAGGTGAGTATAGTAGTCTCAAATGACTCGGTTTGGGTTTGATAAAAAAATGTTTAGGTAAAACCCATCATTAATGGTAGAATGGGTTAATATCAATATCAATGTTTCCCTATCAGTTTTGCGTCCGGTAAAAGAAGTTACGTTTCTCTGTGGCATTTCCATTTGATGTTCTTGGTGTCCAAAAACAGACTATTTCCTCATTTTTTTTACATTTAGCAGCCCATGAAGGGTTAACAAATGCCTACCAGAATAATTGATCCATGCAACTGGTCATATGACACCAAGACCTATCAACGACCATTTTCTCTTGAAAACCCCACAAAATGTTTGTAAAGAAATCCAGGGAAAACGATTTTTTAAGCTTTTGATGGGTATCCCTGTTAACCTCGCCAACAGAGGTCAACGCTTGGCTTTTTGAATACCTTTATTACTTACAAAAATGGTCCTCTGTAAATTCCACTTCAAACAAAGGAGATTATGTTTATCTCTCATGTATACATAAGGTGCTGTGCGTGTCTGAAAACAGTCCCATGTTAACAACATTACGATGCTTAATTGGCAGCTTGTAGATGGTTAAAAAACGCTCACCGGAGTATTTTGTCCATGCAACTTGTAATGTCACATAAACACCTACGAATAGTCAATTTGTCATGAAACCCTACAAGTTACCGTTAGGGAAATTCACAGAAAATGGGAATTTAAAGATTTCAAGGGATATCTCTCTTTAGCCTGCCGAAAATGGGTTAAGACGTCTACTTTTGAATACCCTTACTACTTACAAAAATGTTTCCATATAAATTGTACGCGCGATAAAAGAAGGCACTTTTCTTTGTGGTGTACCCTTTGGGTGCTGTTGGTGTGCAAAAACAGCCCATTTTATCGCAATTTGGACCTTCAGCAGCCCGGGGAGGGTTAACTAATGCTGACCGGAATATTTTGTTCATGCGACTTGTAATGTCACAACAAGACCTGCAAATAGCCGATTTTTCTTGAAAACCTACAAGATGTTGTTAGAGAAATCCACAGAAAATGGGTATTTTAAGATTTTAATAGGTATCTCTCTTTAACCAGGCCAAAATGGGTTAAGACGTCAAATTTTGAATACCCTTACCACTTTCAAAAATATTTTCCGATCAATTTTGCGTCCGATAAATGAAGGCCCCTTTCTCTGTGATATATCGTTTGGGTGCTGTTGGTGTCTAAAAACAGCCCATTTTATCACAATTTTTACGTTTAGCAGCTCGGGGAGGGTTAACTAATGCTGACCGGAATATTTTATCCATGCAACTTGTAATGTCACACCAAGACCTGAGAGTGACCAATTTTTCTTGAAAATCTACAAGACTCGTTTAGAGAAATCCACGGAAAACATGAAGTTTTGAGCTTTTTTGGGGTATTGCTGTTTAACCAGGCCAAAACGGGTTAACACTTGGTTTTCTGAACACCCTTATTACTACAAAAATGATCATCGGTGAATTCCACTTCCAATAAAGGAAGTTATGTTTACCTCTCGGGTATCGTTTGGGTGTTGTGGGGGTCTGAAACCGGCCCATTTCATCAAAATTTCGATGTTTGGCAGCCTGTGGAGGGTTACCATATGCATCGCCTAATATGTCGTGTGTATCAAAGGTTGTGTCATAGGCAGGTCTAGTAATGATGGATGTTAAAACAAAGTTTTTTGCCAATTCTGGCGAAATAAGGGTTAAATCGAAAATTCCGCTTTGGTACATTTTTAGATTTTTTGCCACTCTATGCGTGTGCCAAATTGTGTGAAAATCGGTTCGAAAATGGCGTCTGAATCGTACGGACAAAAATGTGTGGAAAAAAAAACAAAAAAAAAACAAAAAACTAGACTTTATGATTCTGGATAATCATGGCTTTTCCCGATGAGATTCCTTGATTTTTCCTGCCTCCACAGTGTCTGATGAATTGTTTTTAACTGTCTCACTGAAGTTCTTTCATTGATGTTATGAGAAAGGTGGTTATAGTAGTCTCAAATGACTCAGTTTTATAAAAAAATGTTTAGGTAAAAACCATCATTAATGGTAGAGTGGGTTAATATCAATATCGTCGTCCCACAAGTTAATGACCAACAAAAGGAGTTATGTTTGTTTGACACACTTTGAGTGCTCTGTCTATTTGAAAATGGTCCATTTTATCTCAAATGTATCCAAAATATTGATGTCTGGCAGATTGTAGAGGGTTAACATGTGCTAACAGGCATATGTATTCATGCAACTTGCAATTTCAAACCAAAAAGTGCGAATGGCCATTTTTACTTAAAATCTATAAGATGTTTTCAGAGAAATCCATGCGCATGCGCTCTTTTCGAATTCGACGTGACGAAATGCGAAATTCGTATCGCTCTTCATGGAAAGTGATGCCGCAACTATCCATGAACAACGAGTGGAAATTTCATGGAAATCTGCCTAGAATTGGTTGGGATATAGCGTTTTGAAGAGAGGAGGTAACTATTTGCATTTGGTCCTTCCTTTTCAAGCCAGTTCGAAAAAAGACGTCGTGAATGGGCGCAGACTCCTTTAGAGCCCCCCCCCCCCCCTCTCTCTGTAAATGGAAGTTGCTTCTTTAAGATCGCCATCCAGGGATCCCAACACAACCTTTAACCTAAGAGAATCGTCAGAAGTTTAAAGTGAAAAGAAATTGGCGGTGATTGGGTTTCTGGCAGGCAGGAAAAGATTGACGAAGATTTGCCTATTGGACATTAAAATAGCACTTCTGACATACACGAACCGTGTCCAGACCGCTGGAGGCAGCGACTTGAAATTTTCAGAACTTGTTCTACGAACCCTGGCCGACATTTTGAAATCTGTTTGGAGCGTCCGAGCCGCCTGGAAAACACCACGCATCGCTTGGAATGAGAGAGTACTATTCGTCCCGACTCTATCAGTTCAGAATGGACATGGGCAGTGTTGTAGACGACTGTGGAGCTGCGATTGAGCATAAAGTCCCAGGTTTCGGTGCCTCATTGCCTAAGCGGCTCCATTGTATTATTTTTTGTCTCAATATCGTCCTTACTACTTGTAGTTTATACCGTTGCCGTACGGTAATGTAGTCTCTTGCCATTTTCGAGACTTTCAACCCAGAACGCCGCCAAAGTGAGGAACTGCGGGGGGTGGGGGGGGGGGGGTGGGGCTGTAGCGGCGAGGGGGGGGGTATCCTGAACTATCTTTAAACCTTAGATAATCGGAAGAAGTTGCAGTGAAAAGAAATCGGCGGTGAGTAGGTGTTTTGGCGGGAAACGATTAACGAAAATTTGCCAATTTGACATTAAAATTGCACTTCTCACAAACATGAACCGTGTCCAGACCGCTGAAGGCAGCGACTTCTAATTTTCAGAACTTGTTCTACGCACCCTGGCCGACATTTTGGCATCTGTTGCAAGTGTCGGGACCGTGTGGAGAACACCACGCATCGCGTGGAAAGTGAGAGTACTATTCGTCCCGACTCTATCAGTTTGGAATGGAATTGGGCACTATTGTAGACTACTGTAGAGCAGCGATTGAGCATAAAATCGGAGTTTTTTGTGCCAAATTACCTAACCGGCTCCAAGGTATGATCTTTCGTCTGTACATCGCCCAGATCGTCTGAAGTTTATACCGTTACCATATGTTGAAGTAGCCTTTTGTCATTTTCGCCACTTTCGACCCAGATTTGAGGGTACCTTCCTTCAGCGAAATCTAGCCATGCTCACAACCACCCTCTCCCCGTCGGCCCGGGTGCTTCTAAAGATAGAAAGGTCAATGGGGAGGGGCGCGTTAGCAAACAAACGGGGGCAGGTGTAGTTGGTGAAAAACAGCAGGGGGGGGGGGGGGCACGTGTCCTAGGTAAAAGAAACAATAGGGGGCAGGTGTCCTGGATAAAAAAAAACAGCAGGAAGGGAGGGGGGGGGGGGGGTGCAGATGTCCCTGCCAATTAATTTTAATAACAGGCAGGTGTTCATGGGGCAGGCCCACTGCTCGGTGTTCCAAATTTTCTATGGTACTTGGCCTTGACGGAAACAACACTTCAACAAGAAACAACGGGAAACCTATTTGCAGTAAAGCTGCAAATATAAACATGATTTTAGGACCATTCCATGGCCAGTTTAAAGCCTACTGCGATATCAGCGTTTATTACTCTCGTCCTTTCACTGCAGAATTTCACCCGAGTCGAGTTCTGACGTCATGCAAGTTTGACGGACATGCTTTCAATTTTGTTATTGACAACAACGTATTTATAATTTCGTGATTACTGATCGGAATTTTGAAAACGACACATGCAATCGCGAAAGAGTTTTCTGAAAAACACGATTCTGCAAAAGGTTTTAGTGAAATTTGATTATATTTTTTAATTTTCAATTTCGACGGCTCTTGTCGAAAAGGTGTTAATCACTGATCGTCCCAAACGAGATCAAAGACTGACGCTGTATATTAATAACACACAGAGAATCTTCTAAGAATATACACGCGCAATCCTAAAATGAAATAATTCAAGTCTTTTTTTCAGGTTTTACGAGAGAAATATGTCCAATTGTATCATTGAATCATGTTTAGGTATATGTGGGCGAGACATTTTCTATACGGACAAAATACAGACTAAATAAAATATTTGCCATTATTTTCCGCAGACGTATTTTTGTCTTTGCTTCTTGGGGAAATCCATGCTGATAATACAACGAAGGAGTGTTATCTATTGAGGTCAGAACCGTCAGGTGGTCGGGTCCGACCCCGCACCTCGAAGTAGATTTAGTGGGGGTGTCGATTTTACAAGTAATGTAGGCAGCGTACACGGCATGGGCTGTCTGTCTTTAATCCTATAAACAGGGTTAAGGCTTGGTTTTTGAATACCCTTATTTATTTATTTATTTATTTATTTATTTATTTATTTATTTATTTATTTATTTCTTTATTTATTTATTTGTTTATTGGTGTTTAAGGTCACATACTTATGCACAATGGCTAATCGTGGCCGTGACAGTTTTATAGGTGGAGGAAGCCGGAGTACACGGAGAGAACCACCAAGCATCGACGAGCAACTGTCAGCTCCTCAACATTCTAACTCTGTTCAAGCTCCGCTCAAGCAGGGCTACAGAGGGTGAAGACATATGTACCATCGACGTGCAGTATGCCTTAGTGCACGGCGTCATCGTGCCCCCATGTTGGCAACCGGGCTAAAGTGCCTTGCCCAAGGACACAACGTGAGTCGTCCCGGACGGGGATCGGACTCGGGACCTCTAGCATAGAAGTACAACAGTCTACCACTGAGCCACCACGCTCCCTTAAATACACTTAACACTATCATACATTATCCCTCATGAATTCTGAGTCTGATAAAAGAGGTTATGTTTACCTATTACATACCCATTTGCTGCCCGAAAACAGCCGATTTTATCAAAATTTTGACGTTTATCAGCCTGTAGCGGGATTAACAAACGACCAGCGGAATATTCTATCTATGCAATTTGTAAGACATGCCAATGTCCAATTGTTCTTGAAAATCGCCAACAAGCAGTTAGCGAAATCCACAGAAAATGTAAATTTTAAGCTTTTAAGGGGTATCTCTCCTTATTCAGTCTAAAATAGGTTAAGTTTCATTCTTTTAAATACCCTTACTACTTACAAAACTGATCCTCTGTGAATTCTACGCGCAGTAAAAGAAGTTATATTTCTCTGTTACATATCCATTGGGTGCTCTTGGTGTCTGAAAACAATCCATTTTATCAACATTTTGATGTTTAGCAGCTCGTGGAGAGTTAACGAATGCTCAACGGAATATTTTGCCCATGTAACTTGTAATGTCACATGAAGACCCGTGAATGGCCATTTTTTCTTGAAATCTACAAGATGTTTTTAAAGAAGACTGTGAAGAAAATGTGACTAGTTTTCTTTTTTGGACTGGGGAAAGGTCCTAAATTCTCACTAAACTACAACTAGTACATGTAGACTACAGCTGCTCAGCAGTATTTCTAGTCAAGTCTTGGCTGCCTTTTCAGACCTGACAAGATATAACTGCTTTGGTGTGAATTGTGTACTGTGAGCAGGACCTTTTAGTGACATGTTCTGAGATCACAAAAGTACAAATGGGTTTTTAAAGGTTATGGTGTATTTGGAACAAATTACAAAATTACCGTAGATATGGTTTGTATTGGCCAAATAATGCAAATATTGAGATCATTGGCAGTGATATTTGCAGCGCTGTGTCAGAATGGTGCAAGAACAGCCCGTTATGTATTTTCTAATATAAATTCTCGTTTGGTAATATCAACCAATCTCAGTCAAGTCAGGTAATGAATACCGCAACCGATACTGCGGTATGCCCCCCCCCCCCCCCCCCCACCCCACCCCCAATACCAGAAGCGACATTGCGGCATGCTCCTCCCTTATTTTATTTGTCAAATGTTCATAGGTGCATACGGGTTTTTGAGGATACCTATGGCCTGGTATTGTATTATTTGAGGATACCTATCGAGGTACCTACTGTAGAATCCCCTTTTGACGTGTGTGCTTATGTTAAAAGGCACATACGACCAAACAGGAATTCCATAGCCACAGGGGTTTTTCCCAAAAGGGATTTCATGGAACCAGTATGAGAACAAAACGTACATCCTATACTACCACACTCGACTACCATGCCTTACAACCACCCCAACACTATCACTAGACCTATCATAACGTACTGCATATGCCAGTCATAGAATAATATAAAGCAATCTGTTGGTTAATAATACCAAGCAGTGGACCTACAGGGTTATATACCATGCATGCTATCCCACCTTCTAAACAAACGATTATAATACTGCCTGACCTAGCATTACGAATTACCAATACCAGCCATACGATAATACAAAGGATTCGGTAGGTTAATAGCACTAAGGGGGTGATAAGCCAACAGACCATGCATCCTGTATTGCCAATCTAAACCACCAATGACTATCTTGCAATAACTCACTACCCGACATCCCCCCCCCCCCCCCCCACACACACACCTACTGCTTGACCTAGCTATAGCAGACATAGGATAATATGAAGCATAAGGTGGATTAGTAGTACTAAGAGCTAACTTAGGACCTGAAAAGGGGATATACCACGCATACAACACTTCCACACTAAGCGACCATGCATTACACCCACCCACCCCACAACACCCATATGCCTAACATTGCATACTACCTATGCTAGGCATGGGATGACACAAAGCATTAAGTCGATTAGTAGTACCAATGGCTTTCGGAGGGGAGCCGAGTTATATATCGCCCTTACTAAACTGCCGTTCTATACTGCCAGGCATTATCCCCACCCCACAATACCACTTGACCCGCCATAACATACTACCTATACCAGTCATAGAATAATACTAAGCAAACGGTTGGTTAATAATACCGAGGACTGGACCTACAGGGGTATATACCATACATCCTATCACCCCTTCTAAACAAATGATTATGATACTGCCTGACCTGGCACTAAACTACCAATACCAGCCATAAGATAATACACAGGATTCGGTAGGTTAATACTACTTAGGGAGAGTGATAAGCCAACAGAGCATTCATCCTGTTCTGCCAATCTAAACCACCAATGACTATCTCGCAATACCACACTACCCCCCCCCCCCCCCCCCCCCCGCGCCTGCTGCTTGACCTAGCTATAGGATAATATGAAGACTCAAGGGCTAATAGTATACTAACATGGATATACACCACTACTACCAGATCACTCCCCCTACATGAAGTCCGACATCCCCTGCCCCGAATAAAGTTATGTCAGATTGTATAGTGGACAATAACAGTGGTCAGCATCTCTATGATGTCGCGTGCATATCATGACGTCGCGACGTCAATAGCGACGTCAACCGTTTCGCGGAAAAAAACTTTCAAGAAAACTCAACTTCACCATTAATTTTCCTTCACTTACCCATACTGTATACCCGTAGCCCTGTGTTTACATATATCACTATACATACCATAGTATACTTTACATGCAGTAGGTACACCACTTGGATCCAGATGTATGGTGCCGACATTTTTCATCGACAAAAGTTGCACCGGCAATGGCTCCGGTTCCTATGGGAATTTTACACTAGTTGCACCGGCAAAGCTCCGGGTAATGAGGGTCGATCGGATACATGCTATACTGCTGATTAGGGACAGAACTGATCAAACATAAAAAAATATTGTGACTGCAGTATGTAGAGGGTCGATTACTACTAAATCCCTGTATGATAGAAGTTTAACTTAGTAATTATCTACTATTTTTTAGCACAAAACTCAAAAAGCACTTGTAAGGTTTCATCACCTGGACCATGGGGTTAAACCGGTGATCTATGTGATGAAAGGTTGCAAGTGTTGCTTGTGCTCTTATGAGCAAATAAAAATACTTTTCGACTGGAGAATTGATGCCACCGCGTTCACGTGGTAATCCCCTGTCTTCATTATGTGTGTGCTGTCAAATGTTTTAATATATTGTACGGCATTATAAATGCATGCATCCCAGTAGAGGTTAGGACTGATGTTAATGGTTTCTATTTACTTGTATAGTATGGTTCAGAGTTGGGCACGCTGTTTTTTTTTACAGTAATTAAGTTACGCTAATAGTACCATTTGACATGGATAAAAGTGCACTTACTCAGCACTCAATCACTACAGAATAATGCACAATACAGTGAGATAACTTTTAGTTTTAACTGCAATGTAAGAGTTTCAGCAGGTGTGCTTTTTGGGCAAGTTTGGGAAAGAGAAGTTTGGGAAAGACTATTGTTAATCTTGAATTTCAAAAAAAAATATTTTTAGGCTCCGAAACTAGATGAACGATTTCAAACAAATTTGGCACACTTATGTAGCACCATGGGAACTCGCAAAATCCCATTTGCCATGCCTGTGAAAACGCGTATTTTCAAAATATTCGGCATATGGTAGCGAGGAAAAGAGAATACAAGAAACAGAAGACTTTAAGACTACAACGAATACAAGAGGATGACAATTCTTACGAACTCTTCTCTTACGCAGCGTTTGGGCCGAACATAAATCAATACCCGGTTGAAAAATGGTAACATATAGTGATCTTAGCTCTTTAAAAATCGTGTAAACATTGTGAACATTGATAAAGGCATTACAAGTAACAGTGTAACTTAAAATCTTATCGGGAATACAAGACGATTTGTGAACTCAAAATGAGTACAACTGTTTAGACTCCGAATGCAGTAAATTGTTTCATATAACCTCAGCAAGAAAAAAATTCAAGTGTATAAGTGTAAATAATCATTATTCTAGAGACATTAAGTTTCCAAATATTTTCAGAGCATATGGACATTTTATATCATTGGCACGAGTGTATGTATTGTTAATGTGTTGTACTACTCTTGTGAAATTTGGCGCGTGAATTAAACACAATTTTACTATGAAGGTACCCCCTAAACAAGAATAAGGAGTATTCTTTTAAGACCGGTGGACAAATATGACAGGGCGGATTATTATGATCCCCGATGAGTCTGGAGGTGGGATGGGGAAATCTCACCCGAGGGGCAAGATATTTGAACCAGACCCGAGACTTGCCGAGGGTCTGGTTCAAATAGCTTGCCCCGAGGGTGAAATTTTCCCATTTCCACCTTCAGACTCATCAAGGATGATTTTTCTCCCCCACCATGCAGCGATTACGTTAGCCATAGGTAATTGGGAGCCACGTGCTGATTCAGTCAACTCACGTTGCATTCGTTGTTTTGAGAAACTGGTGACACCATCAGAAAGAGCATGCACAAGTCATGTATGTACCAAAAGTATATACCACGAAATCGATTAGAAACGGTGGCAGCTTGAGGGTTGAAGAGTTTTAGAACATCGAACTTCCATCACACTGCATTCCGATGACGTCAATATAAATTAATTGGTAGCAAGAAACTGATACGATATGTATAACGTCATAATATAGAGAGTAATCAATTTGTTTTGAACGTTACGGTAAATAATTCATCGAGAGACGGGACATGAGTAAATCCCGAGGGCGTAGCCCGAGTGATTTACGAAACAGTCCCGTCTCGAGATGAATTATTTACCGTAACGCTCAAAACAAATTGATTACTCTGTTTATTACATGACATTTGGAATAAAGAGGTCTTTTACTATAATAATTCAACCCAAACTATTGTCAGATATAATCCAATTTAGTGTAAACACGGAAACATTTCTAAAATTAGCAGGAAAGAAATACGAAATAGTCCTGTCTCGAGGCGAATTATATACCGTTACTTGCCGTAAGAATGGGTCAGTCTCTTTAGTAAATGACATTTTATACCAAAATGTCTTTCATTAAAAATAATTCAACACAAAATATTCGCAAATGCAACTCTGAAATACTTCTGAAAATAGCGCATATGAATACATCACTTTCTGTGTCAAATCTTCGATTGGAAATGGGCCAGTTTTATTTTTGTGACTTTCGTTCGATATTTTACTATTTTATGTGGCGTTCCAGTCGCATTTGGGGAATGGCATTTAGACATAAGATAAAACATTTCTATTTGGATTTTGTCAACTGTGCATTTTTAAAAATATTCAGAAGGAAAATTCATTTTAATTAACTGATGTGGAACTGGAAAACAAAACATCAACAAATCGGTGGGGGAGTGGCTTATATACGTCAGTCGTTCCAAAGTTACTATTGAAGTGACATAATTCACTCGTGACATTACCACTTTTTAATCAACATTAAATTCAATGCAAAACGAACTGAGGAGTGTAATAAAACGTTATAAATGTAAAACGTCATGTGGGTGGGGTGGGATATATCTGTCTCTCCCTTCTATCTCACCGGGACACACGAATGTTACACATGCTGTGGGGGGGGGGGGGGGGGGGTAATTCCACTCCCATCCCAATTAACTGAAAATAAAACAATTTATTTGTGATTTAAGGCTAGAATAAAAACATGTGTTCTACCATCTTGTCTTTGTGACCTGCTCAAGGCAACAGCAATCAAAAAGTAAAGGTGATACAGTTTATCAATTCCCAATAATAACCTTTGCTTAGTTATTTTTCTAATCCAATCTTTCAATTGCTAACAATGGCCATTGCCAAGTTATTCAAGGAGTCAATCTTCAAATCAAATCTATTAACAATTGTCCGACCTGCAGGTAATAAGTACTTACACCCTGGTTCCTTTGTCTTAATCGGGTGTTCATCTAACTTGAACACCTGATTTTACAAAAGAGCGGGTGTTCAAGTGACGTCACTTGAACACCTCTAATTTCTATACACTACACTCGGGTCCGTGCAGTGATTACATAACAGATTTCATTCTAAAACCATCGAGCCAAAACACACAGCTGTCTTTCTTTGCAATAGCATCTTCACTTTACTACAGTTAAGAGCAAAATAAAGATAGTATTCTGCAAAAATAATAACGCTGTTCGTTTTGGATTGGTGTTTTAAAAATAAAATTCACTATATTGTGTAAGCACTACACGGATCCGAGTGTATTGTATAAAAATTAGAGGTGTCGCGTTACATGTAACTTCGAAGTCCGTATCGAGTCGGGCACCTGAGTAATTCAGTAGGTAGCGTATCGAACTGGGAATCCAAAGACTGCTGGGGATCCGAGTTTGATATCCGACCGAGGCACGTTTTATTTTATTCCTTTAAGACACTTAACCCCACTTGTCCCTGTGGTAGCACGATAGCGCCATGTGCCATAGGCGCTTCGTTGATAACTACACATGCCTTCGGTCAAGGCTCGCTCTATCCAGACAGGCTCAATATGTTGCAGAGTCTGACAGTGACTAGCCGCTGATTGGTGGTTTTCACAACACGCGGCGAGACACTGTCAGATTCTCCAACATACACAAACCCTTCAGACGGAAAGTGAGCATTGGTTGAAGGTTAATTTACGATTAAAATACGTTACGTCTTAGCGCGCTGCAGTTAAAAATGGAAATACATATAAAACATTAAAAACGCCGAAGGAATAGTACTTATCCCTGCCGATACAATAAAGCAGGGTTTTGGAGAGTAGGCTTCTGTCAAAGTTGCGGAACTCTTCAAGGCGACCTAGCACAGTATATATAGAACACTGTGGCACAATGTAAAGACAACATTTTTCTTAATTCTTCCAGTGAAGTGATAAAAGATTTGACAAGACTATATATATTGCTTTCTTTGTCTTTAATTGCTACAATAAATTCACAGTTTTATCCCACATTTCCGTTGATCTCTTTCTTTCCGCTCAAACATTTATATAGTTGAACATACAATATGACAGCGGACTACATCGAGCGATACACAGTAAAAACTGTTGACCCCTAAAAGAAAACCAAAGTAAAACCACAACATTCTCATATGTTGTGACTTTAAAAAACAAACGTAAGTAATGTTTGTACATTTTGTGAAATCGTCGGATTCTATTCTATACACATTTAAACGTAACACCATTGGTTAATTATGAAAATACTTCCATTTGGTACTCGTAAATAAACAGAAAGCGTTTAATACAGTAAAACCACTCTTGTGAGATCACTATATTTTCAGACCATTTATCTGTCAGAAAAAAGTCCCGTCATGGGAGGATCTACTGTACCACAAAACCTCTTAGGGAGGTTTTGTGGTACAGTAGATCCTCTCTTAGCACACAGTCTAATCTTTTAGGATTTTTTGTCTCTAAAATCTGTTTCCCAAGAGAGGTCCTACTGCACAAAACAGTTTAGGAACTGTAACTTTACACGTCTTTTATATATTCATTGCTTCGAATCTGGCTGGTTATAAACGCTAATGGTAACATTGGCCGACTGACACTGTACGTACGAAAAGACATCACGTTCTGAGTCTGACTGTCGCGTGCGCTTCGGTGGAGATGAGTTAATTGAAACATCAGCACTCAAAGCTGAAGAAACCTTTCGTTTTTGGGCATCGGACGTCCGGTTGTAGGACTCTACAGCTAAGCTTCTATGTCCAGTTTGCTCCTTTATTAGCTGTTCGGAAATACCTGATCGAAATAGGCGGGTTGCAGTGGACGCCCTTAGGGAATGATTAGTAAAATAGCCATCAATACCAGCTTTACCCATTATACGTTTAACAGTATTGTCTAGTTTGTTGTGCCCCACTGCCTGACGGGAATACCAAATGTCTGATTTGGGTTTGGTCAAGGGGTTAAAATAAAACAAGTTTGGATCCCTATTTTTTGGAAGTCTTTGCTTATAATTTTCAAAAATCGTTACAGGACATCGCGATGGGTCACTTTTAACTTCATAAGCTCGAGCTGAATGTGGTTCTATGCTGCGGTGTTTCAACCCCCCTCGATATGTTTTCGAAACTGACTCTGTGTACTGGAGGTA
Source organism: Pictodentalium vernedei (assembly GCA_031216915.1). NCBI lineage: Eukaryota > Metazoa > Mollusca > Scaphopoda > Dentaliida > Dentaliidae > Pictodentalium > Pictodentalium vernedei. Next base: position 835,754,536 of record CM062296.1, on the reverse strand, counting down.
TCTATTCCCTTCACTGTCAACCCCAATTTCAAAATTTGAAAATGACAAATGCCTGTGTTCGTCTCCACCCCTCAAACCAAAATTTAGTCCAACAACCCAAAATACTGTATCAAACAATACTGCCGGACTGTTCATTCCCAAAAAACCTTTATTCCAGAGTTCAAGTTCTTGTTCAGGGGTGATAATATTAGCCCTCTTCTTTTGTAGCCCAACCCCCTGCTTACACTTGTCCTGCATGACATTGTCAATGACCGTTCGAACTTTAGTGAACGTTGGGTCGTTAAAGAAGTTGACGACCCTACCTAAATTTCCACATTCGAGCTGTATATGTCTTTGAATTGCACACGCGATGGAAAACACACTGTCACCTTTATATTCCGACCCATCACTTTTCCTAATGGAGAGGAAAAAGTACGAGAGGACAACATTTAAATTATCATCACTGTAAGTAGAAATGTCACCGCAGTTTCTTAAAATGTTAACTATATCTTTTCTTCCGTCTTCGTTGCCACGTGCGTTTTGTAAAAAGTCTTGCTTCCATTCTTCAAACAAATTTATTGCCCATTTGTTTTTCCGTAGGGTATTTGGTGGAGTATACAGTCGACTTTTACTTTACAGTCCACTAAATGTTCTGGAACATTCACAAATCTGGTAGTGATTTCATCTGCAACACAAATATTAGGATCGTTAAGGACTATGGTACCCCAAAAAACCTTGGGTGGCGACCCCTCTCTATATACAATAAGAATAAAGAAAGAAAATCAAAACCACAATCATATATACCAATAAGTAATAAAAGTTGTATATGTGTATCTGTCTTAGAAAAAAAGATGATTTTGAAGGTAAAATTTACCTCTAAACATAGTAAATCGGCGTGTAAGGTACTAAATAGCAGAGCGGATATTTTGCTAAAATAACTAAACCGTAATACTCGGAACATACATGTTTAGTGGCAATTACAAAAATATCTGCTTTTAAAATCTATTTTCTAATTTTAAAAACACATATAAAAATTTCACCAGTTTCTCATATTTAGATAAATGACGATCCTTATACAGTGATGCAAAAATGTATATCACAACAAGAGAAAAGCATGCAGGTCATGTTCTTTGTTGACAGTGGGCTAGACTGGCCACATACTCCTCTTCTCAGTGGTTATGATGTGATTGCAATTCGTCAAACAAAATACAACAAACATCAATTGCAGAGTACATTTGTTCTAACACATCCCATAACAACATGTGAATGCATAAATGACATTTTAAGGTGGTTGTCATAATTCAACTATCATCCTAATGCTCGACTATTACTTGTTCCTTAGTCATTAAATATTTGCTTTTAAAATTAGAAAATGGATTTTAAAAGCAGATATTTTTGTAATTGCCACTAAACATGTATATTCCGAATATTATGGTTTAGTTATTTTAGCAAAATATCCGCTCTGCTATTTAGTACCTTGCACGCCGATTTACTGTGTTTAGAGGTAAATTTTACCTTCAAAGTCATCTTTGTTTCTAAGACAGATACACATACAAAACTTTTATTACTTATTGGTATATATGATTGTGGTTTTGATTTTTTTTTTTTATTCTTATTCTATATAGAGAGGGGTCGACACTCAAAGTTTTTTGGGGTACCATAGTCCTTAAATGTTTTGATTTATTAATTGCTCTATCGACATTTAAGGCTACATTCAGGTTCAACAGTAAGGTATACGTTGTGGCAGTAGAGAGACAAAGAAGTCCAAACTAAGTCGACCACCAATGAGCCTGCCCAAAATTTTTTTTTTTTTTCAGGCAGTTAGGCTACTACCGTTGTCATATTTTCATTGTATGTCGGGAAACCTTAATCCTTTGTCATTCCGCCTGTGACTATATGGCTACATTACTCCCCCTCTCTCCCTCTCCATCGAGAGGGAGGGCGAGAATAGGTAATATCTCTTTTTCAGTCTCTCTCTGTCTCTTAAGAGAGAGAGAGAGAGAGAGAGAGAGAGAGAGAGAGAGAGAGAGAGAGAGAGAGAGAGAGAGAGAGAGAGGGGAGAGACGCAATGCAGTCAGACAATCACAGGCGGACAGGGCGGGCAGGTAGGCAGACAGAGGACAGAGAATCAGACTTACAAGAGGGTTGTTTGTTTATTTTGTGTTTACGACACTTTAACATCTAGGGTCATATCGCGTGACAGTGTTACGTGAGGAGGAAACCCGAGTACCCTAAAAATCACCATGTAGCTACGAGTCACTGTCAACTTTCAAACTTACAAACCCAGTCGGGTTAGCATTGCTTGAAGGCATGTGTACCGCTAATGTGGGATACACTTTAGCTAACCACGCCGCCATCAGGGATGAAGTGTTCTGCCCGAGGACACAACTGAATTTGCCGAACGGTAGTTTGAACCCGTATCCTCGGTAATCTTCGGAGATTGCGGTCCAACCCCCTGCCGACTGATGTAACCTGCTCATGACTTACAAATAGTTAATTTTTGGTTGTTAGCAATGCAAATGTATGGGGCGTAAATCACCCCAACTACCAATTTTCTAATGGCAACTACAAATTTCACACTTACCCTCAACTACCTGTTTTTCCTAATCCTGTAATGTAGCTGGCTTTTGAAGGTAGAGGGACAGACAAACAGATTCACATTTTCCGCAGTTTATTGATGTTTAACGCCCCTTTAACACAAAAGGTTGTGTCAGGGCAATAGAAACGAAATAATATCAAGCTGAAGCGATGACCTATAAGTCCTCCCACTTTTAGAGGACTCCTACTCCAGGCAGTGAAGACCGTGGCTCTATTCTATCCACGGAAACTAAACAGGGACAGACAGACAGACAGACAGGACAGGACAGGACAGGACAGGACAGGACAGGACAGGACAGGACAGGACAGGACAGGACAGGACAGGACAGGCAGGCAGGCAGGCAGGCAGGCAGGCAGGCAGGCAGGCAGGCAGACAGACACGCAGACACGCAGACAGACAGAGACATTCAGACAGCTAAAGAGATAGACAGACACGCAGGCAGAGAGACACGCAGACAGGCAGACGGGCACGTGGACAGACAGACAGACAGACACACAGATACGCAGACAGACACACAGACAGACACGCAGACAGACATACGTACAGACATGCAGACAGACACACGTACAGACACACAGACAGACATACACACAGACAGACAGACAGAAATACATGCATACACACAGACATACATACATACACACATACATACACATACACACATACATACATACATACATACGTCAGAGGGACAAGGTGAAAGGAGATCCATCATTCCTTTCACTCTAACGTACAATAGAATGAATGTAGAAGCAGCCAAAATTTTAAAAGACTAGTTCCTAAACCCATTTTTAAACACTTAGTTTAAAATCAGTTCTTTAAAATCAGTTCTATAAATTTGTAACTACCTAGTTCCTAAACCCATTTTTAAACACTTAGTTTAAAATCAGTTCTTTAAAATCAGTTCTATAAATTTGTAGCTACCTTGTATTGTTTGAAACCCACCAGGGCTCAACAACTTATTTTAAACCATTATTTGTGTAACACATAACAAGAAAAAAACATTTCAGTACGAAATGTCTGTGCCAGTGCGATTTTTTATCTTCAAAATATACATACATACATAGACAGACGGACAGACGGACGGACGGACTGACGTTCCAACGAAACCCCTTTAGGTGGTACCTGAAAATATTTACGGATGGACAAAACCTTTCTTTACCCTAAACTAACCCTAACCCTAACCCCAACTTTTAACTAACCCCAACCCCACCCCCTGCAACCATAACAAACACCCTAACCCTAACCCAACCTCTACCCTGACCCTAACCCTAATACCTCACCCTGACCCTAACCCTAACCCTAACTGGAACCTAACCCACTACAGCATTAAGCCCTACTCTGGGGCTATCCCTAACCCCAACCCAACCCCACCCCTGATCCTAACCCTACACTTACCAGGCCCTTTTTGTTTATTTTTTTAGAGGGTTAACCCCATAAACCGCGAATACCTCGTAAACATGATTTGGACAAAGATTTTACCTCGCAAACGACGGACGGGCGGGCGGGCGGGCGGGCGGGCGGGCGGGCGGGCGGGCGGGCGGGCGGGCGGGCGGGCGGGCGGGCGGGCGGGCGGGCAGGCAGGCAGGCTTTAGGTTTCTGATGTCTCACAGCAGCAACCATTGACGGTCCACCTATGGCAAGCATATCCGACACATCTACAGCTTTCTTCAAAATATCTGTTATGTCGTCTTTCTCGTCTTCTGGCACTTCAGAAAATGTATTTTGAGTCAAAAATATGTTATTTTCTTCAGTTGCTTCGTATAAATCTAGCGCCTGGCTTAAAATATTGTCGGAATCGTAATCGTCCATTTCGGTGTTGAGATGCAAAATTTTGAATAATGAGCTTCTTTGGGGGAAATCACTAATGTGGACAAGCACGATTTTTTCTTTTTATTTGCAGATAACTCCAGGCTATTGTTTCATTGTTTTGATATGCTGCCGTTATTGTGAAAACATCTCATGGCCAGTTTGTACGTTACAGTCGGAACGAAAACAGTACAACAAAAAACGAAATTTTTTTCGGTGTGGCCCAGTAACAAATTTACCTCTGTTCAAATTCCCCATTCCCCAACATATAAATTGTATGGAATGAATTTAAAATTTAACTTTATTTTCTCCCTGTCCCAGGGTGTAAGTCAGTTACCAACTTCGTTGTCGGTGTTCCTGAATATGAACAACCTGGGCACGAGCTGTAACACTTCGCGCTTCGCGCTCAGTGTCACTCACCGCTCGTGCCCAGGTTGTTCATATTCAGGAACACCTCCAACTCAGTTGGTAACTATTACATCTTAGTGGTACGTTAGATGATTACATTAAGGTATTAAATAACAATGGAAAACTTTAAACAAAGGGATTCTAAATTCATTCTGAAAACATACACCGATAATTCCCAGGTGTTACATTCCATTGTCTGAAAAAAGCAAATAAAAAGGCTAGGATTTTACTGAAAGTGGTCCGTTCCAGCATGTAGCGGCGAGTGCGCAAGTTCGGCTCGTAGAATGGACTTGAGTCCGCTAAAGGGACTAGTATTTTCTAAATCGGGAAATGCAGATACATTTAATAGTGATCCATTTGTAACAAATAGGCTCTCGTTTTACTAAACAAAACGGCCCCGTCGCAGAGTGTGGAATGGATTGACTCAGTGGGTAGCAAATAATCCTAGGGCAGTTATCATAAAGACAGTCAGTGGTATTATAATAACGGTACGATACCAAGGGACATCATGGAGTCAAAGGCCACAAGTAAAGCTATAGGAAGGCGAGATTTCCCTAAAGTTAAGTAAAGTAAAATTAACTAATTAGTAACTAAGAATTTTAAAAGATCATATTCATTTCACGTAGTCATTCCGTTTAATCCTTAAAATACGGGATTACTCGATTGAGACCCTCATAATGGAACTGTGTAATTTCAAGTAATTGTCTTTTATATTTAATTTATTATATCCCATAGATTTCAATTGTGGATCATGTTGTAATTTCATTTTAATCTACGTTTATAAATGAATGTATTGTTGATTCGTTAAAAGGCCTTATACCATTCAATACCCATATCCTAGTATTCACCCCTCATTAACTTTATTAGCTAACTCCCCATAGACGTGTAAAGTCTGTCTCGTCGTTCCCCCAATATGAAGTCAACAGAAGCGAGTCACTCAGTGAGTCACTCCTTACTGCATAGTCCACACTGAGCGCGAAGTGACACCAGGGCACTCCAGGCCCACGCGTAAAACACGTCCGCTTATTCTATCATACCTAAGAACGCCAAATTTCAAGATTGCTTTCGAACATTTCAATGTTAACAAATGAGTTGCGCCAAGTAATTTAACGGGTAATTCTGGAAGAGAAAGTCTTGCGTAATAATCATAGATATCGATTCACTCTTGCCAGTAATCATGTACCTTCTTACTAACCAGATGTGATACATGAGTAGAACAGAAGGAACATTTGGGGCCCTATTACATGAACAGGTCTCACATTCACATTACGGTCATACCAAATGCAGAATGATTTGGGCTATTGGTGTTCCAGTATGACCAGTTTAGAGTATCGGAACCCAGAAATCGTTACCGTCTTATTAAACCAGATTTGATAAATGAACTAATCTCACATTCACAGTCCGGCCATACAAACTGGAATATGGTGGTACTCTATTCGGACTGTTGGGGTACCAGTACGACCAATTTTGAGAACTGGGTCACAGTAATCGTTAACATTCTTACTAAACCAGATACATGAACTAATCGCAGATTCACAGTACGGTCATACCAACGAGAGGATGATAGTACCTTAGTCAGACTGCTGGAGTCCGAGTTAGAGAATAGGAACGTTTAATAAAGTAAACTGCGTCACGATTATTATTACGTGCATCTTGTTTATCCACAAATTATCCACAAACTGTTCTTTTTTTTATCAAAAATGCCGTTCTACAATTATTCCATCTACGCCAGTAGCGCAGTCATACAACAAAGGCATACACTGATGATGCAGTTGTTCCATCTACACCACTAGCGCAGTCATACAAGAAAGTCATGCATTGACGGTGTAGATGTTCCATCTACATTAGTACCGCAGTCATACAATAAATGCATGGACTGATGATGTTGTTGTCCCGCAAACCGCAGATACTCGGCACAAACTGGGAAATCGAAAGAAAAATGATATTTGATACTATTTTTGAATGTATGCTGACGTACCCCTGTAATGGTATATAAATATTAACAAGGTAAACAACTCGCTTTTCGAAAACGATAGCACTCACCTTCATCCCCCCCCCCCCACCCTCAGATTTGATTCACACAACGTATCCAATAGTACCCGCTATCAATGGAAAGGGGAATGAATAAGCTTTACAGTGGTGTATCACACGACCGTTGGGTGTCCTTGGGTTGTTCATGTCAACTGGGAGAAGTCGCAGAAAAGGCCGAAAAACATTTAGTCGGACAAGATAGTGCACAGTGGAATGAGGTTTACGAGCGACAATTATCTGATTTATTATAAATAATTCAAGGTCCCATTGTCTATGGAGGGCAGATTCAAATATTAACCGTATTCCTTTATCAATTACTAATCTCGGATCCTCGAGTTCCAATGTGTTGTATGTGCCCACTGGCAAATAGAACACATTGGAACTCAGGGGACGAATTGATGATGTCGTTTTCTAATTTACAGTAGTAGTGCAGTCATTCAACAAAAGTATACATTGATGATGTAGCTTCTCTATTTACATCAGTAGATAGGGCTGCACGGTATACCGGTAAACCAGTAATTACCGGTATTGATAATGATAACGGATGAATACCGGTATTGGATCAAATTATAGAAGTTGAAGTCGATATTATTTTTAAAAACTGTCAGTTTATTAAGGGAAAACAGTCAATGTCGTCTATCATGCCTGCCAACGCCTATGATAAAGTACACGTCAACCAATCTTCATTTGACCAATGAAAACAGTTTGCAGCGCACTTGAGCTGCGTACGTTACAGGATAATACACATGTACCAACAATTTGAAACTAAAACAGAAAGTGAAAGGGAAACCTGCACAAAAATAACCCATTCAGATATTAATAATTGCCACTCACATGAACATTAAGCGCAATCATACAACAAAGGCATACATTGGCGATGTCGTTGTTCTGCATTAGTACCGCAGTCATACAAAAAGGAATACATTGATGATGTAGTTGTTCCACCTACACCAGTAGAGCAGTCATACAACAAAGGCATGTATTGATGATATAGTTGTTTCATCTACACCAGTAGCGCAGTCATACAACAAAGGTATGTATTGAGGATGTAGTTGTTCCATCTACTCCAGTAGCGCAGTCATACAGCAAAGGCATACATTGATGATGCAGTCGGAAAATTGTATTAGACGGGTCTAGAGTCGTTACAGTTGGAAATAGCAGGTTCCACCCCACACCCCGAATCTTCAATCTTCCTGACCTCAACACGGTCTGGAAATGATATCATTGTTTTGCGTGGTTGAGCGAAAGATGTATGTGGCAGTTTGCCCAGCATGGGGTCATAAATTGAATTAACTTTGTTTGTCTGGCTTAAAATATCTAATGTATTGATGAAACACAGTTTATTTCACATCTGCCAACGTAATTTGGAAAATAAGCAGTTGAACAAAAATATATTATCTAAAACATTCAACAAACCTATATCATGTGATCCGCTCGTCGAGCTTGTTTCAATCAGGTGATCCCTCAACACGATATCATGTGATCCTCGCGTCGAACATGCTCCAATATGATCACATGATTCAGTTATGTTCTTTTTGTAATTTGAAAAGAAACAGAAAAACATGTATACAGCTAAAGGAGGGTTGCGAGGTGTAGAACACGTACACGTGCGACATATGCAATCATCTCATAGAGTTGTGAGCAGGCAAAAATGTTTCCTCGACGTCTGCTAGTGTATTCGTACTAGGACTGATAATGCTCTAATATTTACAGAGAACAACTAGTGGTCAAATGTGCTTTAGATATCCAAGAACAAAGCTAGGCATTCAAAACACCCGAGAATGTAGATGGGACGGCGTTGAAGAAAAATACAACACTGTCTGCATTTTTAATTGAAGATGGATTCGATGGACATGCGCAAATCTGTCGATACCACGAATCTCCTTCCGAAAACAAAATTGTAATTCTAAGCAATTCCAACAGGAGTCATGACACTTTGCTAGTAATGCGTAAACTCTGGAGACTTCATATACTACTCAAAATTTGCTAAGCACCAAGTATATCCAACTCTCTGTTTTACGTTTTAGTTGTAAAATTGTAATGAAAAGTGTAAATATTTTTTATTTAATTATATCTTTAATGATCTAAGTACAGAAAATAATATTTGGGTTTGACATTATTTTTTACCTTTTGAATACGATAACCATGGAAAATGGATATTATTGGTAAAAGAGGAAACTTTTCTAATTTGCCAAAAAAGTTGACGGAGCGAACTGATATGGGTTCAGTATCGAGTATGAGACCCATTATTGTTAATTACAGCTTGAAAACGCTTTCTCATACTCCCAATCAGGTTCCAAATGGTTCTTTGTGAGATGTTGTTCCATTCTTGGCCTAGCAAGGCACCAGGCTCCTGGACACTTCTTGGTTGGACTGGATAGACTGAAATTGCAATCTGCAACTCATTCCAGACATGTTCATTGGATTGAGGTCAGGGGATCTTGCTGGTCAGTCCATACTCTCAATCCACTCCCTCTGTCGGTAATTCCTGACAGCATGCAACAAGAGGATGGGAATTGTCGATCAGAATGAATCAATCACCCACTGCACTAGACCTGTATACAATCTGACGAGGACAACCAGCTTCCCATCAATATATCACTGTGTTGACACTGTACCACGTTCAAGGATACAGAGCTCTGTGCGTTCATCCCTGCTGGTGCCACCCCAGACCATGATTGACCCTCTACCACAGTGGTCATGCTTAGCAATGTTGGCTGCATGGAATCGCTCTCCTCGTCTTCTCCATGCCCTAGAACGCCTATCTGTTTGGTCTAGGCTGTACCTCGACTCGTCTGTAAAAAGTACAGGTCACCATGTTTCACTGGTCCATCCAACGAGGGTCATGGCCCATTCATATCGTGCCTGGAGGTGATTCTGCGACAACGGAATGCGAATATATGGTCTTCTAGATCGGAGACCACATTCGTGCAACCTTGCCCTGATAGTCTGCGTTGGTACATTTACCCCGGATGCATTCTGAAGGTCACTACGAAGCTGGGTTGCTGTGGCAATGCGGTTCCTGCGGCCTGAATGATCAAAAACCGGTTTTCAGCTGCAGATGTTGCCATGTCTCTGCCACCACCATGCCATCTTACTGGTGTGCCATATTGCTGACATCTTGCCCAGGCTCTGATGTTCACCGTATGATGAAGGGCGTCACCAACCTTACGATGGGTAGCCCTTAGCCCCACCATCCCTACAGCCTGCCGAAATTCTGCTTCAGACAAATGTCTTCTTACATTTGCATTTGCCATATTCAATCATTAAATCACAAGGGTTTGTGTTGAAATGAAGAGTGAATACCCTACACATATCATATACATGTAGACAGTACACGAAAATCAAGGGGTACATGCTTTACATAACTGTCACGAAAAGTCTGCCTGTCAAGAGAGCTAATGAAAACACTGGAGACCATCTCAATGCATTCCTCAGTAATATCCACCAAAATATCGCAAATATGTCACAAGCAAATTTCACAGTGATGTGGCAACTATTTGGTGCTCAGCAGACTCTGAGTAGTATATAATAATAGTATGCTGTTTTAAGGCGATCTTTCTCGTTATTTGAATTTAGACGGCATTGTATTTTGGTACTGTTTCGGTCCGATGATACTGACCGACAATCAACATAGATCGGCACTGTAAACAAAGCCGACAAAGCAGCTCTGTTGGTACGTTTTGAAGTATTGCGATGTCCTAGCTTAGTTCTTGGGTACCTGACGAACAGTTAGCCATGGGTTGTTTGACAGTTCTAGTACAAATGCGGTAGCAGCAGACTTTCAGGAACCATTGATGCCCGCTGTCACCTATGCAACTTGTTCTAGTACGCATTTCGATAATAGGTTTACATAGGACAGCTCTAGTATGTCGGACAAATGTTTCAAAGAGGTCTAGTACGCTTATTGATACTAGGTTTACATAATACGGTGCTAGAACCTCGCACAAATGGCATAAAATAGACTAGTACGCATATTGATACTAGATTTACATAGTACAGCACTAGTACGTCGGACAAATTAAACGAAATAGGGTAGTACACATATTGGTACTAGGTTTACATAGTATAGTGCCAGTACGTGAATTGATACTAGGTTTACATAGCACAGTGCTAGTATGTCGCACAAATTATACGAAATAGTCCAGTACGCATATTGACACGAGGTCTACACGGTACAGCACTAGTACGCATATTGATACTAGGTTCACAAAGTACAAAATAGTTTAGTACGCATATTGATTCCTCATGCAAATGATACAGAATAGTCTATTACATGTATGCATATTGATAGAAGGGGTACATATTTCAACGCCAGTACCTCGGAGGTTAAGTTTCGTAATTGGGGGAATGTGGATTCAATTCGAGAATCGAATTAGTTTTTAAAAATCTGATTCTATTCGGTATTCGACGAGACCGAAAGGTCGTGATACGCCGAGCTTCAATAAAAAACAGCACCTATTCACGATCCCCATCTTCATGGTTGCATTTGTTACTACACACCAATCCACAAACAATTTGATCCACATCCCTACACAACAGAGCTATCTATCAGCACATTTCACGAGGTTTGCAATCTCAACGGACTAGACAGCTACATAAACACTGACATGCAGCATTCATTGTACAGTAAAGACGTCCACTGTGAAATGAAGTTAGCGCTAACGTATACACTTGGTTATTGTGAGTTCGCCATGGTCTCACGGCTTTAATACCTGGCTGACTTGAAGCACACATCTGAAAGTTTGCTCTTCCAGTGTGAAGTCCAAGAGCACCAGTCGATGTGTGTAGGGATTCAGGCGATACGTATAAGCCATATGCTCGTTCACTGGTGTTTTAACTTCGTTGTCACTGCAGTGTGCATCTACAGACAATTGTACAGTATCAAACCCAAAATTCCCCGAATAGTAAAATCAAGGGAATTCCAGATTTCAAGTCGAACCTAATCACGATTTCTAGTCGAATCGAATATTAAATCGATTGCGACCCATTTTTAAGTTTTAAATATTTCACCTTCTTGAAACGGCGGAATGGAGCAATTATTGGTAGTTCCACTCAAATATTGCTTTCAACGCCGACGCGTCTGTTTGAGCAAGTCAATTCAAAAAGCGGAATAATCTAGAACGGGTTCAAAGTGGTTTAGGACGTTGAAGCGAATTGTCTACTGTATTTACTTCAAATAGATTTCTAAAAAATATATTTATCCAAAGTAGAGGGTTGTTATGGCCAGTATATACACAGAACGACATGGGTGTATGAATGGGTTTTTCGATATTGCACGAGTTCCAACGCGAATGGATAAAACGAGAAACCGCAGACCTCAAGTTTTATCCTTTCGCCATGGCACAAGTATCATATCGAGTAATCCATTTACACACGCGTGTCGGTGTCGTTCTGTATTTATTACACTTTTTTTACGTCTGTCAAATCAATTATTAGAAGGACAATCAGAAATTCATTTGACAATTATCAACAAAAAACACATGTTCTCGCCAACCAAATTGGCGAGGAGAATCCGTGATACTTTTTCGGCTTCTGATTCCCAATGTTTTCTATGTGCCTACTGGCACATGTGTGCGGAACAGATTTTCCGCATGGTTTAGTGTTGCTGTAGATTGGGATTCCATAGAACAGGCGAGTAATAATTTTGTTTACGTCACAGTTCAACTCCTATTGTCACATATTGACAGAATAAAGAATAATATGGGTGTCTCCATTCGAAGTAATCTATCTGTGAATAACCAGGGCAGTGACATTGTTGTGGACTATCTCAATCTATTGTCAGCCCACGAAGCTGTCAATAATTCGACTCCAAGAGAATATTTTCTGCAGAGAACTATCAGCTCATTACAAGCTTCATTTGCATGACAACCTGCTCTTCTTCCAGTTTGTTGACATTTTCACCAGTTTAACTTGATATCGAGCTAAGACATGTTCCCTTACACATAGCTGTACAATTACGTTTTCATCTATAAACGGCGTAACAAAGTCTTATCGATGTGTCTTTGTACTATCTGTTCTTCTAAACGTCTGAACGAGTTTTCTTCACACGTGGAGATCACACATGTCCATGTATACCATGTACGCAATCCAGGGTGGTCCCACAATATTGTTTTTGATTAGAACTGATGGATCTACCAGTTCTAATAGAATATAGTCTACACGGGTATCCGTTTTGACTTGGAAATGACCCTTTGTTGCAACTAATTGTCCATATGAAGTACACCACTCCACGTTTACCTCTTTAGAGTACAGCTGCCGTGGGCTGGCCGCCATCTACGCATGGGCAGTGATGTCCAGGCATGCATTTGCATGGTAATAAAAATCATCATCCGCAAATTTTAATTAATGCATCCGGAGCTTCATTAATCAAACTTTTGGTGATTATTTCTATAATTAGCATTTGACATCTTGTATTATTATGGACATATATGAACAACGTTGCCAACTGCGACCGTGCTGTAATATTGCGAATGGTGCAGTAAGGGTTTTTTCACTTGCTATGCTTTTGCAGTAGAAGTCTGTGGCTATATTCGTTAGTATACACTGTAAAAAAATCTGCTTCTCCAAATACGCGTTGTATGCTTTAAAATAAATACCGATGCATGTAATTAAACATCTTGTGTTTTTCTTCCATAGATCAGGCGCAGTTTATTAAACGTTGAGGTTTATTTCACAAAACGTTACACGTGTTTATGTCAGGCAAAAGATAGTCTGAAAAGTATATGTGAATTGTATCACATTGTCTAAAAAAGAATTAACCCCTTAACACGTTTATCACACCTAAACTATTCGGTTCCAAATAATACCTTGATAGTAACAATCCTTTCGAACCCCAAGTGCAGTTTTGGTGTTTCGCCTATTTTTTTTTTTTTTTTTGAAGTTGCAAATGCATCAAATATTTTTTTTATCTTTCTCTCTGCTTTCAATGTCCTCTTTCTTTCTCTTATTACTTATCTAACTGCCTCACACAAGTACAGCCCAACACATATAATACTAAATAATGCACATTATGCCTTTCAGAATGCGGTCGATAACGATCTGTCACAGCTTACAGTATTGCCACTGCCTACTACCAACACATCACTTGCAGTTAGGTTAACTCATAATAATGGCTATTAATACAGACCAGTACAGTACAACCATGGGGACCTTTTATATTCGAGTATACTCTCACAAAAACACTAGTCACGTTTTGAAAAATCGAATTTGTATTAAATTGCACAAATTAGAACTAATCTCTGGCCTGTTTTTTAAGATTTTAACTACACTTTTATGTGGCAGACTCATTCTTTCTGGAGATATTTAATTGCATCCCGGACCAAGAAACTCGAATTCCGATCCGAACGTATCATCTGCCCACTTGTTGTCTATCTTTCACTGCAATATTCAAGGCATTCGGCGTAAATTACATGAATTGCGAGACTCGTTAAGTGAGTAAGATATCATATGTTTTACTGAAACTCATATTGAAGAGGAATTTGAATCTTCACCGATACGTATTTGTGGGTATCATGGGCTCATGAGGCGGGATAGAAATCAATACGGTGACGGTATCGCTGTGTATTTCTGAACGACTTTATTACAAATCGATCCCAGAACTTCAATTTGATGATGATGTCTTGTGGTTTGAGGTGGGAACTAGACCGAGAGTACTTCTCTCTTTGACATATAGATCTGGTGACCTCTGTTGTAGCGATTACTGGGAGGTTTTGGAAGATAAAGTTGGACAGACACCCACTCTCTGTTAACCCATCGATTGTTCTAACAGGTGACCTAAAGTGTGATCTTCTAAAATCAAATGGCCGGCTCAAGAACATTATAGCAAAATTAAATCTTGTCATCGTCACAATAGAACGGACACGTATCCCACCAAACTGTGAGTCATTGTTAGATACGATTATTGTAAGTGATACTCTCCTCTTCTGTTAATGAAGGTACTATTGGATTGTCTGATCATAGAGCGACGTATTTACGTATTAACGTTAACCGCCCCGTTACTACTTCTGATACCAGAATGATTTGGAATTATCATAGAGGTGACTTTGAAAAGTTGACATATAGATCGCGTGACCTCTGTTGTAGCGATTACTGGGAGGTTTTGGAAGATAACGTTGAACAGGCACTCTCTGTTAACCCATCGATTGTTCTAACAGGCGACCTAAATTGTGATCTTCTAAAATCAAATGGCCGGCTCCAGAACATTATAGCAAAATTAAATCTTGTCAACGTCACAACAGAACGGACACGCAAATCGACTTTGTCGATGGTGAAAATCGACTTTTTCGATGGTGCAAATCGACCGTGGTGCGAATCGACCGTGGTGCAAATCGACCGTTCCCCATTTCAAGTAATCGAACAATGCATACCGCGCCATCGTGCACAAATACGTAAAAATGACAAACCTTGGTTTGGCAGTAATATAAAACGGACAATTCGACAAAGGGATATAGCTTGTAGAAAAGCTCACAAATTTGATAGCCCTGCTCTTTGGCAAAATTATAAGTCCTTCAGAAATAATGTAAATAATATAAGCCAATTATAAGTCCTTCAGAAATAATGTAAATAATATAAGCCAATTATAAGTCCTTCAGAAATAATGTAAATAATATAAGCCAATTATAAGTCCTTCAGAAATAATGTAAATAATATAAGCCAATTTGCGAAAAAAACGATATTTCGAATCTATTGATGAAACATTCACACCTCAATGAAATCCCAAAATATTCTGGAAAGCAGTGAAACGATTCCCTCGTGAATTTATTGAAAGTCCTGAGATACCTCCCTTCATTAATAATTCAGACACTGGTCCAATAATTATAGTGCACACCCACGCACTGGCGTGTGCGCACATAGGTAATGGGTACGTGTCCATGATTTTATAATTTTTCTATATACCATGCAACACAGTTTGGGGTGCCATCTGGTGGCGTGGCTCTCCCACTGGCAAAAAACCCAGAATCTTTGTAACGGATACTTAATTGTTTTGGGCCTTTCAAAGGACATTATGTAAAATATATTGTTGTAGAATGCTGGAAACTATGATAAATAATCTAGTAATGAAGTGACTTTCGAAGTTAGGTAGTTGTTGGCGAGTTAGGTATTGTTTGAAAGTTCGAAGTGCCAAAGCCGTCCGTTGCCGGTTTCGTCAGATTTAAAGCCCAGTTTCAATTTTAATTGAGAACGTACACTTCACAAATTGTTGACAACGAATAAAAAATAAAACAAGTGATTTATTGACACTTTTAGTGGGCCTTTTTCAATTGTGGGGAACTAAGCGCGATTTCCTTAGAAACAGCCGGAGTTCGGATGAATTCAAGTTATGTTGACGTAAGGTCTGGGGAAATCGTTGTTCTCAATCTCAAAACACGTGCATGCAGTCTTGTTGTAGTAAAATTTTACAGAAACAGACATGAACGCGAACAGCGATACCTATTCATTTATTTCCTAGATTTTTCTTCACAAGTTCACTTGATCCAGTCTGTGAACTATTTTTACCAATGATACAATACAATTATCAGTTTAAGACTGTCAGAATTGCAGTGTAGCGGCCAGCCAATTTTGTGATCCGACGTGTTTTCCTGAAGACTAAATACCAGAATCACTCGGAATTCCCGTTTAAATTACATACACACTTCCTCAGTGTTCTGGTAAACAATGTTTTAATTCCTGGATGCTTTAGGCATTGCAACCAGAAAAGAACTGAATTCATCTTCAAACTTGTCAATGTCGCCCTCCTCGTCTGACCAACATCTGGAGGTGGGGATTCTGATATGTAGATTTGAGTATGTTTCTCCAAAAATGGCAAAAAACGTTTGACTGTCTTGCTGTTGGAAAAATATTCAAAAAACCAATGTGTAATGTTTTATCAGAGACACACCATACCAATGACTCAAAGTGCCTTAATTAAGAAATGTGAGGGATTTAAATTTTTTTTTTTTTTTACAAATATTGCAAAATATTCATCAAACACAATGTGAAATATCTTAAGAAGCCAGAATGTGATTTAAAAACTATCAGAAATGTGAAATTTAATATCATAAGAGGTTTGTTTTGTGTCAACATCAATTAATTTATGAATTATATCATAATTTGTGATGAAAGTGGGTATGCTGGGGGTCTAGGGGACACATTCAGGGCTATATTTTACCACATCAATATGTAGAAGAAAATTTGACATAATTTTTAGGATAAAATGGCACTGTCTATTGATATTGGTGATTTATATAGCTGCAACACCAGTTTTTAAAAAAAAATTGACATTCATTTTGTTTTGTGTGGAGTGGAGGGGTGGGTGGGTGGTGAACACCACTCTCTCTCTTGCAGTATGGTTAAATGAGACAGATTTTTCCCAAAACTATTGTCTGCTGATGCAGATTTTAGTTTTATTTTGGGATTGGGGTAGCTTTTAAAGAAAGCAGTGAATTCTCATGCAGAAATTACTCTTTAATCAAATGAAAGAGATAAAATGTATCTTTGGAAGGATTAGAATGTAGGTTAAAATCCCCCCTACAAAAAATACCCCCAATCATTTTTACACACTTAGCAAAAATTCCTCCCACAGTTTTTGAGTAGTACCACATCCTCTCACATTATTTTAAGAGCAGTACAAAAATCCCCCCGGCCTCTTACACCAAAAGGTTAAAAGGCAGTCCAAAAGGATTTAAAAACTTAAGTATTTAATTTGTAAATTACATAAACACTCATCACTATTTACAAGAAAACATGCCTCAATAACTATTCATCAACAGTTATTTAGTTATTGGAGTTTAAGGACACTTTCAACAGCCAGTGTCACCTCGTGTCAGACAGTTTCATGGGTAGAGGAAACTAAAGTGCACGGAGAGAACCACCTGGCAACAGTGAGCAGTTATCCAACTTGCTAACTCCACACAAGCAAAGTTAGCATTGATTGAAGCGACAAGTGCTCGGCCTCGAGTGGTGAAAAGCTTTGGACATTTTTGTATGGCTTTAAATATACATGTACGTCTAAAAAATTAGGGGGTGGGGGGGATTTTTGTTCACCAGAAATTATGGAGGGAGGAACAAGGTGGGGGGGGGGTGATTTTTGCGCATTGTGTGAAAATGATTGGGGGGGGGGGATTTTTGCTCATTGTGTGAAAATGATTGTGGGGGGGGGGGGGGTAATTTTTGTCAGCGAAAGGTTTTGTAGGTTACCCTTTGAAAGGTTTGGGTTTGATTATAGGAAATAAGTAAATGTACATTGTAAATGTACATGTATTTTGGCTTCCAACACTGATTTAATTATATGTTTTTGGATATTACACATATTTCACTTTTAAATGTTCATTCGAGAACCACAGACTGAATAATACTGTTTTATTTTTGGAAAATTTATATTTTTGTCACAGTCGGCAATAAAGGCCATATATTGCCAAAAATAATGCAGTTAAATGCATCTTGAGCAAGTGTGGCATCCAGAACTGAGAAGCACGCTATAACCTATGACAAATACATGTACACATGTAACCACCTTTTTTACCCCATTAACACATCTAATGAAACCATGCTTTCCCCTCATTGTACTTGTGATAGAGGGGATTCCAATTATATTCCAATCCTCTCCCAAATCACCATCCAAACATTTAGCCAGAAAACCCATACTTCACTTGTATTCGCTGAACAAGCTCATTCCAACAAGGGGGGCATAAGCTATGTTTTTGATGCCAAAAAATGCAAAAATAAATTAACATTGAATGGCAATTTTGGTGAATGGTGCTAGCCGGTTTTGGCCATTACATTGAGTGAATGATTAAATGAAGCTTTCTCCATATTATGTTAACCCTTTACCTTACATGAAAAGAAGACAGCACTTTTGAATAACTAATTTCTTTTCATTTTTTTTGTGTCAAAAACATAGTTATTGCCCCCCCCTCCCCCCCCCCCCCCCCCTCACTTGATTGAGCTGGGGTCATAAGCTATGTTTGTGGTGCAAAAATAATGAACATTGAATGGCAGTTTCGGTGAATGGTGCTAGCCTGTTTTGGCCATTACATTGAGTGAGTGATTAAAAATGTTAAAAAAACAATTTCTTCATTCACAGAGTATTTTGGAACATAAATTTGGGGAAAGGGGGTGGGGGGTACAGTGGGAAAAGTAACAAACTTGCAAATGTGAATGAATGGCTTCTGTGCACAGCTACCAATATAGTAGTCTGATACTAGTGCTGCCAGGGTCCCCATGTTATAGCACAAAACTGCATTGACAATTGTCCCTCTACCACCCATACTAAACCCTTCAGCTGATGAGAAAGTTAACAGCATACACTCTCAGTTTCCTATGATTTGCTTTAGTACTGCAGCACTCAGGGTCCACTGAGTTTTTTGTTTTTTTGACAACCCTGTCCTGGCTCTTCTCCCTATATTTTTCATTGTATGTCAGTCAGTATTCCTATGTACATGTAGAATGTCACTTTCAAAGTATGTGATTGCATGTCTGTCTGTCCATCATACCATGCGTATGTACATGTAGACTGTCTCTTTCAAGATATGTGATTGCATGTCTGTCTGTCCATCATGCAAAGTGTTGGTTCGTTTCCATTTGCACAGTTCTACATTTTCAATAACTGGCAATTGACCCCCCCCCCCCCCCCACACACACACACCCATATACAAATATATTAAACATTAAAGAGCACTACATTCCTGAAGCAAATATCTGAGTCATCCTCACTGGATACTAGGCATGCATGTATTTTCCCTAATTTCACCCTTTTTATCAGAATGGGTGCCTGCAGGGATTGAATCCAAGGTTGTAAACGAGCTCGTGTGGGTACACGTACTTGCAGGACATGCACATCACTACAGAATCAATATTTGATGGTTTTAGGCATTTTAACAGTGCTATGCTATAACATAGGAGCAGTGCTCAGCTGGTCATGCTGTTGGAAAAAATCAGTTTTTAATGTTGTGTCACTGCCACACCAATGACTCTAGGTGTCTTAACTGGGAAAGTGAGGCTTTTGTTCACAAGAATTGCAAAACATTCATCAAGCGCAATGTAAAATATCTTCAGAAGCCAGAATGTGATTTAGAAATTATCACAAATGGGAAATTTAATATAACAAAAGGTTTGTTATATGTCAACATCAATTAATTTATGAATTTTATCATAGTTTTTGATAAAAAGGGGCATCCTAGGGGGACACCTTCAAGGCTATATTTTGCCACATCAGTATGTTGAAGAAAATTTGACATCAGTTGTTAGGACAAAATGGTTCTGTCTATTGATATTGGTGAGTTATATACATGTAGCTGCAACCCCAATTTTTCAATCAAAATTGACATTTATATGGTTTCATGGTGTTGGAACACCACTCTTTGTCTTGCTGTATGGTTAAAGGAGACAATTTTTTCCTCAAAGTATTACATGCTGATGCAGATTTTAGTTTTATTTGTGGATTGGGTTAGTTTTCAAAAAAATCTACATGAATTCCTTTAGGTAACAGAGCAAAGCAGAGTAGAAAAATGTATTGGAGGCAACAGCAGTGTTTAAGCCATTTGACACAGTTTGGACAGTTTTCTTTAAAAGAACAAATTTCCCATGTTTTTAACTCAGTGGAGGCCAAAAGTTGAATTCTCATGCAGAAATGACTCTTTTGTCACATGAAAGAGGTAAAATGTATCTTTGATAGGATTGGGGTTGATTAAGGAAATACATAATTTGGCTTCCGAACCTGATTTAATTATTATTTTGAGAGATTATTTCACATTTAAAAATCCATTGGGGTACCACACACCTTACAATACTTTTTTATTGTTTTGAAAAGTATGTTTTTGTCATCATCAGCAATAAGGGCTATATATTGCAAGCAAATTCACATCTTGAGCAAGTGTGGCCTCCAGTGGCACACTACAGCCCCCAGCAAATGCCAAATAACAACCTATTTTACCCCACATGTACACATGTATTAATAAATGTAATTAAACCATGGTTCCCCATCATAGTACAGGGGCAGAGGGGGTGCCAATCTTCCAACCCCTTCCAAATCACCATTCAAACCCACAGCCAGAAAACCCATATTGCACTTTTATTTACTGGCATTTAGATGTTTGCCTGAATTATGCTGTTAACCCTTTACTTACATGTAACATGAAAAGCTGATTACCCTTGCCCACAAACTTATTGACTTACTAATTTTTTGTGTCAAAAACATGACCTTTTACACCATTGAAATGACCTCATTCCAAGGAGGGGTCATAAGCTATGTGTTTGACACAAAAAACGAGAAAATAATGAACATGGAATGGCAATACTTGTGAATAGCACCAGCAGTTTTTGACCATTATATTTGGTAAAGGGTTAAAAAGTGTTAGAAAATAATTTCTTCATTGAAAGAGTATTTTAGAACACCAATTTGGGGTGGGGTACAGTGGAAAAAATAACGCAATAAAGTTGCAAATGTGAGTGAATGGCATTTGTGCACAGTCTAGTACTAATAAAGTAGTCTAGTACTAAATTTTCCCTCTTATTTGATGCACAACCCCCTGTTTTGGGGTCGGAAAAAGTTCTCTGAAGGGTTATACTTGACAAAGATATTTGAATCCCAAAATTAAAGAGATGCGATCAAATTTTGTTCAGATCGAGATTGTTGTCACGGTTCCCATGTTACAGCACAACTACAGTAACAGCTGTGAAATATTGTTCTCTCCTTGAATCAAGTCCCCCACCCACCTGCCCATACCGAAGCCTCAGTTAATGAGAAACAATAGGAAAGACTGTACAGTATGTTTTGGAAACTAAAGTCAATCTCATACACTCTCAGTTTCCTATGATTTGCTTAGGTACTGCAGAACTCAGGGTCGTTGAGGTTTTTTGTCCATTTGACAATCTTGTCCTGGCTCTTCTAACAAAACTTTCCATTGTATGTCAGTTTTTATTTCTGTGTAGACTTTCAAAACACTAAAAAAACCCAAATTTTTTAAGCAAATATCTCATTCATCCTCCTTGGAGACATATTTTCCACAATTTCACACTTTTTATCAGAATGGGTGTTTGTGGGGATTAAATCTAAGGTTGTGAAAGTGCCCTAATGGATACTTGCTGCTCAAGCACAGCACCACAGAATCAATATTGGATGTCTTTTGACATTTTAATAGTGCTAAGAGATACCACATGAGCAGTACTGGTCATACTGTTGAAAAAGCAGTGTTTTATGTTTTTGTCAGTACCATACCAATGACTCTCGGTGCCTTAACTGAGAAAACTGGCTTCTTTAGCTCATCTTGACAAAGTCAAGCTGAGCTAATCTCATCGCTTTCCATCCGTCATCCGTCAACACCATGTTTTGGTCTTCTCCTCCAAAGCCACCGGGCCAATTCAAGTGAATGTTTTTGTGAGTGATGGTCCCAAAGGGGCATTTCATTTTTGTTCAACTCATACACTCTCAGTTTCCCATAGGGAGGGAGTGGGAGAAAATGCTCCAAAATATTTATAAAATCTTCTCAAGAACCAGTGTGTTTTGACCCCGCCTAAAATTTCTATTTTTCTGAACCGATGGTCCGGTGTGAACCAAATTTGGTGTTTGGTATTATTAGGTCATAAGTACTTGACCAAAGCAAAAAAAAAAAAATTCCTGCATCCCCGTGGGAACCAAGGGAGCTAAAAATAGAAATATTTTCAAACGCCCATATTCCCCAAACCACACGGAACAGAGAGCTGTTATTTGGTATGAAGTATCCTTAGGACCAGTAGAATTGAATGGTAAAAAACAATTGCCATCGGTTATGTTAGGGTGCTCTGTAATGGGCATCGAAAAAATGCTGAGTCAGCATATTTGCAAAAATTAAAAAAATCTTCTCTGGAACCAATCATCAGAATCTTTTGATATTTGGTATACAGCATTCATAGGGAGGGGGGGGGGGGGGCAAATAAATGTTTGTTGAAATAAAGCCCATTGGTTCATATATGAGCTCTCTACACGAGCCCAAAGTTTTAACATAGGGTAATATGGGGAATATTCTTTAAAAATCTTCTTCAGAACCACCAGTCAGAATCTTTTAATGTTTGGTATACATCATTGTTATGAGGGTCAGATTCAAACCATTTCCCTAGGTTAATATTTGGGCTTTCTACGGAAGCCCAAATTTTATCTTTGTTCAATATGGAGGGTAATTTAAAAAAAATCTTCTTCTTCAGATCCACCAGTCAGAATGCTTTGATATTTGGTATGCAGCATCTTTAAGGGGGTCAGATTCAAGTTTGTTCAAATCAGATCCCTAGGTATATATTTGGGCTCACTATGAT
This sequence comes from Pictodentalium vernedei, assembly GCA_031216915.1. Taxonomy (NCBI): domain Eukaryota; kingdom Metazoa; phylum Mollusca; class Scaphopoda; order Dentaliida; family Dentaliidae; genus Pictodentalium; species Pictodentalium vernedei. Next base: position 835,731,444 of record CM062296.1, on the reverse strand, counting down.
AGCCCAAATTTTTACTTAACGCAATATGAGTAAGTTTCTTTAAAAATCTTCTTCTTCAGATCCACCAGTCAGAATGCTTTTATATTTGGTATACAACATCTCTAGGGGAGTCAGATTCCAGGTTGTTCAATTCGAGTGCCTAGGTTAATATTTGGGCTCCATATGGGAACATGAAATTTAACTTGGTACAATATGAGGGAATTTCTTCAAAAATCTTCTTCTTGAGATCCACTCGTCAGAATGCTTTCACGTTTGGTACACAACATCTCTAGGGGGGTCAGATTCAAATTTGTTCAAATCGGATCCATAGGTTAATATTCGGGCTCGCTATGGTAGCCCAAATTTGAATTTCTTTACAATTTCTCTTCTTCAGATCCAACAATCAGAATGCTTTCATATTCGGTACACAACATCTCTAGGGAAGTCAGATTCAACTGTGGTCAAATCAAGAGCCTGGGCTTATATTTGGGCTCTCTATGGGAGCCGGAATTGTCCAATTTGCTGAAGAATTAAAAATTTTGTATTCAGTTCCCTCTAGAGGTGTGTAACTAAGATTAGTCGACATGGGTTGTATCAAGGGGCTTCGTAGGTGAGCTCTACATTTTACTTTATGATCAACCGAAGAAAAGGCATGATGCCCAGATTATTTTTGTCACTCCTGAGGGACTCGAGGATTGACAGTGTAGCCTATGGAGATGGCTTGCTTAATGTTGACTCATTCTTGGACTCTGTTTAAATTGTGATCTGTTCAAGATGAGCGCTTCAGGCCCCGTGGGGCCTCTTGTTTCTTTTTTTTTTACAAAAAATTGCAAATGATTCACCAACTTCACATGATGTGAAATGTCAGTCTTCAGAAGCCTGAATGTGATTTAAAAACGATCACAAGTAGGATATTTAATGTCACAAGTTGTTTGTTTTGTGTCAGTATTAATTAATTTATGAATTATGTCACGTTTTTGATGAAGAGGGGTGTACTGGGGGGGGGGGGGTCACATTCATTGAGGGCTATTTTTTTAAAAATGTTACCACATCAGTGTAAATTTCCCATTTGTGATAGCTTTTTCGCAAGATGTTTGTTTTGTGTCAAAATCAATTAATGTATGAATTATATCAGTGTTTTATGAAAAGGGTGGGGGGGGGGGGGGGGGTGGTCACATTCATTGGGGCCTATTTTTTACCACATCAGTATGTGGAAGAAAATTTCACATCAGTTGTTAGGATAAATGGCAGTGTCTGTATTGCTGAATAATATAGCTGCAACCCCAATTTTAGAAACAAAATTGACGTTCACGTTTGTTTCGTGGGGTGGGGAGGGGAGTGGGACACAATTTTTCTAATCTATTGGAGCAATGGACGCAAAATCAGTTTATTTAAGGACGTGTGAAAGGCATCAATAATTAGGCCACATTGAAACTCTTTTTTCAAATTTATTTCCCCTTCACCTTGTGTGAGGACAATAATAATCTATGTGAATCATTGAATTATGATCAATCACGAAACGAACGTGAAATGAAGAAAGGAGTGGTTTCGCGCGCCGAAGGCGCGCAGGGATGCTATGGAATGCGCGCAGGGACGGAAACGAACGTCAACTCAACAACTCTATTTATAGAAATGATCCGCATCGCCGGTAGTTCTAACATGAGTCCGCAGGTAGAAAAAGGGACCGTAAGAGTCCGTAAGAGACCGCAAGTAAACTATGGGGGTTAATGTTCTGAAATGAATGGTTTCTGATTGAAAACAGTATAGATAATACACATCCGAAGTTTGGTATCGATATTTCAACTGTAACCCCTAAAATTTTACTATTAATGTATAGCGCGTTTTCAAACTTACGGACTCATTTTTCGCAAGAAGGGCCAAAGAGTCCGCAAATGAACTACTCGTCCTAAAAATATCAAATGAACGGTTTCTGATTGAAAACAGTATAAATATTACATATCCGAAGTTTGGTGTTGATATTTCAACGTTAACCCCTAAAATTTCACTATTAATGTATAGCGCGTTCACAAACTCATGGACTCATAGTGAAGGTTTTTTGTTGAAACATTCAACTGAAAATAGGAAACTAAATGAATAGAATTAAAAGAGAATGTCTAATGATATCACACAAAATGAAGAGAAATAGCCGGTTTATGCATTTTCAAACTGGCAGCAATTGCTTATCAAATAATATTACTGTCTTACTTTTGTTAACGATTCCTATTTTCCAACCGCCCCAAGAGATTCTTCTTTTAAATAGCGAACCCGGACCAGAAGAAACGGATACATTTACCAAATAACGGCGACGTTATTTCGTAAATCCTCGACGGAACACCGGCGACGTTTTTCTCTCTCGAGTCTGGCAAATAATCGACAACATTGGTGTCATTAAATTGAGATAGGTCGGATATCACACATAAATCTGCTATTACGCACCCCTCCCCCCTTATATATCCTGCAAGTATAAATATCTCGATATTAAAATGTTTTGCCTGATGTTCCCTATATGGGGTAACTTGGAGGGGGGGGGGGGGAGCATATGGCTGATTTTTAGCTCACCGAAGGGAACTTAACTTATCACTTGCCGTCCGTCGTGAACTTTACATTATTGACTTCTCCCAAACTACTGGACCAAATTGAATCAAATTTGGTGTGCATGTTCCTTATCTTATGTAAATTCAAGTTTGTACAAATAACCTTGCCGCGCCGAACCACAAGGGGCATTACTCTGCTAGCACCCATACATGTTTTAAAAAAATTAAAAAATCTACTTCTCCAGAACCATCATTGAGCTCCCTCTAGGAGCCCGAATTTTAACTTGGTGAAAAATGAGGAAATTTCTTTAAAAATCTTGCATATTTGGTATGAATGCTTTCATATTTGGTGTACAACATTTCTAGGGGGGGGGGGGGGGGGGGGTAGGGGGATGGGGGGTCAGATTCAAGTTTGTACAAATCGGGTCCCTCAGTTAGTATTTGGGCTCTCTATTGGAGCCCAAAGTTTAACTTTGTGAAATTTGAGGAAGTTTCTTTACAAATCTTCTTCAGATTCAGATCCACCAGTCAGAATCCTTTCATGTTTAGTATACAACATCTATAGGGGGTCAGATTCAAGTTTGTTCAAATCGAGTCCCTGGGTTTATATTTGTGCTGCCTATGGCAGCCTGAATTTTAACTTAGTGCAATATGAGGGAATTTCTTCAAAAATATTTTTCTTCAGATTCACCAGTCAGAATCCATTCAAATTTGGTATGCAGCATCTTGCGGTGGGGCAGTTTCAGTTTTGTTCAAATTGGTTACCTGGGTAAATATTTTGGCTCCCTGTTTGAGCCCAAAGGTTAACTAAATGCAATGTGAGGACATTTCTTTTAAAACCCCTTTCTTCAGATCCACCGGCCAGAATTCTTTCGTATTTGGTATATAACAGTGGTTGTGGCATGGGGAGCATGTTAGGTTTTTTCAAATCGATTCCTTAGTGTTTTTCCATAAAATTTTCCTTTCATGACTTCATTCCTTTGTAGAGTTAATGAACCATGTATAACTGAATGTGACCCCAAATACTTCTTTGAACCACTTTGGCAGGTGAGCGAGTACAGCCCCTTGGGGCCTCTTATTTAGTCAAGTTGTGACGAAGTCAAAGCTCGACTTATAGTTTGGTGAATAGCGGGCGGATGTAAACAGTTGGTTTCCGGATGATAACTTGATAATGGTTTGACCCACGTCATGAAACTCCATAGGTAGGTTGGCATCGGTGAGTGGAAGAACCCTATTTATTTTGGACTTGGTCAAAGGTCATGGTCACAGTGACCATGAACATAGTAAATTGTAAACAATTGGTTTCTGGATGATAACTTGTCTATAGTTAAACTCACATTCATGAAACTGCATACGTAGGTAATGGTTGGCGTTCATGAGAGGAAAAACCCTATTATTTTGGACTCACTAGGTCAAAGGTCAAGGTCACAGTGACCCTGAACATAGTAAATCAAAACAATTGGTTTCCGGATGATAACTTGATAATGGTTCGACTCACGTTCATAACACTTCATAGACAGGATGGCATCAGTGAGATGAAGAAGTCTATTTATTTTGGACATGCTAGGTGAAAGGTCAAGGTCACTGTGACCTTCAACATAGTAAGTTGTAAACAATTGGTTTCCGGATGCTAACTTGACTACAGTTGAAGCCACATTCATGAAACGTCATAGGTAGGTTGGCCTAGGTAAGTGAAAGACACCTATTTATCTTGGTCTCGCTAGGTCAAAGGTCAAGGTCACAGTGACCTTGAACATAAATCGTAAACAATTGGTTTCCAGATGATAATTTGACAATGGTTCCACCCACGTTCATGAAACTTCATAGGAAGGTTGGCATTATTGCAAGAGAGCCCTATTTATTTTGAAATCAGTAGGTCAAGGTCACAGTGACCCTTCACATAGTAAATTGTAAACAATTAATTTCCGGATGATAAGATGATAATGATTAAACCCACTTTGTACTGTCACAACTCGACATTGGATCGGTGATCCTATCGGAATTATTTTTGTTTTCTGGGGGGGGGGGGGTATGCCCCCAGAACGCCCCCATGGCTGTGCCACCGTGCTCCCACTTGAGCAATCGTGATGAAGTGCCTTGCCCAATGACACAACGCAGTTACCCCTGCTGGGGATCGAACCGTGGATCTCTCGGTTTGATGTTAGTAGTAGATCATGTACCCGATCGTCATAGGCACATGGCCCAGTTACTTCATTTTTGGTTGTCATGTTAGCTTGCGTGAGCGCCATCTTGTGACAACTTCCCCATAGTGATACGTGGTCCTAGTGTGCATGCGCAGCGCGTTTTGTTGAGGTGAGACGAGTGTACGTCATCCATTTTGTATATCTGAGGCCGCCATCTTGGTTTCTATGGTAGCACATGGTTGCTATGTGACCCAAAACCTTCTAGTAGGAAATGGGTGAGTTCGGAGGGTGTGTTCGATTGAATGGGAGTAATTGTAATTACAGAAAACAACCCGACAATCCCTCTTAATAATCCAAAACTTTCGAGACGGACTTAGAAAACCCCCACCTAGGGTTTATAATAGTAGCACGTAGTGCTAAATGAATGAGAGGTCTCAGGTGGATAAACTGAAGTGAACTAGAATACAACGAATTACCACAAACATCCAGCCAATCTCTCTAAACCATCAAAACAACTTTATTTGGCACGGATTCCTCAATACTGGGCTTAAAAGAGTAGCATACAGTGCTTTAAGGTGCGTTTCCTGGTATGAGTAATTGTATTTGTTCGAATACTTTGTAAAATTACCCAAATAAATCCAACAGTTCTTTTACTAGTGCGGATTTCCCACTAAATATTCGGTTTCTATCTGTTGTTCCCTAGAATTCTTATTTTTGCCCAACAATAGACGCATTCGTGTGTATAAGATTAACTTTATTGTTTCGGATGTGCACCATAGTCTCGGTATTTTATTTATCTGTGGTTTATCCTATTTCCTGGCCTGTTTTGCCTTTTACTGGTCCCATTTCTGCCTATCCCAGCAGACTATTTTGTCTTGGCCGTCTCTGTTTTTGCCTTTCCTGTGTATAACGAAGTCCTCTATGATACTCAAACCCAAAATACAATCAAGCAGGGTTAGGTATTATTCGAACGACTCGAATCTTATCGAGCGAATAAGCTTTTGAGCAGTTACTGAAAAAGTCACTACTCGAACGACTTGAATCCCATTGAGCAGATGAGTATCGAAAGAGCGATTTCTTTTACGGCTCTTAATGCTCATCGGGGTATAGGGGGATACCTATGACATGATGATGCAGTACTATATATACCTGATGATAATTTAGCTCCTAGCATCTGCCCAGTTCTAGATCTCTCCATGATCTTCATATCTCCAACACCACTATTACTGATTTTCCCAATATTGACATCGTCTGTCCTATAATTAGATTTTACAGTAGTCCCCAAATCCCGCAGTATCCTTCCACTCTTGCGGCCTTGTACCATTACTAGCACTAGTACAGGCTTGCTAACCCTCTCAGATTGCTCGAACGACCAGAATCCCATCGAACAAATGAGCCATAGAGTAATTACCTGAACCAGTGACTTCACGTACGACTATTTTGCTCGTCTAGGTATTGAAGGATGGGAAGGATCTTGGGAACTAACAACGTGATATAATAACCTTAGTTATTGAAAGTGACGTACAATCCCGCTTATAATATAGCCTTGGTTTTTGAAAGTGTTGTTAAACCCTAATGAATTTATTTGCCATTGAATTATGATCGTTTGCCAGTTTAAAAAATGAAGGTTTGTTTTACTACAGTTTGTCTGAAGTTTGATCCTTCCACACGCTTTCAAAATTTCTCGATTGCCATATTTGTCGCAAACCTGGTGCTTCATTAATTAAAATTTTGCTCTTGGTGATTTTTATAACCTGGTAAATGCACCCGTGACGTCACTGACCAAGCGTGCATTACAACCAATCCACGGCGACTGTACTGTAATTTGTTTTGAGAAACACTTGGAGAAATACTTGGAAATTATTTCCATAAATCCTCAAGATAATGGCTTTAAAGGCTATTTTTGTGGATTACAGAAATAATTTCCAGGACATATATTGCGTTCTTTGATTTATTTTCTTCTGCAGATTGACTTTTCAGCCAAATTCCACTTGTAACTGTATGTATTAAACCCGGGGGAACATTGCCTGGAATCTTCTTTAGCATTCTTACAGATTCGTATGCTTTTTACATAGACAAAAAGTTTGCTGCTGGGTAAAAACTTCACTATGTGTGTGTTTTAACAGTAATCCACTCTCCATATATTGCACACTAGAAATTAACAATCATCAATGACACTGGGTATGTAGATATTCTTTTTTCTTGTAAACATGTGACTTATGTTATTATGTGACTTTTTGTCCATTACAAACTTAAAATTTGTTACCGATTTGTCAGATTAGTTTATGTGAATCGGAAGTTAGTTACCATATAAAGTCCAACAGTTTACTTATACTGAGGCTCACATAAAACTGTACAGTACTGTACATGTATGGTACTGTACAGTATTATATGTACATATATATACTCATAATATGGCATTACTGCAATGATAGTTTGTACTTTTAACAGTCCAAAGGCAATAATAAATTTATGTTACATTCTCAATTTTTCTATAACTATTAGAAGTGATGTGTCATCATTCAATATGCTTTTTTTAAAATCCGTGATGCACCAGGGAAAAACAGAAGATGTGTTAAAGCAGCAACGATACAAGTATTTAGTTGCAAAGTTGAGTAACACTCAGTTATCAGAAATTCATTAACCCAAGCAGGATTAACCAGAATTTCTCTTCCTTTGGGGTATTCTGGCACTCATGGGGCTAACAAATCCTTAAATATCTTGTCACGTTCTCAAAAGCATGCAAGTTTAGGTAGCATTGGAACTGGCTTAATGTGCCTGGAGCCTGTTCCAATGATATTCATATGTGCATGGTTTTATCGAGTTTTATTTAGACATTGCATGTACTAATAATTTTTGAAAGCATTCAAAAAGAGCTTTCCCAAACAAATGTTAGTACCTGGTGTTATTAATTGAGAACAAGTATAATACACCAGTACAGGGAGTTTTCAGGGTGAGAGTTTCCCTGAATAGAGGTTTTGTATTCATAATTATCACAATCAATCTGCCAATTCAGGGTTAACAAGTTTATAGGACAAGGTTTGTATTTTCTAATTACAAAATCCTACAGAACTTATTTCCAAGTATTGTGGGTATACTCAAATACAAATTACCGTTGAGTGGGAAATCGGGATTAAGTGTCTTGCCCAAGGACACAATGCAGTTACCCATGGTGGGGACCGAATCGTGGAACTCTAGATTTGAAGGTCATTCAATGTCATAACCACTGAACCACCGCTCACCCGTTAGCAGTTAAAGATGTGTAATCGTACAAATTCTCGGCATTGGAATATCGAGACCATGAGCCATTATATTTTTCATGAATAATATAAGTGAAGGCAAGTGATTGATTGGTCTGCTATTTTTTACATTAGGTGATTTATGGTGAGTGATCCAAATAATTGAAAAGTATTGTCTACTCAGTTAATAGTTAACCCTTTACCTGATACGAAAAGAAGACGACACTTGCAAACAGAAATCTTAAATAACTGTTTTTTTTTCTTTCTCGGCGTCCAACACATAGCTTATGTTCCCCTATTTGACACGAGCTTGTTCCAATGAGGGACCATAAGCTCTGTTTTTGTGACAAAAATAAAAAAATAAAGACAATGGAATGGTAATTTTTGGTAACAGCACTAGCCGTTTTAGCCATTATGATGGGTAAAGGTTTACCATTTTGTGCCCAGATATATCGCCAAAGATCATGTGTTGAGCAATCGTAACTTTCTTTCTTTAGCTAAATTCACAGTTCCATTGCCTAAGCTATCAAGAGGACTTGAAGAAAATTTTAAGAAATGGACAAATACTACAATGTTGAAGCGCTGTGAAATCCTTTACTTATTCCCAGTTCCTTATTCAACATTCATCAGTTGTGCGAAATTCGCGGAATAAACGGCGTTGTATGGTGGTGCCCTAAGATACAACATTATTGAAATACTAAGTTTCATACTCCGACCCCTTTTAAGGGGTTAGCTTGACCCCCTAAAAGTGGTCAAAATGGTAATTATTCCTCTAAATTTGCGGAATAAACGGCGATGTAGGGTGACGCCCTAAGACACAAGATTATTGAAATCCTAAGTTCCACACTCCGACCCCTTTTAAAAGTGACCAAACGGTCAAAATGGTAATTATTGGCCGAAATGTGCGGAAAAAAGGCATTGTAGGGTGGCGCCCTAAGATACAAGATTATTGAAATCCCAAGTTTCACACGCCGACCCCTATTAAGGGGTCAGATTGACCCCTAAAAGTGTCCAAATGGTCAAAATCGTAATTGCTGGCCGAAATTCACGAAATAAACGGCGTTGTAGGGTGGTGTCCTAAGATGCAAGATTATTGAAATACTAAGTTTCATACTCCGACCCCTTTTAAGGGGTCAGCTTGACCAAACTGGTCAAGTGGTCAAAATTATATTTATTCACTGACATTTTCGGAATAACCGGCGATGTAGAGTGGCGCCCTGAGATACAAGATTATTGAAATCCTAAGTTTCATACTCTGACCCCTTTTAAGGGGTCAATCTGACCCTAAAAGTGACCAAAGGTCAAAAAGGTATTTATTCGCCGAAATTCGCGGAATAAAAGGCGTTGCAGGGTGGCGCCCTAAGATACAAGCTTATTCAAATCCTAAGGTTCATGGCCCGACCCTATTAAGCGCCAGCCTGACCCCTAAAAGTGTCCAAATAGTCAAAATAGTAATTATTAGCCGAAATTCGCGGAATAAACGGCGTTGAGGGTGGCGCCTTAAGATACAAGATTATTGAAATCCTACATTTCACATTCCGACCCCTTTTAAGGGGTCAGTCTGACGCCTAAAAGTGACCAAATGGTCAAAATAGTAATTATTGGCCGAAATTCGCGGAATAAAAGACGTTGTAGGGTGGAGCCCTAAGATACAAGATTACTGAAATCCTAAGTTTCGCACTCCAACCCCTTTTAAGGCTCAGTCTGACCCCTAAAAGTGTTCAAATGGTCAAAATAGTAATTACTGGCCGAAATTCACGGAACAAACGGCGTTGTAGGGTGGCGTCCTAAAATTACAAGATTATTGAAATCCTACGTGTCACACTCTGACACCTTTTAAGGGGTCAACCTGACCCCTAAAAGTGACCAAATGGTCAAAAATTGTGTTTATTGGCGGAAATGCGCGGAACAAAAGGCGTTGCAGGTGGCGCCTTAAGATACAAGATTATTGAAACTGTAAGGTTTACGGCCCGACCCCAATTAAGTGGTCAGCCTGATCCCTAAAAGTGTCCAAATAGTCAAAATAGTAATTATTGGCCAAAGTTCGCGGAATAAACGGCGTTGTAGGGTGGCGCTCTAAGATACAAGATTATTGAAATCCTAAGTTTCACACTCCGACCCCTTTTAAGGGGTCAACCTGACCCCTAAAGGTGACCAAATGGTCAAAATAGTAATTATTGGCCGAAATTCCCGGAATAAACGGCGTTGTACGGTGGCACCCTATGATACAAGATTATTGAATATATTAAGTTTCACACTCCGACCCCTTTCAAGGGATCAGCGTGACCCCTACAAGTGACCGAATGGTCAAAATGGTAATTATTCCCCTAAATTCGCAGAATAAACGACGATGTAGGGTGGCGCCCTAAGATACAAGATTAATGGAATCCTAAGTTTCACACTCTGACCCATTTTAAGGGGTCAACCTGACCCCTAAAAGTGACCAAATGTTCAAAATGGTAATTATTGGCCGAATTTCGCGGAATTAAAGGCATTGTAGAGTGGCGCCTTAAGATACAAGATTATTGAAATCCTAAGTTGCACACTCCGACCCCTTTAGAGGGGTCAGCCTGACGCCTAAAAGTGACCAAATGGTCAAAATAGTAATTATTGTCCGAAATTCGCGGAATAAACGGCAATGTAGGGTGGCGCCCTAAGATTCAAGATTATTGAAATCCTAAGTTTCACACTCTGACCTCTTTTAAGGGGCCAACCTGACCACTGAAAGGAACCAAATGGCAAAATGGTAATTACTGGACAAAATTCGCGGAATAAAAGGCATTGTAGGGTGGCGTCCTAAGATATAAGATTATGGAAATCGTAAGTGTTACACCCTGACCCATTTTAAGGGGTCAGTCTGACCCCCAAAAGGTGAGCAAATGATCAAAATAGCAATTACTGGCCGAAATTCACGGAATAAACGGCGTTGTAGGGTGGCTCCCTAAGATACAAGATTATTGAAATACAAAGTTTCATACTTCGACCCCTTTTAAGGAGTCATCTTGACCAAAATGTTCAAATGGTCAAAATGGTAATTATTGACCGAAATTCTCGGAATAAACGGCGATGTAGGGCGGCGCCGTACGATACAAGATTATTGAAATCCTAAGTTTCACACTCTGACCCCTTTTAAGGGGTCAACCTGTCCCCTAAACGTGACCAATTGGTCAAAATTGTGGTTATTGGCCGAAATTCGGGGCATAAAAGGCATTACAGGGTGGCGCCCTAAGATACAAGATTATTGAAATCCTAAGTTCCACACGCCGACCTCTTTTGAGGGGTCAGCCTGTCCCCTAAAGGTGACCAAATGATCAAAATAGTTATTATTGGCCGAAATTCGCGGAATAAAGGACGATGTCGGGTGACGCCCTAAGATACAAGGTTATTGGAATCCTAAGTTTCACACTCCGACCCCTTCGAAGGGGCAAACGTGACCCCTAAAAGTGAGCAAGTGGTCAAAATAGTAATTATTGGCCAAAATTTGCGGAATAAACGGGGATATAGGGTGGCGCCCTAAGATACAAGAATATTGAAATCCCAACTTTCACACCCCGACCCCTTTTAAGGGGTCACCCTGACCCCTAAATGCGACCAAATGGTCAAAATGGTAATTACTGGCCGAAATTCACGGAATAAACAGCGTTGTACACTCTGACCCATTTTAAGGGGTCAGCCTTTCCCCTAAATGTAACTAAATGGTCAAAAAGGGTAATTATTGGCCGAAATCCGCGGAATGAAAGACGTTGTAGGGTGATGCCTAAGTTTCGCACTCCGACCACTTTTAAGGCTCAGTCTGACCCCTAAAAGTGACTAAATGTTCAAAATAGTAATTATTGGCCGAAATTCGCGGAATAAACGGCGTTGTAGGGTTGCGCTCTAAGATACACGATTATTGAAATACTAAGTTTCATACTCCGACCCCTTTTAAGGGGTCAGCTTGACCAAAATGGTCAAATGGTCAAAATTGTAATTATTCACCGAAATTCTCGAAATAAACGGCAATGTAGGGTGGCGCCCTAAGACACAAGATTATTGAAATACTAAGCTTCATACTCCGACCCCTTTTAAGGGGTCAGCTTGACCCTCTAAAAGTGACCAAATGGTCAAAATGGTAATTATTCCCCTAAATTCGCGGAATAAACGGCGATGTAGGGTGGCGCCCTAAGAAATGAGATTTTTGAAATCCTAAGTTCCACACTCCGACCCCTTTTAAGGGGTCAACGTGACCCCTATTATTATTGCCGACATTCGCGGAGTAAAAAGCATTGTAGGGTCGCACCCTAAGATACAAGATTATTGAAATCCTAAGTTTCACACACCGCCCCTTTTAAGGGGTCGGCCTTACCCTAAAAGTGACCAAATGGTCAAAATAATAATCACTGGTCGAAATTCACGAAATAAACTGAGCTGTAGGGTGGCGCCCTAAGATACAAGGTTATTGAAATACTAAGTTTCATACTCCGACCCCTTTTAAGGGATCAGCTTGACCCCTAAAATGACAAACGGTCAAATTGTAATTATTTTCTGAAATTCGCGGAATAAACGGCGGTGTAGGGTAGCGCCCTAAGATACAATATTATTGAAATCCTAAGTTTCACACTCCGACCCCTGTTTCGGGATCAGCCTGACCCCTGAAAGGTACCAAATGGTCAAAATGGTAATTATTGGCCGAAATTCTCGGCATAAACAGCGTTGTAGGGTGGCGCCCCTAAGATACAATATTATTGAAATTTGAAGTTTCTTACTCCGACCCCTTTTAAGGGGTCAGCTTGACCCCTAAAAATGACCAAATGGTCAACATGGTAATTATTGGCCAAACTTCGCGGAATAAATTCTTTTCAATCTCATTTAAAATCAAGTGTGCATCGGAAAGATTTTGACACTAGCTTCCATAAAACTACCCCCAGTCTTCCCCGAAAGTACCACAAAACTACTTCACAGAACAAAATGTACTATCCCTAAGTTAAATCAGAGCATTCAAGAAATGGAAATAAATAGTGCAATTCAAGTTTCGAGTAGACATTGATACTACAGAAAAAATCCAAAAAGAAAAAGAAACCAAAACAAAAGGATAAGCCCTCTGCTGCTTCCCTTCGTGAGAGTCCATAGATTTGGTCAGGTAATCACTCGACCATAGCTGGCCGGCGCTTGACCCTATAGCCGTGAAAAGATGGGACTGCACAGTTCCAATATTAGGTCTCAATTCAACTCCCTGTTCCGGCAAACCCTCTCTTTCATGCTGGCCGGCATATGGGTAGAAAGTGTGCGGTGTGGATTGGAACCGCGCGTGCTGAAGCCGGTGGACAACATTTCACAGGAGCCACCCCACACCTCTCCTAGCCCCCAAATTGGCGACGAGTTAGAGACTTTTTGAACACAAATTCCGGGCCGTCCGATGAACGATGAACTATTGAAATGGGCGAAGGAGAAAAAAAAAGAAAAGTGAGCAGCTGTATGCTGTACTGACAAGGTGGCGGGTTGAACCTAAACATGGGTAGGTTGGGCATATACTGGGACTGGAAGGGACCCCCACCCCCTCATAGACAAACGCCTCACGGCGATGAGCGGATAAATAACAACTAGGCACCCTTATGGATCATTGCACAATTTGTGTTAAACAAGTCTCTAACTCATCGCCAGATTTACATCGAATTCGACCCCTTTGATCTGGTAGACACAGAATCAAAATTTCAGGTTATGAGTAATTGCACAGCAGATATCAAAACCTTTATTCTGGTGAACAAACTAAAACTGAACGATGATAAAACAGAACTCATTACATTTTCCTCCAGGTACAAACCAGCAACAGATGTTTTGCCTCCTATTAAAACAGGTGACAATATTGTCAGCCCATCTACCACGGTCAGAAACTTGGGCGTTTATCTTGATACACATCTGACCATGTCTTATCACATATCAAAACTGCGCCAGTCTGCAAATTTTCACATTCGGAACATCGGTCGAGCAAGGAAAATCCTAACAAAATGTGCCACTGAATGTCTCGTGCATACATTCGTTTCATCTAGGCCAGACTACTGCAATATCCTTCTTTGTGGGCTTCCAAAAAAGCAAATCAATAGATTGCAGATAATTCAGAATACTGTTGCCCGTATAGTGACCCGTACCAAGAAGAACGAACACATTACTCCTCAGTTAATGACTCTTCATTGGCTCCCCATTGCAGCCAGAATAGATTTAAAAATTATTCTGTTCACCTATAAAACACAAGTGCCTTCTTATGTTTCTGAGTTGGTCAAAGTGTATGCACCAAAACGCCCACATCGCTCATCATGCCACAGCCTACTGGAACAGCCCACATATGACCTTGCATCAAATGGTGGGTGTTCTTTTAGTTTCAACGCTCAAACACTTTTCAATATGTTACCTGAATCTGTGAAAATGGCCCAATCTCTTTTAGTTTTCAAATCAAAGCTAAAGTCTTTTCTATTTAAAAAATATTACCCTGATGTTAATTAATCCCATATTCTGTGTATTTATGTATCTTTCATGTTGTTCGGCGCCTTGGAACTTTTTGTAATATTGTTAAATGTGCGCTATACAAATCTTACCTATTATTATTACAATGCTTTGGGGGTAGTTTTGAAGTAAATACATTTCATGTCTTGATGTAAAAGCACAGCCACAAAAGGTTGAACAGAACTGAATTATAAACATATCCAACACAACTAAGGTCGAACTGTTCGAGTAAACTAAGATTGCTGTTGCAGCAGATGTAGGGTTGAGGGTGTGTGCATTGGAAAATTTGGAACCTCTCTTTCTGTATTCTCGGGAGGAAATTAGCCCGTTGTGACAGGAATGATAGTCCGTAGGAAAATTAGTCCCTCTGGACTATTATTCCGCGGAATTATAGTCCTAGGTCTAACATTTCTAGGAATAGTAGTCCGTCGGACTACTATTCCCAGGAATGTTAGACCTAGGACTATAATTCCGCGGAATAATAGTCCAGAGGGACTAACGTTCCTACGGACTATCATTCCTGTCACACCGGCTGCAAAATTTGAAATCCACACTTAAAAAATCTGTAACCTGCAGTTGTCAAAGGCAGGCAGATGAAGTCATGAACTTACGTATTTATAATTATTTATTTCATTTTTGGAATGCTTTTGAGAGAACTTTAGGATAAATATAGTTTGTGCTTTGAGGATAACTCTGGGCTAAGTACTGAGTACTTAGGGTACATTTGGGATAACACTGAGATATTTGGGGGATAATTTGTTAGCCCGAAGAACAACAAGAGCCATCGGAATTACAACGAAAGCTACTTATATTTGCTAATACAGTATAATGATGATATATTTACATTCATAGAATGAAAACGAATTGAATAAAAAAATACATTATTTCGCCCTAAACTCCATTTCGTCACGAACACCTTGGCTATTTGGGTTTGGACTTTTTGCCGAAAGAATTGGCGGCTCAGGAGCCTCATGGGCCCCGGAGTAGTACTTGTGGGCCCTTGGTGTAGTAATCATCGGATCCGCTAGGGAGAGTTTAAGGGATAATACCCCACTATTTGGGTAGTGACCGGGGTGTAACATCCACTCCCGAAGAAAAACGTCATTTCCTGATCTCAGACTCCATTAACCAGCCAAGGTCCAGAAGGGTCGGAGATTTACTGCAGTAGTAATCATCGGAACTTGATGGCGAAGGAAAGAATCACTGGCGGTACCCCATCTCGTTTCGGGGGAGGCGGGGGGGGGGGGATCGGGATGAATCCCCTACAGAAAGAAATTTTTGAAAATTGGTTTTGAAAACTGCATTTCCGTACATTCACAAGTCAATGCGGTAGCGTAGTCATGGCTCGGGAATTCTAGTAGAGATGATTTGGAGTAGTAATCCTAAGAGCGGCGGGGCATGGTATCAGGGGTCTGTCCTGGGTTGTCTCTATCATTGTAAAGAAATACGAAAATTTCATTCTTGTGGTGTTAAACTCATTTTATCACGGTCTTATTGAAAGGGAATAGGATTCGTGCAGTTATTAAAGCCGGAAGGGCCCTATTTCAAAATTCTATCATATGTCAGTTCCGAATATAAACTTATTAAGAAATAAAGGCAGCCAAAAGGCTCAACGCATGGTGACATCGCACCCAACATTACTTGAGCGTTAGCAGTGGGAGAGCGATGCCGGAATCCCATTTTACGGAGTCGGATAAGAATTCCATTTACGGAATCCCCTTTTAAGAATCCCTTTTTGGAAAACTCCTGTGGCTATGGAATCCCTTTTTCATGAAATGAGGCTAAGACTCGTATGTGTGAGTCACTTGTTCGAGCAATTGCTCTATAGCTCATTTGCTCGATTGGATTCGAGTCGTTCGCGCAAATGACTTTTCATTAATTGCTCAATGGCTTATATGGGAAATTTGGGATAGGTATGTCTTGGGGGTAACCTAGGAGGCTGGGCCAAACAGGTAATAATATCTTCAAATTAGTATCACAAAAAGGTATCCTCCAATAGTCCAGTAGTACAATACAATAGGTATCCTCAAATAGTCGTATGTGCCCATGTGATCGTGCACAATGTGTCACATTGGCATTTTCTCATAAGCACATGCCGCGTCATCCATCATGTGCCTGTGTGCTATCTAGAATGTGTACACATGACAAGTGTCCTATAAAAGGTATCCCCGAAAGGAATCCTCCAAGATTATAATACCAGGCCATAGATATCCTCAAATGCCCGCATGGGCCAATGTGCTAGTGCACAATGTGTCACATTTTGCATTTTCATATAAGCATATATTGGTACATTCAGCATGTACCAATGTGCTACGGGTAATGTGTACATATTGTGACACAAAGTGTAATAACACACAATAACATTCCACCAAACACCCAAGTTCCACTGAATCTTTTTTTTTAAAAAAAACATCTGAACGTCCCCACCCCTTTTTTATCGCATGTGGCTATGTGCTAGTGCACAATGTGTCACATTATGCATTTTCACATACGCACATATCGACACATCCAGTATGTACCTATGTGCTACCTGTAATGTGTACAACAGAACATAAACATGTCTTGGATCGTCGGAATACTTATCAAACAAGGTAGTAACGGCACAAGACTACAGGAATGTTAGAAGACTAGTATTGGATGACTGCAATATAGCCAAATCATAGGACAGATAGTTGGAGATAAGATGGAAGCCATTGGTCAGACTACCTGTATATGAGCTAGGAGCCATATAGGAGCTAAGAGCCATATAGGAGCTGTATAGGAACCTGGTCATAGGTACCCTAAAACACCAGTATGTGCCTATGTGCTGGTACACATTGTGCCATATTGTTCACAAAAGCACATATCGGCACATCCAGCATATGCCAATGTGCTACATGTAATGTGTACAACAGAACATAAACACGTCTAGGGGTCTTCGGAATACTTTATAAGGAGATGGGGAGTTATAAGATAGCTTGTAGATACAAAGGTAGAAAGCGAGAATTTAGTGGGAAATCTGAGCCAAGTGAACAATTATCGGGTTATTGTAGTAATTCTACGAAGTATTCAAAGATTCTGCTGGAATCAGAATCAGTGAAGGACTCTTTCTTATACAAAGAAATTCGTCCGATAGCACTACGTGCTACTATTGTAAGTAGCATTCGTGGTGAATCCGTATCAAATAAAAGTCGTTTTGGGTGATTTGGGGGGATTGTCGAGTGGTTTGTGGTAATTCTACGAAGTATTCGAGGAATTGGGGAAACTCTGAACCTGGAACTTACTCTAGTTCAATCAAACTTACCCCCCCCCCCCCCCCCCCCGAGGTACTTTAGCACTACATGCTACTATTATATGCCCAAGCTGGAGTTTCATATCAAACAGTGCATTTTGGGTGATTTGGAGAGATTGTCGGGTTTATTTAGGTAATTTTACGAATCGGGAAGACACTCTTATTCAATCTAATACCCCCCCCCCCCCCCCCCCACACACACCTATCTTTTTATTTGCCTTTAGGTAACATAGCAACCACGTGCTAACATGGAAACCAAGATGGCGACCTCCAGTATACAAAATTAACGACGGAAACACGTATCACCCTAACAACGTGCGCAGCGCATGCGCACTAACACCACGTATCACAATGGAGGAGACGTCACAAGATGGCCGCTCACGCGGGTTACCATGACAACACAACATGGCGTCACTTGGTCACGTGCCTATGACGTCACTTCCTAGGTCCCCCACTAGGTCCCCGAATGTGGGTCGGTTCATCGCTCTCCTATTAATAGCGTTCTTGGGAGCAAGTTTTGTTTTGTCTATCTCGCCTTCTCTACTCTCACCCTCTCTCTCCACCCCCCCCCCCCCCCCCTCCGACGCTACAGGCAGTTTACCGAGTGGAACGAGAATATTAGCTAGTCTTTATTCAGACTTTCAACAAAAAAGGTCTATCGCACTCCTGGTAGAACTAATAAGCTACAGGCATCCCAAATCGCATCACAAGCTGTAAGGATATATAGAACACAATGCATACATTGCAACTGAATGACAGCGATCACCCACTTTCATGCTGTGATATGTGTGATGTATTTACCTCGTTGTTTCAAAGATTGGGAAAATATGGCTGACAATGATGTTTGGATCCGGCGCGCGTCCAACTGTACTCCAATTGTAAAGGTAGTGGTCGTGATATTGATGATAGTAAGTGTGCTACTACTACTACTACTACTACTACTACTACTACTACTACTACTGTTACTACTATTACAGCAACTACTAATGCCACCACACTAGTATTACAACGATTGGTACGACAACAACTATAACTATTACTACTTCTACTACAACAACGACTACTACTACCACCATCACCGCCACTGCTAATACTACTACCGCCACAACTGCTACAACTACCACAAGTAATACTAATAATAAGTGGAGAAACTATTACTGCTACTTCTGCAGCTGACGTTTATAGAGATATTTGTAGTAGTAGTAGTAGTAGTAGTAGTAGTAGTAGAAGCAGCAGTAGTAGTAGCAATACTAGTGATAAGTCTATAAACAGAAACAGTATTACTTTTACTACAACGACCACTTCCCCACTTCAATGGTACCGGTGTTAAATGTGAAAATGAAAGGTCTAAGACAAATTTAAGGCTAAGTTTGAACATTACGTGGAGGGTGGATAGATTTTCAATCTGATAAATATTTACATTTTTAAATGCGGAAGAAGCACTAGAAATGCTTCAGTTCATTGACCACCGTGTTACAACACGATGGTCCGTGATGTGAAACATAACCATTGCTTCTTGTAATTTGCTCTCAGAAGTTGGAAATAACCACCGAGTAGAAGATCTACCTGACTATGACTTGAAGCGATGTAACGCCAAAGTTCTGTAGTTATCCGTCCCGATAAAAACTCATTTCACATCCTCTTCTTCTGTCTGGTTAGGATTATAAAAATACAGGCCACTTTCGTTTATTTGCAAAAACAACAACAATTTGTCTTAGGTTTACAAGTCTCTATTCGATATGATTACCAGTGCTGAGAATGTCGAATGAGGAAATGGCAATCAGTGTTATTTTTATTTTGCTCATGACAAGTCAGGCGAGATACATGCCTTTTTATCATATTATTAATTATTATTTTAAATGTCGTTATACAGGTGAAAGCAACTCAAAGAGTTTTACATTTTCATCAACTATCTAAATATTTGTCCTGTAAAAGTGTTTGTTTACTGATTTTTTACAATTGTCATAGAAAAGGTGAAACTAAGTTTCAACTATTCTACTTAAGCCTCACTCATTCACTCAAACTATTTGTCTGGTTATTGAAGCATTTTTAAATTACCTAATTATATTGTTTTTGCTGCAGAAAAATATTATTTCATTTAAAATAATTTTTCGAGATAGATACTGAAATAATAAAAGTTTATTCCGAGATAGAAAGATGGAATGTAGGTTTACCAAATCAATATTTCAAAATAAAGAAATTTAATTCAAGATAATAGTGTAAATATTAAATCCAATAGAGTTTTACTTTGATACAGCCAAATAATTATTCTGATTATAATATAACAAAATAACAGTTCAAATTATTAGTGTGGTGGTTATATCGTGGTTAAAAGATATCCGTTCCTGTCTGTTATTAGAAATTGGGAAGCGCTGGAAATTCGCATGAAACATTGTACTCTCTTATTTTATTTAGGAATATGGATATTATGCAGGGACCGATCAGGACTATTTAAAATACGCTCTAGCCTCGGAGCCTATTTTTTCAATTCATGCGCCAGATTTCACTTTACGGAGTCACACTGCTGTTTGTAACACACACACACTGCAAGTATGTAATAGCTCTCATCATTTTCATTTAGTACACTATAGCAAACATTAATCTTCGCTGTGGTTTCTGATCAAGTCTTGGCTGCCGATTTAGGCAGCCAAGACTTGATCAGAAACCACAGTGAAGATTAATGCTTGGTAATTAAGACTTGAAGTATTAACTTAAGCACTCTACAACAATGATAAATGATAATTATATATATAATACATGTAAGAGTGTCTGGCTTGATTATCCATCGAAAGAATATCAAAATATGATCTGAGAAGTTACGCGCCAACTGAGAAGCCTATTTCTGAGATTTAAGAGCCAGGTCCTGATGTTTCAGAACCAAATACGCACTGGCGCATGCCCAGGTCGGTCCCTGATTATGTAATCGTTTTAAAGTGTGCTATGGTGGAATAACAAGGGTGGTTAGACTCATTTTGATGTGCGTTTAAATAATAAGTCAGCTCTGGTACATCTACACGTTCCAAATCTTGCTCTGGTCATGCGATGGCCAAGCTATGACAGCTACATGGTCCCTCTGTCAGATGACATGGCGTGGACAGTCTGTACCCGTTTTGGAGAGTTCGTGTGTATCATTAGACTACTGTGAACCTATGCTATACAGAATTGCAATATATTAATAATGGAGATGATCATTAAAATTGGTTCTGTTGCTTTCGGCTTTACCTACTACTATTATTGTGACCACCTGATGCCACTGCAACATCATGCTAATCCCGATCACCCCCAGCTAACAAAACATTTCACTCGAACATTGCCCCGTTCAACCGCCACTATTAAAACCACTATATTAGTGAGATAACAAGATACTTATGACAAAAGCCTTGTCTCCCCATCTGGGTATCTGAAGACCACGAAGACCATTGTGTGAAGACCACGGTTGCAAGCACCTCCCTATTCCAACCGCATGCATGCCCTCTCACCTATCACTCTTAAAGTGTATTGACTACTCAGGTATTACTACAGGTACAACCTTTTGTCGATCCTTACAATGCCAGCTAGCATCACATCTATGTTCTGCTTCTACTGATATTGTCTCTTGTTACTATCATTACTATCACAGGTACTACTATCATTGCTTCTGACTTTCATCTCAACTACCGTATTACAACTATTACCGTGTTTGTCGCGACATCGGATGTACTAGATTTTAAAACGAGATGTATTAATGACGGAGAAGCACTATTGCATTGAGGAATACTGTAACAGGAGGAGAGATAAGTGCGGGAGCCGGGGTTCGAACCGTCGACCTCTAGCACACAAAGCGACGGATTTACCACGAGACTAAGAGATCCGGACCAACCAGGCTGGTTGGTAAATGGCCTTTATACCTCGACCGCTGCACTACTCTCCCCTTCTTTTGAGATTCACCACGTGAATCTCACCCAGGTTCCTCCCCAGAGCGGTTGAAACACCCGCACTGCCACCTGCTGCTGAGGATCGGACGAGCCCCGAAATGTAACAGGAGGAGAGATAAGTGCGGGAGCCGGGGTTCGAACTGTCGACCTCTAGCGCACAAAGCGACCGATTTATCACGAGACTAAGAGATCCGGACCAACCAGGCTGGTTGGTAAATGGCATTTATATTTATTTATATTGTTACAATATTGTTAGAATGTTCGCACTTCCTTAAAACCTTCATTTCTCCAATAGCAATATACATGTAGAGTCACGAGTGGGCTCTATGCGGATCATATTGCAATACTGTTTATGTCAAGATCGAACAGAAATGTAGAAAGTATTATGTTACGGACAGAATGGAGAATTTGTGATTTCAAACATATAAATCTTAAAAGTAATGTCGCTTGTTAATCAACGTGAGCAAAAACCATTAATTTGTATGTGCAACAATTATACTGACATATTCAAGAAAATACTGTCTACTTATGTAATGAAAATTTGTTGATTTTAGAAGGGTTTAATTGAATCGTTTTATTTTTATAATTATTTTATGGACTTAGCAGTTGTCCCTGTTATATTAGTTATAGTTTTTATAATTTTATTTTTAAACATTTTATTTATTAAAAACTTTTTTTGAATTCTGTTACACATAATGCCTTTCTAATTTCTAGATAAGTTACGGGGCTGCAAACAAAGTTTACACAGGACCAGGTGGATTGGTGACCCCATGGAGCCGAAATTAAAATTTTCGAAACGTTTATAAAGTTTCTTCTCTATGCGTTTCTCAGCAGTACTTTTGTTGTTAAATAGGTGCTGCAACTAACGGACTTTAAAATTTACTCGCTCACCCTTGAAGGTTAACAACGACTGCAGCACCTTCATATATTTTGCAGTTGTCCAAATGGACCTCACAATGGCGTACAACAATGTGATATAATTTAAATGGGTCATAATAATAATAATAATAATAATAATAATAATAATAATAATAAAACTAATAATTGTCCTTGATATAGCGCTCATAACTGTTTCACTCAGTGGCCGTGAGACATTCTATGGCGCTGCACATTATTATCCCTGATCCATAGGTAATCATTACAAATCACTCTGATTCAATCTCAACTCCCTGAGGAGCATACAACCCATGCCGCGAAAATACCGCACTCGGAGGTAATTATCTTCAGAGGTACCCATCTTACAGATGGGTGAGCTGGAGCCATCACAGTTAATTGTCTTGATCAGGGACACAATGCGATTGGCACGGGTCGGGATCGAGCTCACAACCTTCCAATTCGAAGTCTGGCGCTCTAAACAATGAGCTACTGGTCACAGAAGCCGAAGGTCGATGATCGGGCTGCATGCTAGTTGATTTGGTGGGGTGATATGACACAACAAAATTGATAAAAGAGGAACAAATCGGGCAAAAGCAATTATATACGCCTCTTTCAGATACCACAGATCCCATAGATGTGATGTATATCAGACATTGGTTGAAAAAGCCCTACACTTAATTGATACTCAACAACATTCCTAAACCACTGCATTCAAGTATCACTGTATTCCCACGAGGCCCAAATGGCCAGTGAATATGCAAGTACTCGTGTATTAAATAGATAGATAAAAACGGCATGTCACTTGACACATGTACAGTACAGACTCTACGGTGTTGAAAACACAAGTCTCTGGTAAACACCCGTGAAGTGGAACACAGTCATGCATGTACACATTGCATAACCAACAAGGCATCTATGTTTTTACACACCACTGATTGACCGATTTAATAATTGTTCGATGGGGGTGGTTGCCTATAAGGTGTTCAGTACTAGCAGTACCATAGCCACATCTGCAAGATTTTATCATGTAATAACCGAGGGATGCAACGATAGCCCTGTATGTCTCTTGTGCATTTGGGAGGCCATTACTGCGGCCAATCGTTACTAATATTCTTTTCTTATCAGTTTCTCCAGCCACTGACTAGGCATATGCGATGGACTTACGATGCATTTCAAAATAGCATTAAACGGTAATCATAAAACAGTTTGGTATGATCATACATGTCTCTGTTTCACATGAAGCGACGCATTGGTGGGAGAAAAGAGTAAACAGTAATAATAAGACGATTTAGGGTTCATAGCAGCTAAGAACGTCTGTTTATTTACGCATCTTTAGGTTATCATAAAACTGATGACTTGGCTCAAGGAGGGATATTGGGGATTGTCTTCCCGAGGGACACATTGTCTCCGGAGATGTCAGTCGAGGTAGATAATGGTTCTAATGGGAAACAGTCTGCAATATCCCCACAGAGTCAGGATCACTATTATTTTATTATACCGAATAGAGAGTTCAGTCAGGTTTACCTTTGCCGCAAAATGGGGGAGTAGGCAGGGGGTGCTTGAGTGCATGACCTTAAATAGAGGCAGTAAGAAAGAATTCAATAATATTAATGTAATTTAACAAATTCAGTTATGTTATCACAGCATTAGCGTAATTACGTTGATGGTGCCAGTAAATTATTGTTCAATCTTTATCATCCTTTGAATTGAGGTATTAGTGTTTCTGTCAGAATTGAATTTTTGTGTTCTGCATGTTACATGAAGAATTTAATAATGAATTATAAGAATCAATTGCAAGTCCAAGCAATTTATCAAGTTCATCATCACTCATAGTCAAGATAGCATTAACGTTAACGTCAAGTTCAAGTCGACCTCTCTCTAAGAGCTGCTAATTTTCCAAGCTCTTCGATGTTGCAGTCGAAAAAATGTCAGAGTTTTTCCATTTCTTCCTCTCACTCAGATGATTCGCATATGATCTGCAAGAAGATTCTGCTTTATGCCCTGTTCTATGTATCATATGTCGTGCTCCTATAAAACGGGGGTGGGGGAGTGTTTTGGGGAGATGTCTAAAATTCAGCTGGAAAAATAAAACCGGGTTCATTGGTCCTGTAGCCATAATAAAATAAGTACCATGGTACACAATGATGTCCCAGAACACAATGGTATATAGGGTAATACCACGGTATATCATAATGTTTGGAGACAATACCATGAGGTGCCATGCCACTTTGTTTTAACGAGGACATTTCACTCCAGTGGACGAAATATTGGCCTCACTCCTTCCAAATAAGTAAGGATATAAAGAGATTAAATGGGTAAACCGATAAGCAGGTGAAAATGGAAAAGATGGAACAACAAAACGCTTTGAAGTAAATCAACATACATCAGGCTGCACTATTTCAGTTACATGTCATTGTGTCCAAATAGACAATGAAAGAAAAACGCACATAAATAAGCACACTGCACGTAAATGTTTGGGCGTCAGGCAGACTTATACAACTGTTTATGCAAAATGACCCACTGTGAAGTTTACAAGTAATTAACATCGGTCCCACTGTGCCAGAACGCACCGACTTATATTTTTCCTGCACAATAACCGATTGAACTTGAGCAATAATATCCATATTCCCTATACAAATGTTCCCATGGACAGTTCACATGGTCCACGCGGAAAAAGAAAATTCCAAGAATAGACTAAAGGATTCAAAACAAGTTGATTCTCAGGTGCAAAATAACACCTTTTGTTTTGGTCGGCAAATTCAGGCAAATGATTACAGTTATGAGGATTTGGAAGCCTAAAAAGTCAAATGATAAAACCTGGGATTTCAAGAATCTTGTATCTTATATCTTAGGACGCTACCCGAGAACGCCGTTGTCACGCGAATTTAGGCCCGTAATTACCATTTTGTCTATTTGGTCAATCTTAGCGGTCAATACTCTATTAAAGAGTATGAAACTTAGCATACCAATTATCTTGTATCTCAGAGCGTCACCCTACATCGCCGTTTATTCTGCGAATATCGGTTAATAACAATTTTGATCACTTGGTCATTTTTAGGGATCAAGCTGACCCCTTAAGGGAGGACAGAGTATGAAACATAGGATTTCAATAATTCTGTACCTTAGGGCGCCATACTAAAACGCCCTTTATTCCGCGAATTTCGGGCAATAATTACCAGTTTGATCATTTGGTCACATTTAGGGGTCGAGCTGACCCTTAAAAGGGGTCGGAGCATGAAACTTAATATTTCAATAATCTTGTATTCTAGGGCGCCACCCTACAATGCCTTTTATTCAGCGAATTTCGGCGAATAATTACTATTTCGACCATTTGGTCACTTTTAGGGGTCACGTTGACCCCTTAAAAGGGGTCGGGGTGCGAAACTTAGGACTTTAATAATCTTTTATCTTAGGGCGTCACACTACATCGCCGTTTATTCCGCGAATTTCGGTGAATAATTACCATTTTGACCATTTGGTCACGTTTAGGGGTCAAGCTGACCCCTTAAGAGGGGTCGCAGTGTGAAACTTAGGATTTCAATAATGCTGTATCTTAGGGCGCAACCCAACAACGCCTTTTATTCCGCGAATTTCGACCAATAATTATCATTTTTTGACTATTTGGTCACTCTTAGGGGACAGGTTGACCCCTTAAAAGGGATTGGAGTATGGAACTTAGTATTTCAATAATCTTGTATGTTAGGGCGCCACCGTACATCGTCGTTTATTCCGAGAATTTAGATGAATAATTACCATTTTGACCACTTAACAATTTTGGTCAGACTGACCCCTTAGAAGTGGTCGGAGTATGAAACTTAGGGTTTCAATAATCTTGTACCGTAGGGCGCCACCCTACTACGCCGTTTATTCTGTGAATTACTATTTTCACCATTTGGTCAGTTTTTGGTGTCAGACTGACCCCTTAAAATGGGTCAGGATGTGAAACTTAGGATTTCAATAATCTTGTATCTTAGGGCGCCACCCTACAATGCCTTTTAATCCTCGAATTTCGGCCAATAATTACAATTGTGACCATTTGGTCACTTTTAGGCGTCAGGCTGACCCCTCTAAAGGGGTCGCAGTGTGAAACTTAGGATTTCAATAATCCTGCACCTTTGGGTGCCACCCTACATCGCCGTTTATTCCGCGACTTTCGGTGAATAGTTACCATTTTGACCATTTGCTCACTTTTAGGGGTACGTTGACCCCTTAAAATGGGTCGGAGTGTGAAACTTAGGATTTCAATAATCTTGTATCTTAGGGCGTCAAACTACATCGCCGTTATTCTGCAAATTTCGGTGAATAATTACCATTTTGAACATTTGATCAGTTTTAGGGGTCAAGCTGACCCCTTAAGAGGGGTCATAGTGCGAAACTCAGGATTTCAATAATCTTGTATCTCAGGGCGCCATCCTACAACGCCTTTTATTCCGCGAATTTCGGCCAATAATTACCATTTTGACCATTTGGTCACTTTTAGGGGATAGGTTGACCCCCATAAATTGGGTCAGAGTGTGAAATTTAGGATTTCAATAACCTTGTATCTTTGGGTTCCACCCTTCATCGCCGTTTATTCCGCGAATTTCGGTGGATAATTACCATTTTGACCATGTGGTCACTTTTAGGGGTCAAGCTGACCCCTTCAAAGGGGTCAGAGTATAAAACTTAGTATTTCAATAATCTTGTAGCTAAGGACGCCACCCTACAATGCCATGTATTCCGCGAATTTTATCCAATAATTGCTATTGTGGCCATTTGGACAATTGCGAGGTCAGGCTGACCCCTTAATAGGGGTCGGACCATGAAACTTAGGATTTAAGTAATCTTGTATCCTAGGGCGCCACCCTACAACGGCTTTTTTCCGCGAATTTCGGCCAATATTACAATTTTGACCCATTGGTCACTTTTGGGGTCAGGTCAGATGTGAAACTTAGGATTTCAATAGTCTTGTACCTTAGGGCGCCACCCTACATCGCCGTTTTTCCGAGAATTTCGGTGAATAATTACCATTTTGACCATTTCACCATTTTGGTCACGCTGTCTCCACAAATGGGGTCAGAGTATGAAACTTAGTATTTCAATAATCTTGTGTCTTAGGGAGCAACCCTACAACGCCATTTATTCCGTGAATTTCGGCCAGTAATTAATATTTTGACCATTTGGTGACTTTTTGGGGGTCAGACTGACACCTTAAAATGGGACAGGATGTGAAACTTGGGATTTCAGTAATCTTGTATCTTAGGGCGCCACCCTACAAAGCCTTTTATTCCGCGAATTTCGGGCAATAATTACCATTTTGACCATTTGGTGACATTCAGGGGTCAGGTTGACCCCTTAAAAGGGGTCGGATTGTGAAACTTAGGATTTCAATAATCTTGTGTCTTAGGCGCCACCATACATCGCCGTTTATTTCGCGAATTTCAGTGAATAATTACCATTTTGGCCATTTGGTCACTTTTGGGGTCATGCTGTCCCCTTAAAAGGGGTCGGAGTAAGAAGCTTAGTATTTCAATAATCTTGTATCTTAGGGCGCCACCCTACAACGCCGTTTATTCATCAAATTTCGGCCAATAATTACTATTTTGACCATTTGGTCACTCTTAGGGGTCAAACTGACCCCTTAAAAGGGGTCGGAGTATGAAACTTAGTATTTCAATAATCTTGTATCTTAGGGCGCCACCATACAACAGCTTTTATTCTGCAAATTTTGGTCAATAATTACTATTTCGACCACTTGGTCACTTTTAGGGGCCAGGCTGACCCCTTAAAAGGAGTCAGAGGGTGAAACTTAGGATTTCAATAATATTTTATCCTAGGGCGCCACCCTACAATGCCTTTTATTTCGCAAATTTCGGCCAATAATTACCATTTTGACCATTTTTTCACCTTTGGGGGTCAAGTTGTCCTTTTAAAAGGGGTCGGAATGTGAAACTTAGGATTTCAATAATCTTGTATCTTAGGGCGCCACCCTAAAACGCATTTTATTCCGCGATTTTCGGCCAATAATTACCATTTTGACCATTTGGTCACGTTCAGGGGTCAGGATGACCCCTTGAAAGGGGTCGGAATGTGAAACTTAGGATTTCAATAATCTTGTGTCTTAGAGCGCCATCGTACATCGCCGTTTATTCCGCAAATTTCGGTGAATAATTATCATTTTGACAGTTTGGTCACGTTTAGGGGTTAAGTATTTCAACAATCTTGCATCTTAGGGTGCCACCCTACAACGTGGTTTATTCCGCGAATTTCGGCCAATAATTACTATTTTGACTATTTGGTCACTTTTAGGGGTCAAGCTGACCTCTTGAAAGGGGTCGGAGTATGAAACCTAGTATTGCAATAATCTTGTATCTTAGGGCGCCACCCTACAAAGCCGTTTATTACGCGAATTTCGGCCAATAATTACTATTTTGACCATTTGCTCACTTTTAGGGTTCAGGCTGACCCCTTAAAAGGGGTCGGAGTGTGAAACTTGGGATTTCAATAATATTGTCTCCTAGGGCGCCACCCTACAATGACTTTTATTCCGAGAATGTCAGCCAATAATTACTATTTTGGCCATTTGGTCACTTTTAGTGGTCATGTTGACCCCGGAAAAGGGGATCAGAGGGTGAAACTTAGGATTTCAATATTCTTGTATCTTAGGGTGCCACCCTACATCGCCATCTATTCCGCGAATGTCGGCCAGTAATTACTATTTTGACCATTTGGTCACTTTTATGGGTCAGACTGACCCTTTAATGGGGCCAGAGTGTGAAACTTAGGATTTCAATAATCTTGTATCTTAGGGCGCCACCCTACATCGCCGTTTATTCCGAGTATTTTGGTGATTAATTACCATTTTGACCATTTGGGCACTTTTAGGGGTCAAGTCGGAGTATGAAGCTTAGTATTTGAATAATTTTGTATCTTAGGGCCCCACCCCACAAAGCCGTTTATTCCCCGAATTTCGCCCAATTGATGAATGTTGAATAAGGAACTGGGAATAAGTAAAGGATTTCACAGCGCTAATGTTTTAACCATTTAGAAACAGAATATTGTCACTTCAACATGTAGGTATACCCAGTTAGAGAATCGTCTCAGTATGGACTTATTGGACAGCAGATGTACTTGAAGTATCCCTGCACAAGATTTCCAACTGGGTTGGCATTTGGAGACAATAGTGAGCACAGACATGTTAAGTTTCACGATTTTAGCGGGAGGATTCCACTTCTGGATGCCATCTTCCGACCTCCTGATCCAGGAACACATTCTCAAGGTTTTGAGACGCCACATTATGTTTTGCAAACTTGAACGTCGAGTTTTCAGTTTACTGTATTAATGATAAATAAACTGAGTGGTAGTTGGAAGATAGAAAAGTATTTCAAATTAATTGCCTTACATTTACCTGGTTAAAATTCAGATTTGTGAAACAGTAACTACTGTCTGCATGTTGTACACTGAAATCCAGATACAACTAGACTTTATGATTCTGGAGAATCATGGCTTTTCCCGATGAGATTCCATGATTTGTCATGACCCCACAGTGTCTGATGAATTGTTTTTAACTGTCTCACCGAAGTTCCTTCATTGATGTTATGAGAAAGGTGAAGATAGTAGTCTCAAATGACACAGTTTGATAAAAAATTGTTTAGGTAAAAACCATCATTAACGGTGGAATGGGTTAATGTCAATATCGTCGTCCAACAAGTCAATGACCGACAAAAGGAGTTATGTTTGTTTGACACATACTCACTGAGTGCTGTGTCATTTTAAAAATAGTCCATTTTATCTCAAATGTATCCAAAATATTGATGTCTGGCAGCTTGTAGAGGGTTAACAAGTGCCAACAGGAATATTTATTCATGCAACTTGTAATGTCACACCAAGAACTGTGAATGGCCATTTTTTCTTTAAAATCTACAAGATATTTTCAGAGAAATCCAGGGAGAACAGGATTTTTAAGCTTTTGGTGGGTATCATTGTTTTTCCAGCCCAAAACGGGTTAAGTGTTGTTTTTGGAATACTCTTATTCTCAGTGAATTCTACTTCCACTTATTTTGATCTCTCCTCCCAACTTCGGGTGCTGTGGGTACGCACAGACTATTTTACCAACATTTTGATGTTTGAGAACCTGCATAGGGTTAACAAATGCTTACAAGAATATTTTGTGCATGCAACTTGTAATGTCACACTAAGATATGAGAATGGCCATTTTTTCCTGAAAATCTACGGGATGTTTTTAAAGAAATCCTCAGATAACATGAATTTTTAACCTTTTGAGGGGTATTTCTCTATAACCAGCTCAAAGGGTTAATGCTTGGTTGTGTGAATATCTTCATTACTTACAAAAATGATCGACGGTGATTTCCACTTCCAATGAAGGAGGTTATGTTTATCTCGTAGGTACACATTTGGTGTTATGGTTGCCCAAGAACAACCCATTTTCTCCAAATGTCAATGCTTGGCAGCCTCTGGGGGGTTAACAAATGCTTACCGAAACATTTTGTTCATACAACTTGTAATGTCACTCGAAGACCTGCGAATGGTCAATTGCTCTTGAATTTTTTTTTTTTTTTGAGAAATCCACAGAAAACTGGAATTTTAAGCTTTTAAGGGTTATATCTCCGTAACCAGTCAAAAATGGGTTAAGGCATTGATTTTTGAATACATTTACTACTTACAAAAATGTTTCCCTGTCAGATTTGCGTCCGGTAAAAGAGTTACGTTTCTCTGTTGTATTCCCATTTGATGTTGTTGTTGTTCAAAAACAGACTATTTTTTTTCAAAATTTCGACATTTAGCAGCCCATGGAGGGTTAACAAATACTTACCGGAATAATTTATCCAATCAACTGGTAATGTGACACCATGACCTATCAATGGCCATTTCCTCTTGAAAACACTACCAGATGTTTGTAAAGAAATCCAGGGAAAACATAAATTTTTAAGCCTTTGATGGGTATCACTATTAACAACCACAGAATGGGTTAACGCTTGGTTTTTTGAATACCCTTATTACTTACAAAAATGGTCTTCGGTGAATTCCACTTCCAACAAAGGAGATTATGTTTATTTCTCAGGTACACGTTGGGTGATGTGCGTGCCTGAAAACAGCCCATTTCAACAAAATTACGATGCTTGGCAGCCTCTAGAGGGTTAATAAACGCACACCGGAATATTTTGTCCATGCAGCTTGTAATATCACACAAAGAGCATTTTTCTTGAAAACCTACAGGATGTTTTTAGAGAAATCCACAGAAAATGGGAATTTTAAGATTTTAAGTGGTCTCTCTCTTTAGCCTGTCCAAAAGGGGTTAAGACTTCGACTTTTGAATACCCTTACTACTTACAAAAATATCTGAGTATAGATTGTGCGCTCGATAAAAGAAGGCACGTTTCTTTGTGGCGTACCCATTGGGTGCTGTTGGCGTCCAAAAACAGCCCATTTTATCACAATTTTGACTTTTAGCAGCCCGTGGAGGGTTAACAAATGCTCACCGCAGTATTTTGTCCATGCAACTTCTATTGTCACACCAAGGCCTGGGAATGACAAATTTTTCTTGAAAATCTACAAGACTCGTTTAGAGAAATCCACGGAAAACACAAATTTTTGAGCTTTATGGGGGTATTGCTGTTTAACCAGCCCAAAGTGGGTTAACGCTTGGTTTTTTGAAGACACTTATTACTGACAAAAATGATCCTCGGTGAATTCCACTCCCAATAAAGGAAGTTATGTTTATCTCTCATGTATTGTTTGGGCCCAGTGGGGGGGCCTGAAACCGGCCTATTTCATCAAAATTTTGATGTTTGGCAGCCTGTGGAGGGTTACCATTTGCATCGCCTGATATGTCGTGTGTATCAAAGGGTGTGTCACAGACAGGTCTAGCAATTACGAATGTATAAAAAAAATCTACAAGACGTGTTTCGAGAAAGTGCCGATAAACCCCAATTTTGGCAGTGTTTTGCCAATTCTGACGAAATAAGGGTGAAATCGAAAATTCTGCTTCGGTACATTTTTAGATGTTGTGCCCCTCTATGAGTGTGCAAAATTTCGTGAAAATCGGTTCGAAAATGGCTTCGGAATCGTACGGACAAAATGTGTGGAAAAAAAAAAAAAAAAAAAAAAAAATAACTAGACTTTATGATTCTGGAGAATCATGGCTTTTCCCGATTAGATTCCATGATTTTTCTTGACCCCCACAGTGTCTGATGAATTGTTTTTAACTGTCTCACTAAATTTCCTTCATTGATGTTGTGAGAAAGGTGAGTATAGTAGTCTCAAATGACTCGGTTTGGGTTTGATAAAAAATGTTTAGGTAAACCCATCATTAATGTTAGAATGGGTTAATATCAATATCAATGTTTCCCTGTCAGTTTTGCGTCCGGTAAAAGAAGTTACGTTTCTCTGTGGCATTTCCATTTGATGTTCTTGGTGTCCAAAAAACAGACTATTTCCTAAATTTTTTTACATTTAGCAGCCCATGAAGGGTTAACAAATGCCTACCAGAATAATTGATCCATGCAACTGGTCATATGACACCAAGACCTATCAACGGCCATTTTCTCTTGAAAACCCCACAAAATGTTTGTAAAGAAATCCAGGGAAAATGATTTTTTAAGCTTTTGATGGGTATCCCTGTTAACCTCCCCAACAGGGGTTAACGCTTGGCTTTTTGAATACCTTTATTACTTACAAAAATGGTCCTCTGTGAATTCCACTTCAAACAAAGGAGATTATGTTTTTCTCTCATGTATACATTAGGTGCTGTGCGTGTCTGAAAACAGTCCCATGTTAACAACATTACGATGCTTGGCAGCTTGTAGATGGTTAAAAAACGCTCACCGGAGTATTTTGTCCATGCAACTTTTAATGTCACATAAACACCTACGAATAGTCAATTTGTCTTGAAACCCTACAAGTTACCTTTAGGGAAATTCACAGAAAATGGGAATTTAAAGCTTTCAAGGGATATCTCTCTTTAGCCTACCAAAATGGGTTAAGACGTCGACTTTTGAATACCCTTACTACTTACAAAAATGTTTCCATATAAATTGTACGCGCGATAAAAGAAGGCACTTTTCTTTGTGGTGTACTCTTTGGGTGCTGTTGGTGTGCAAAAACAGCCCATTTTATCGCAATTTTGACCTTCATCAGCCCGGGGAGGGTTAACTAATGCTGACCGGAATATTTTGTTCATGCGACTTGTAATGTCACACCAAGACCTGCAAATAGCCGATTTTTCTTGAAAACCTACAAGATGTTGATAGAGAAATCCAAAGAAAATGGGTATTTTAAGATTTTACTGGGTATCTCTCTTTAACCAGCCCAAAGTGGGTTAAGACGTCAAATTTTGAATACCCTTACCACTTTCAAAAATATTTTCCGATCAATTTTGCGTCTGATAAATGAAGGCCCCTTTCTCTGTGGTATATCGTTTGGGTGCTGTTGGTGTCTAAAAACAGCCCATTTTATCACAATTTTTACGTTTAGCAGCTCGGGGAGGGTTAACTAATGCTGACGAGAATATTTTATCCATGCAACTTGTAATGTCACACCAAGACCTGAGCGTGACCAATTTTTCTTGAAAATCTACAAGACTCGTTTAGAGAAATCCACGGAAAACATGAAGTTTTGAGCTTTTGGGGGTATTGCTGTTTAACCAGCCCAAAACGGGTTAACACTTGGTTTTCTGAACACCCTTATTACTTACAAAAATGATCTTCGGTGAATTCCACTTCCAATAAAGGAAGTTATGTTTACCTCTCGGGTATCGTTTGGGTGTTGTTGGGGTCTGAAACCGGCCCATTTCATCAAAATTTCGATGTTTGGCAGCCTGTGGAGGGTTACCATATGCATCGCCTGATATGTAGTGTGTACCAAAGGGTGTGTCACAGACAGGTTTAGCAATGACGAATGTTTTTAAAAAATCTACAAGACATGTTTCGAGGAAGTGCCGATAAACCCCAATTTTGGCAGTTTTTTGCCAATTCTCACGAAATAAGGGTTAAATCGAAAATTCCGCTTGGGTACATTTTTTAGATTTTGTGCCCCTCTATGCGTGTGCAAAATTTCGTGAAAATCGGTTCGAAAATGGCTTCTGAATCGTACCGACAAAATGTGTGGAAAAAAAAAAAAAAAAAAAAAAAAAACCCAAACCCCCCCCCCCCCCAAAAAAAAAAATAATAATCCTAGGAAAAACAATAGTCTTTTCCAGAGGGAAAAGCCTAATAATCCGTAGAAAAGCAATAGTCTTTTCCAGAGGGAAAAGCCTAATTAAAATGCTTTATTTCATCTCCAAAAAGTATTTTATGAAATGCAGAAATCCTCAAAAAATAAATAGGAAATTGTTTTTTTGTTTTTTTTTTTCTCAAATCTCACTAAAATTTGACTTCATGGTGAGACGTGACACGGAGTATTTTTAAAATTCATTTGTACTTCTTTCTACTCCTTCTACTCCTAGCACAAATTTAATTGGGGAAAGTAGCTATTTGTGCAAAGTTTATTTTGTAATTTCGTCCCACTGTATATTTCCTTCTCACAGTGGTCCATTAGCTGAAACTATGCTCATATTCACAGTTTTTCCCCTGAGTTTTCTTACATGAATTCATGGCATGCTCATGGTGGGGATGGGTATTGAAGGTGGGGGAAAGGTAGGGGGAATTGATGGAATTTATTTTATGCAAATTTTTCCCAGCCTTATTTTTATCACTCCTTTAGATGTAACTGTGGATATATGTCCCAGCAATATTACATTTATTTCTTTATTTATTTTTTGGCATGATTTTTAAATGAAATGTATTGGATGGGGGAAAAAGAATTATGTTTTTGTCGAGCCACAGAATTTTTTCAGTTAAACCATATAAAATATATTGTTAATGGCGTCCGTATTAGTATAGTTTTATTGAGAAATTTCTACGTTGCTTTTGGCTGAATGATGTTTTTTAGGTAATTTCAATTTTGGGTGACTGTGTTAAATAAAGGTTTGCGATCAAATCCTTCACACCATCTGCATAAACAGGTCACACACTCCTGTGACTCGTCATGCTGAAAATGAAGGACAATGAACTAAGACTTGCTAAAAACTTTGATATTTATCATAGCAGTAAGTCATATTATTATATACTACTCAAAGTTTGCTAAGCACTAAATATTTGACACATCATTGTGAAATTTGCTTGTGACATATTTGCGATATTTTTGGTGGATATGATTGAGGAATGTATTGAGATGGTCTCCAGTGTTTACATTAGCTCTCTTGGCAGGCAGACTTTTCGTGACAGTCATGAAAAGCACGTACTCCTTGATTTTCATGATGTTTTCGTGTACTGTCTACATGTACATGACATGTGTAGGGTATTCAGTCTTCATTTCAACACAAACCCTTGTGATTTAATGGTTGAATGTGGCAAATGTAAGAAGACATTTGTCTGAAGCAGAAATGTGGCGGGCTTTTGGAGCAAGGGGCTACCCATCCTCAGGTTGGTGAATCCCTTGGTGTGCACTACACGGTGATCATCAGAGCCTGGGCAAGATTTCAGCAGTATGGCACACCAGTAAGACGGCATAGTGGTGGCAGAGACAGGGCAACATCTGAAGCAGAAGACCGTTTTTTGATCATTCAGTCCCGTAGAACCCGCTTTACCACAGCAACCCAGCTTTGCATTGGCCTTCAGAATGCATCCGGGGTAAATGTTTAGACGCCGACTATCCGAGCAAGGTTGCACGAAAGTGATCTCCGATGGAGAAGACCATGTATTCGCATTCCGCTGTCCCAAAACCACAGCCAGGCACGATACGAATGGGCCATGGAGCACGTTGGATGGACGAGAGAAGATTGGCGACCTGTCTTATTAACAGATGAGTCAAGGTACTGCCCAGACCATACAGATATGCGTTCTAGAGTATGAAGAAGACGAGGAGGGCGATTCCATGTAGCCAACATTGTTGAGCATGACCATTATGGTGGAGGGTCAATCATGGTCTGGGGCGGCATCAGCTGGGTGGGCGTACAGAGAGCCCTGTGCCCTTGAATGTGGCACATTGACTGCACAACGGTATATTGATGTGATCCCGGCTGTCCACGTCATATTGTATGCAGGTGTATTGGGTGATAGATTCATTTTGCTGGACAGTAATGCCCGTCCTCATGTTGCCCATGCTGTCCAGGATTCCCGACATAGAGATGGAATTGAGCTTATGGACTGGCCAGCAAGATCCCTTGATCTCAATCCAATCGAACATGTCTGGAGGGAGTTGCAGCTTGCAATGTCAGCCTGTCCAGTCCAGCCAAGAAGTGTCCAGGAGCTTGGTGCCATGCTCGTCCAAGAATGGAACAACATCCCAACTGTAAGACTGTCCAACATGGGTTGATCCTGTCCGTCGAAGTGTCGTTAAACCCCAATAAATACATCAATAAGAATCATGCACGCCTATTCTGGAGGACGGTTTAGGACAAAAAACCAGAGGAGAGTTTTGGTTAGATTAGTATCCAGCTTGGGTCAAATTGTTGAAGGACAGTTTGGATGCAATTCTCACGAAGTGCAGTCACTTTGGCCCCATGTCATTTAGGACTGAGTCATTACAGCCTCAAGTCAATTCAGCTCGAATATGCCAAGTCATTTCGGCCTCTATAATTACAGTATTTTTGAATATCGATTGAATTTTAACATTTTTCTATTTAATTGTTTTTCAACATTTATACCTCAAATAGATGTCCAAGTATACATGTGATATATGGTATCCCTTCATGCCTAGTAGATTTTCTTTCATGATGAATAAATGAATGAAAAGTTTCAGCACGCCGAAGGTGCACATAGACGATGTAGGATTTGAAATCCCTTGCGACCTGAATAATTTTATTTTCTTGTGAATCCACGAGAGTCAGAAGCGAGGGTCAGTAATGTTATTTGGTTTGAGTGTGTGCATTGGAAGTGGGGTAGTGGGGTCAGACTTCCGTGGACCTCGAACTGGAGGGTGTCTAGGAATTTCGCATAACTACAAGAATTCTGCTCCGTGTTTCAGAAAATGTTCTACATTTTGACGCAGTCTCTCAAAAAACTTATATGAGGTAATAATAAAATCTCAGATGATTTTTTTCCAGAGCAATTTAAATAAACAACAATAAACATTTGTAAATAAGGTAGAGAGTGAGTACAAATCAAAACGCAAACATTTCTAGGTCCCATATGTTTAACCCCTTACCTGAGGGATCGGCTCTGGTTGCCTCTATGGGGTACGGTGGCGCGATGTACTAAGGCGTACTGTAGTGCACTCACGGTGTGGCGTTAGTACGTTTATCAAAGGGGTTGGCTCTGATTGCCTCTATGGGAGTACGTTGACGCGATATACCAAGGCGTACTGTAGTGCACTCACTGTGTGGCGTTAGTACGTTCACCTAACGGAAAGGCTCTGATTGTCTATGTGAGGGTACGGTGGCGCGATGTACTAAGGCGTTCTGTAGTGCACTCACTGTGCGGCGTTAGTACGTTTATCTAAGCGGTCGGCTCTTATTGTGTATGTGGGGGTACGGTGGCGCGATGTACTAAGGCGTACTGTAGTGACTCACTGTGTGGCGTTAGTACGTTTACTTAAGGGATCTGCTCTGGTTGCCTCTGTGGGGTTACGGTGGCACGATGTACTAAGGCGTACTGTAGTGCATTCACTGTGTGGCGTTAGTACGTTTATCTAAGGGATCGGCTCTGATTGCCTCTGTGGGGTTACGGTGGCACGATGTACTAAGGCGTACTGTAGTGCATTCACTGTGTGGCGTTAGTACCTTTATCTAAGGGATCGGCTCTGATTGCCTCTGTGGGGGTACGGTGATGCGATGTACTAAGGCGTACTGTAGTGCATTCACTCTGTGGCGTTAGTACGTTTATCTAAGTGATCGGCTCTGATTGCCTCTGTGGGGGTACGGTGATGCGATGTACTAAGGCGT
Organism: Pictodentalium vernedei; assembly: GCA_031216915.1. Taxonomy (NCBI): domain Eukaryota; kingdom Metazoa; phylum Mollusca; class Scaphopoda; order Dentaliida; family Dentaliidae; genus Pictodentalium; species Pictodentalium vernedei. The sequence goes on along the minus strand of CM062296.1, from coordinate 835,693,091 downwards.
ACTGTAGTGCATTCACTGTGTGGCGTTAGTACGTTTATCTAAGGGATCGGCTCTGATTGCCTCTGTGGGGGTACGGTGATGCGATGTACTAAGGCGTACTGTAGTGCATTCACTGTGTGGCGTTAGTACGTTTATCTAAGGGATCGGCTCTGATTGCCTCTGTGGGGATACGGTGGCACGATGTACTAAGGCGTACTGTAGTGCATTCACTGTGTGGCGTTAGTACGTTTATCTAAGGGATCGGCTCTGATTGCCTCTGTGGGGGTACGGTGATGCGATGTACTAAGGCGTACTGTAGTGCATTCACTCTGTGGCGTTAGTACGTTTATCTAAGGGATCGGCTCTGATTGCCTCTGTGGGGGTACGGTGGCACGATGTACTAAGGCGTACTGTAGTGCATTCACTGTGTGGCGTTAGTACGTTTATCTAAGGGATCGGCTCTGATTGCCTCTTTGGGGGTACGGTGGCACGATGTACTAAGGCGTACTGTAGTGCATTCACTGTGTGGCGTTAGTACGTTTATCTAAGGGATCGGCTCTGATTGCCTCTGTGGGGGTACGGTGATGCGATGTACTAAGGCGTACTGTAGTGCATTCACTGTGTGGCGTTAGTACGTTTATCTAAGGGATCGGCTCTGATTGCCTCTGTGGGGGTACGCTGATGCGATGTACTAAGGCGTACTGTAGTGCATTCACTGTGTGGCGTTAGTACGTTTATCTAAGGGATCGGCTCTGATTGCCTCTGTGGGGGTACGGTGATGCGATGTACTAAGGCGTACTGTAGTGCATTCACTGTGTGGCGTTAGTACGTTTATCTAAGGGATCGGCTCTGATTGCCTCTGTGGGGGTACGGTGATGCGATGTACTAAGGCGTACTGTAGTGCATTCACTGTGCGGCGTTAGTACGTTTATCTAAGGGATCGGCTCTGATTGTCTATTTGGGGGTACGCGCGATGTACTACGGCGTACTGTTGTGCATCCACTGTGCGGTGTTAGTACGTTTATCTAAGGGGGATCGGCTCTGATTTTCTTTGTGGGGGTACGGTGGCGCGATGCACTAAGGCGTTCTGTAGTGACTCTCTGTGTGGCGTTAGTACGTTTACCTAAGGGATCGGCTCTGATTGTCTATTTGGGGGTACGGTGGCGCGATGTACTAAGGCGTACGGTATTGCATTTGTTTTCAACTAATACTAACCATGCTTGTGAGGCGTTTGTACGATCGATAGACTGACAGTTGCTCGCCGCTGCTCGGTGGTTATCTCCAGATACTCAGGCTTTCTCCACCCGTAAAACTGCCCGACACGATGTGATCCTGGCTGTTAAAAGTATCGTTAATTCCGTTAACAAAAACGGATGGCTGCAAACTCCGGAGTAATTTACAAAATGAGCAGTTGTAAAAAAAAATAAAATTTTTCAAAACCTAAAGACAAAACCATATTAATGTGACTCCTCATTGTCCCGTTCTAATGAGATTGTCACGTGATATGGCTACATGTATGTTGACTTCTTAAAACAAATTAAAGTACAATAAGTAAAATAATAAATGTTTATTTCCTGTGTGTTGGGTAAAGGATTAATCAATCACTTCATATATACTGCGTGTAACGTTAGTTTGGTGGGACAAATACTGGGGAAACCTTCACCTCCCTTACATGTTGAATGTTTGTTGAGTCAAGATTCTGAATTTGATTCATGTCTTAATGGAGACCTCATGCTTGTCCCGTTTATGAGACTGAGCACCCAAGACACACAAATTTATATAGTTACACGAGTTTTCCGATTTGAAAAACAAGTGTGTTTTAGTCGAGGTGTGTTTTAGGTACAAGCTCTGGGCAGAAGAGGTAAATTGAATAGGAAAGAGAAAAACCTCGAAAAACAAAAGAAAGAGGGCGATTTTGGAGATAATTGTAGTAAGATGCAAATAAAAGTATCAACTAACAGTCATCATATTCAATATATGCACAGCAATGTTCACACATCATATAGAACTGCGCCGGGGCAAAATTCACTTACTCTAAATTTTCTCACAAATATTCAATTCATGTACCGAACACTCCTGGTCGAAATTTGGGTACTTCCACCTCCATTAAAATGAGAGTAGAAATGTGTTGCTGTCCTAGACAATTCTCAACCCATGAGGTCAAATTGGCTGGGAGAGTCAAAGGAGGTCCATGTCACAAAATTTGATACATCTCCCATTTTCGCAGAATGTTTGTATTTTGCACAATTAGATGTTTGGATAAACGGTTATTTTCAACGTTTTTACCCAATTTCATATTCTGGCCAAACCGCCTCCCATCTTGTGACAGCCCTACTCTCACAGGATTTAGTGTGGAAAGCTGACAAAAGGGAACTTAGAGTACTCATAACATTATTGAATATAGAACTTCAAAATCTACAAATATGTTTTCAATACCGACAGACAATGCCACCTCTCACTTGATGACCTCCCTACCACACACCCCGTGACACGAGGTGACAATGGGTATTGAATGCGTTGTTAAACATTAATGAACGAAAACAAACAAAACCACACACCACCACCGTACAAGATTCCACTTTAATATAGAAAATGCACCAAAGGTTTCCTGTGCAACTCGACCCTGTTGCCCATCGACCAACGTCATTCCCCAGAGTTTCCAAACTTTTCCAAAACGTACCATACGTACCATACGTTGTAACAAGTAAACCCACCATTTCCCTGTTGTTTTCCCTCAGTATTACCACGCTACACATGCATAAAGTGAATCATACATAACGTGAACTGTGTACACGCCATGATTGACGAGTGATTTGAAAAATACTTTATAATTTACGTTCTCAAAATTGACTTCTCTCTTTATTTCAAATATGTTTTTTCATATTGATATCTAGTCAGATCTACACAGCTGTACAAACACCAAACAATGTAATATTGTTACACCGTAAGGACACGACGTTAAGATAAGCCCATTCTCTTCACCAAAACCGGTGTGACAGGAATGATAGTCCGTAGGAAAATTAGTCCCTCTGGACTATTATTCCGCGGAATTATAGTCCTAGGTCTAACATTTCTAGGAACAGTAGTCCGGCGGACTACTATTCCTAGAAATGTTAGACCTAGGACTATAATTCCGCGGAATAATAGTCCAGAGGGACTAACGTTCCTACGGACTTTCATTCCTGTCATACCGGTTTTCATAACATGAAATAAACATACATGTACTGTTTAAAAAATCCCAGCGCATCTAGTATTCTAATCTAATCTTTTCTGACGTAACAAAGTTGTGACATGGCCCTAGTGCCCGGAAAATAAAACTCCACATAACGCATCGGTCATAAAGGTTTTGTTAGTAAAGTTAGAGCTCATTTGTTTTTATTTCTTAGTTGTTCAAGAGTTTTTGTACAAGTATTGTTTGCAATTCGTGTTACCTACGTGACAAAATGAGGCGATTCTTCTTTCCATGTGCCATAGAACAGAAGCGTATCCGACAAACAAACCAACCAGAAGAAAGAAAATCCAGACATTAGATTCTCTTCCAAACTGATAAAGTACTGAAGAGTAAAGCATACAGGTGTAATATCTTATCTTTAATATCTTACCTTAGAACAGAAGCGAAGTTGAAAAACGAAAATGAAAACACACCTCCAGTCATCAGATTTTTCTCCACAATGATAAGATGCCGTAGTTTAATTGCATACGTTCTTTCAACACTATAATGTCTCCCTCGTGTACACTCCAATAATATCTAGCCATGTATTAAGGTTGTTTGATACGGTTTCACTGTTCTGGTCAATATGATAAGGTGCCGTAGTTTAATTACATACGTTCTTTCAACACTATAATGTCTCCCTCGTGTACACTCCAGTAATATCTAGCCATGTATTAAGGTTGTTTGACAAGGTTTCACTGTTCTTCAATGATAATCTATGTTAATTTTGAAGAGATGCATCTCGTTGACCAAACTCCACACTTTCCAGGTGTGCATAACTACACTTATTTTAACTTATTTTATTGGTGCAATTCAATGGGAACCGTCTTTCAATAAGAGTTTTCACTTTTATTTTTATTTTTTAGGTGGGTGAGTGGGTGAGGGTTGCGACAGGGGCACCTAAAACATAAGTCAGGGGGAATTATAGTTAAAAACTTCAGAGGTCTTAGATTCAAATTGGTTGTAATGGACCCCCGAACAACACGAATCGGATTCCACAGACCTCCATTTGTATCTGCGACTGTGCGCGTGACACAAATCCATGCAGCAAGTCTTCTCTTGTGAGAAAGTACAGGATTACTGGTAAGTGAACTCTGATTCTCAACTCCAAACTACTGGAAAATAATTGGCGGCGTGGATATAGTACATACCCCTCCCCCTGGCGATGACATGAGATGAATTTAATTTCCATACCATGGAAAGTCTGGAATCTATTAAAAAAAACAGCAAAACTCTCACGCAAGATTTATAGAATGGACTGGGTACTAAATGCTGAATTCAGCTATCTGAAGCTTTGCTAAAACGCAACACATTTTGAGTTCCACAATATCCGCACAAGTGTTTTGCTTGGATGATGGGAATACAGTTAAAACTAGAAGCCCTGTCATGAAATGCCCACAAATAGCACGTTGATATGCGCGTTAATGTACGCGTTAAGGCCCAAGTAAAGCTATCAAATTCTGTACATACTGCCTGTGCACAAGCAATGTTTCAGCCAATGGACCTCCGGGTAACCCCACTTAACCCGGAGGTCCATTGGCAGAAACATTGCATGTGTTTGCTATGAGTAACCAAGAGAACCTACCGTGCTTTGGATGTCATTCGATATGGCAATTGCGCGCAATTCCAACGCGCAATTAAGCCTAGATAAGCGCACTATTCGTGGCAGGACTTCTAGTTTTAACTGTATGAGACCCTGCACAACGCAGTCTTTGCTTCTAATAATAATCACGGGTATAATTAAAACTACAGGCCAAAATACTTCACCAAAAATATCCTAGCCAAAATACTAACAACAGTTGGAAAAAGTCTTTCGCACATACAAATACAGTACAGCCGCCTTGGGCTGGATTTCGTCCATACGTAAGCAGTAATGTGCACACATATGTTTACCAGGTAATACAAATCATCATCGGCAAAATTTTAATTAATAACGAAATGGGTTGTACACATTGCTTCATTAATTAAATGTTTGATGATTGGTCCTATAATTTGTGTCTGGAATCAAATATTAAAACGTCCATGGAAATATTGTCATCCCGTGGGTAGTGACCAGCACTCGGATCATGTACTGCATAAAAGGAAACTGTTCAATATCTGCACCAAATGGTGAATTAATAAACAGAAATATAGTTTTTAATAAATGATTAAATAAACTCTTCAGAGTGAAAACAATAACAGTCACCAGGGGGCGGTGGACGATCGGTAATAGTTTGTCGGCAAGAAAGTAAAAAACAATAACAGTCACCAGGGCGGCATAAGATCTCGGTGATAGTTTATAGGAAAGAAAGTAAAAAAAAAACAACAACAGTCATCAGGATGGCGGATGATCCATGATAGTTTATTGAAAAGAAAGTTAAAAAGAACCACCAATCCGGAACAAAAATTTGCTTGTTGCACCTTGAAAACTTTTGAAAACTGGAATTCCTTGTGTGTTATACACTACTACAGACGGTGTGAGTAAATGTACAGTGGGGGTTGGGAATAGACACAAAATAACACACAGCGCAGCGTCGTTTCTTTACGACCTACACATCACATATGCATATTGAGAACACTGTTGCTGGGTGTGTATATTATGTTCCGGCCATGGAAACAGAGGGAATACAAAAAATGTAACAAAATATAGTTGTTAGATAATATACGACACGAATGCTTGTATGCTGACACTTTGTATGCTCTCAATTTATAATAGGAACAATTGTAGAGGTTTACCATTTTGTTAACTCCTTTTTTAATTTTGCAGCAAATCTGTAGAAAATGTGTGTGCGGGCATAATGGCATGGGGTACCAACCTGACACCTAACTAAATATTTAACACATGGCAAAAAATAAAATGTGTGTGGGATGATACAGTGGGGGGGGGGGGGGGGCGGCTTGTTACATCTTCGTGTACATCTGATTTAGCTCATTTTACTATGTCGTAGTGTATCCACCTAACACGTAACTAAACTGTTAAAGCATAGTCATAAGAGAAAGGCGTGCCCCACCCCCTTGTATTATAATAATAAATCGTGTATGTAATAATTAAATTTATAGCTTCACGGAGATAAAAAAAGAAAACTACACAACAATCCACAGTAATGCCTTCCCACTCAAGAAGACATAGTAATTCTACTCTACAACATGACACATTTAGATTTAAATAGAAGTCTGTAGTATGAGACGGTATGAATTTGTGTGAAAACTTTCAATCTGCAGCCAATCGACTGCAGTTTACATGGAACGGTTTTTACAAGAAAGTAGAGGAATTTTGCCCTACCACAAGAGAACGCATTTTAGGCAGAAGTATGTTTGATGAACGTGTACCACACATAGGTGTATCGCTGGGTAGCATTGTTGGCGTCTCTTTTATATTAGGACGGATTTACGGGCCATGTTTTCGCAAATAATGTGGCATGCATCAACGTACATAAAGTACAGTCGCCGTGGATTGGTTGTAATCCGCAGGTGGGCAGTTATGTCCACGCATGTGTTTACCAGGTAGTAAAAATCACCATTAGCAAAATTGTAATTAATGAAGCAACGGGTTGTACCCGGTGCTTCATTAATTACATTTTTGATGATTATTCCTGTAATTAGTGTTTGGAATCTAATATTATTGCGTCCGTGGAAATATTGCCCACGCGTGGAAAGTGACCATTCCACGGCGACTGTACTGTAGATTGCTAACACACATTGGAATGAGGTAGGATACTAATTGTATTATCGAGTCAATTTGATTCCAACGTTTTTCAGTCACAGCTGATATTTATTTATTTGGGGTTATCGACACGTTGGACACCCAGGTTCACTTCGTGACGGAAACCCATCTGATAAACAAACAATAATTCCTGTACGGACTTGAAAAACGAAATGTCAACCATTGAATTCTCAAGACTAAAAGACAGATTTCGTCTCAGTGCCTATGTATTTACACACAAGTACTTTGTTTGGCAGCTGTTTAAGTTACGTCAAACAAACAATGATAAAATAGTTCGTTTATCGCCAGAAAGTTGGAATGTGGCCAAATCTTGCTCAATAGTTTACTCCTGTAAATTGTTCATTTTCACTCACAAAGTCATTGTTGAACAAAAACTGTTCTACTTTATTTGGTCCCTATATGTTGGCGTGGTGCTACTAAATAAATGCAGAATTTGATAATAAACCATTGTTCACCAGAGAATTGTTTTCATACATTCGAGATTTGAAAGAAAAAGTGGTACATTGTTGGTTAGAGGTTTGGACATCAGGACTAGAAGTCGTGGTGTCGATCGTGGCCCGCATTATATGATGTAAGGCACTTAATTTTAACTTCCCACATGTGAGCTAGATGACTCATTGTGCTAAGACTTACTGCTCGTCGATGGTACACATGCCATCTACCGACGCTAACCCCTTATTTGTGATGGGTTAGTAAGCTGGAAAGTTCAACAGTTAACTATCGCTGTTTTTGGCAGTTTTTTTGTCCAACATTTTTACTATTTTGTCTCTGTCACTACAGTAAAAGCCAACTCCTTTTACAGTTTGAAGTCATCTACACTTTTACGTTTGATTGACATTTTATTAACCGCGTGGCATATTTGAAGAAGGTGAAGACGCCACAAATATTACTATCGAAGGAGTTTCACAGTGATTCAAACAACTGCATGCACCGTCTCCGTAAAATACACCGAGGGAGAGCACTCTACGTCAGATACTTGAATTTTCAAAGATTTTTTGTCTTTTTGTTTCATTTTTTCTAGGACAGAAATAAATGAATAGTTTCAATGTAGTGCGATATACATTTAATCCATTTATAATTAAGGTAAGACAACCTATTCCGTTCTTTCCTAGCGTTATTTATCTAAAAATAAAGATGCCGAAAGAACAATATCTCGGATTTTCATTGTTTGCCTAAAAAACATAGACATTAGCTCTTCACTGGAACGAGCAAGCCTGTTCAAATGGGATGGGGGAGGGTAGGGGGGGGGGGTATAATTTACAGGAAACAATAAAACAAAACTACAATAATAGTGACATTTTTACTTGTCCTGGTCGGTGTTTTAAGCATGCACTTCGGTAAAAATAATAATTATTATATTATACATTTTGTTTTTTCGGTAAATATTATAATTATTATATTGTGCAATTGTTTTTCATCGCACAGATTTGAGAGACGGAATTTTGTGTTGCTGGGCAGGCGCTTCATTAGCGTACAGAAGAATTTTAAGCGTCCCACACATGTTTCCAAAAAAGTTGTAAAAAAAAAATATTAAAAACACACATCTTTTTTACATACCACTTTTGGAGGAAAGTATATTTGTGCTACGAATAAATAAGTTTAAAGTCCAAGTGCTAACCATGTTCAGACTTATGCCAAAACACTGACATTTCAAGCAACTATTTTCTCACAAAACTTAACTTGAAAATTTACCAATTCCATCTTATTTGACAGAGATTAGCGAGTTAGTTATATTTCTAGTTGCACTACGTACTACGTGGGAAACTATACGTCGATATATACTATTTTAACATCAGCGTTAAGATAGTTAAGTACTCAAATGCTTTGGTTCATACTGTGAATGTCATAGATGAGTGTCGTATATTCTTGACAACTGCAATTATTTTAGTTTGAATAATCTAAAATGTACTTGACTCCTATACGAGGTGACACTGGCTGTCGAAAGTGTCGTTAAACCCCAATAAATAAATAAATGTACTTAACATGGCGGTAACACAATGCTTCGTGGATGCCGAGAAATAAAAAAAACGTCCGTCCAATCAAAAAAGTTCATGTCAACCTACAGTTAAAACTAGAAGTCCTATCATGAAATGCGCGCAAATAGCACGTCGATCTGCGCGTTAATCTACGCGTTATGACGATAGTAAGTCTATCAAATTCTGTACATATGGCCTGTGCACAAGCAATGTTTCAGCCAATGGACCTCCGGGCAACCCGGATGTCCATTGGCAGAAACATTGCCTGTGTTTGCTATGAATAACCAGGAGAACCTGCCGAGCTTTGGGTGGCTCTCGATATGACAACTGCGCGCAATTGCTACGCGCAATTAAGCCTAGATAAGCGCACATTTCGTGACAGGACTTCTAGTTTTAACTGTACCAGGAAGATAACATTTTTTTGAAATACCTGATATGCCCCCATTGAGATCATTTTATGATTTGTATTGTACATCTCAGTGTGCTTTTGTTTCACCCTTCCTTTCTGTTCATGTACGCCAGCGGGTTAAATCGTCCGCCTATCGTTCTTTATTACCAGTATGTGTACACGGGTAAGTTACGTGCAATCCAACACTTGGTATTTATTCGAATTTGAAGAATGTTAATAATACAATGTCAAGTAATACAATACGCATTTTGAAACTGAAGAACCCATCATTATATTTTCTCGTTTACATCGACAGAAAATATATTGCTTTTCTTGTTGTCTGGGCATCTTTCCAAGTGAAATTTATTTTCACCAAGGTGTTATGTGGTGACAACCCATCACGTTCCGAACTCAAAAGGAACGGTTTGATTTATTTTTAACCCACAACCCAATATAATGGGGACAAGGACGCTGCTCTCTCTTGTCAGATGTCCCGAGTCGATCTTTTGTCGGGAACGTTCTTGAGATGTTCGACAATCCTCAGGCAGTATCATTTTTGGGGAGCTGATACTGTTCCCGCTAACGTACTAACGGAAGGAGGTGTAAAATAGCTGCGTTCGGTGTGGATAAGAACACACTCAGTGCAGACTAATGATCGCGCTCTAGTATTTAAGAAGATGGAGGACAAACAGTTGTCGGTCACCATCACTTACTTACGCCATTGTGTCAAGAGATAGGCATTAATATGATTTGTATAAATTGCTCGCCAACCATTGCGGAATAAATAAACTTAACCGTTTACCAAACATGAAAAACAGACGACCTTTCAAACCAAAAGTCTTGAATAACATTTTTTTTTCATTTCTGCGTTAACCCTTTACCCAACGTAACGGCCAAAACCGGCCAGCGCTATTCTCAAAAATCGCCAATTAATTTTCAAAATATTTTCATTTTTTGTCTCAAAAACATAGGTTATGACCCCTCGTTGGAACGAGCTCGTCGAGCTCGTTCCAACGAGGGGTCATAACCTATGTTTTTGAGACAAAAAATGAAAAAATTTAGTTATTCAAGAATTTTTTTTGCAAGTGTCGTCTGCTTTTCATGTTAGGTAAAGGGTTAAAAACATAGCTTATGACCGCTCATTAGAACGAGCTCAATGTTGAATGTTTCATTTCTCACTAGAATGTTTCAATGATGGGCCATAAGCTACGTTTTGAGTCAAAAAATGAAACAAATAATGAAAATTCAGTGGTGAATTTTGTAAATAGCGCTGGCTGGTTTTTGCCGTTAAGTTGAGATGGTTAAACAACCGTCCGGCTCTATTAACAAAAAAAAACACCCAACTTTTATAATTTATGTTTTTCATCATTTATCCTTTAGTTATTCGTTTAATTTCCATTTTTTTGACACCAAAAATAGCATGTAAACCCTCATTCCAACAAAGGGTCATACTCTATGTATTTAGAGGCAAACACGAATGAATAGTATTAGTTATTAACCCTTCATGTTACGAATCCACCACATCCGCTCGCGGAATTTACAAAATGAGCAGCTGAAAAAAAAATTCTACAAAACCGTATCAAGTTACTCCCACCGAGAAAGGATCTCGGTGAAAGTTTAAGCGATTTTATCTTCAGGAATGCTGTTAGGGAAAAAGATGAGATGAAAAGGAAGGATGTTAATATAATAAGGAGGGGGTGCCAAGTAGTAAATAAAAGTCAACCACCAACATAAAAATTGAAAAACTAAACAAAACACGCATCTCTTACTTTCCTGAGCTCTCCTACATACCATTTTGCTTTTTTGATTAAATCGGCTGACACTTAATTTTTAGTGACGTCAATGTTAAGATTTATTTATATATAGGTGTTTAAGGTCACATACTTATGCACAATGGCTAATCGTAACATTGACAGTTTTACAGGTGGAAGAAGCCGGAGAACCCGGAAAGAATCACCGAACATCGACGAGCAACTGTCAGCACCTCAACATTCTAACTCTGTTCAAGCTTCGTTCAAGCAGGGTTACATCGGCTGATGACATGTGCACCATCGTACACGACGACACCGTGCCCCCATGTAGGCAACTCGGATAAAGTGCCTTGCCCATGGACACAACCCGGGCCGTCCCGGACGGGGATCGAACTCGGGACCTCTAGCATAGAAGTCCAACAGTCTACCATTGAGCCACCGCGCTCACAGTCGATGGTAATAACGTCACCCGAAAAATGGGCCATAACCATTGAACCCTTTCGCGATTGGTACAATTGTTCTACGTTTTAGATATGATCTTTGTTGAAGAATAGAGAACGAAAATTTTATACGTGAGTTGAAATTAAAACTTTAACCCCGTGTACCCGAGCGGCTGTTTTTCCCAGCCATAATTTCATTGAGGAGGGTGGTTGCTACGTGAATGTATGGTGTAGGACAATCAATATTTCAGCGTGCAGCTCTGGAGCTGCACGCTGAAAATATTAATTAGTCTTGCCTCAAATAATGGATGTGGACTTTTTCAATAGCTGCTATTGACCTGATATGGAAAGATAAGCACTAGGGTTTAACCTGTAAAGAAACAAAAGCAACCTAAATTGGACGCTGTTTTGGGTAAAGGCAGAGAAAGGGGGAGGGGGGGGGTGGTCTCAATTTTGGCTGACTAAATAAAAAAGCAGCTAATAATTGCAGTCAGTCATTCCAACTTTGTTGGGTGGCTTAATTGGAAGGACTTCAGTGAATGCAATCATAATGCAGTTATCTGTCTTCCAGAACAACTAATATTCATGCGACATAGATGAACACTGAGTAGAATGTGCACTTGTATTCATCCGATACTAACCCTTTTAGCGCAGAATTAGTACGATGAGGAGTCTGGCAGTTGCTCGCCCTTGCTCGATGGCTCTCACCGAGTACTCCGGCTTCCTCCACCCGTAAAGTGTCCGACACCAGGTACCCATGGCTGTCGAAAATGTCAATAAACCCCAATAAATAAATATAGAAAAGATGAACTGAACAGGAAAATCAAAAATATTGTTGTTGTGCCGAAACCTGGCTAGTCTGGGCCATAGATTGGACTTGAACGCATTTATACTAATTACTACCATTCATTCCTCCCGAGATTGTGATGTAAATTGCTAAAATAATAAAAGGCTTGCTTTATTATGTATATTTGCTTCTGTGGCGTAACATATCAAAGTATCTCACTTTACCCAGTCAAGTAATATACTTGGGGAGCGAGGTGGCTCAGTAGGTAGAGGTGCAGGCTGCAAGCCGAGAGGTCCTCGGTTCGAATCCCACCTGCGGCAACCGCGTTGTGTCCTTGGGCAAGACACTTCATCTCCATTGCTCGCGTGGGGGCACGATGACGCCGTGTACTAAGGCGTACTGCACGGTACGAATGTCTTCAACCAATCTAACCCTGCCTGTGCTGCAGTGCGGAGTTACTATGTTGGGGAGCTGGCAGCTGCTCGTCGTTGTTCGGTGGTTCTCTCCGGGTACTCCGGCTTCCTCCACCCGTAAAACTGCCCGGTCATGATTAGCCATTGTGCATAAATATGTGACATTAAACATCAAAAAATAAATAAATAATAGTAACATACTTCAACTTGATTCAAAACGAACATACCTGTTCATTCCACTTTTCAAAAATATTTTCAATTAAAAACAAATTAACTCAAATTTGTTGTTCCAATTGTTTCAATCGTTGGGGGAAACTTGAACTTTTTAAAAGAAAAAGAAATATTAAAAACGGCGTTTTCTTATTTTTTGTGTGTGTAGTTTAGTTTTAATTATTATGGAAGACTGTTGCCATAAACACGCATGTCGTGATACTACTTAAACGGAATCTCTAGTACACAATCACTGTTGAAAAAACAAGAAAAAATGTAATTCGGCAAACAGCTTGTTGAACGTCATGAAATCCGAAACTTGGGATGAAACTTTTGTCAAAATATATTTTGTTTTTAACTTCAATTACTTTTAAGCTTTAATTCCTCGTCCAACATGCCAAGCAGGCGGTACGTGCAAACGACATCCGTAAATAAATAAATAATCGTTTGCTTGATGAAAATGCTTTTAGGGTTCATAAGCTTTGTTTGGAGTCAAAACTAAAATCTTAACCAAATCCGTAAGGTGATTTTGTGAACATCACCGATGAGATCAGGCCGCAACATCTTATAACACTCGAGAACAAAAAGCACATCCAATAAAACAGTACGCTCTACACAATACACTCTAAAATCAGTTGAGGTAAAATAGACCAAGATAAACTATGTTGAATGTATGTGAACCCAATTAGGTTTGTATTCACTCAACCCCGTTGATTTGTGTTGACTGTTGGCCCCAATCATTTTAGGGTGCAGCCTCTATCTGCTTCGCAACATGTGTCAGGAAACTGTTTATGGTTAGCCATGGGTCTTGTCTTCGTGGAATATATGTTAACTTCACAATGAACGTAGCCAACATCAATCCTGCACGATATACAAAAAAGAACCACTTATGTATTATTTAAAGTGGTCGTTATGGCTATTTTGAGGGTCTTAAATGCAAACAACTGGTCCTACAGTTAAAACTAGAAGTCCTGTCCTGAAATGCGCACAAATAGCACGTCGATTTGCGCATTAATCTACGCGTTATGACGATGGTAAGGCTATCAAATTCTGCACATACATGTACGGCCTGTGCACAAGCACAGTTTCAGCCAATGGACCTCCGGGTAACCCGGAGGTCCATTGGCAGGAACATTGCTTGTGTTTGCTATCGGTAACAAGAAGAACCTGCCATGCTTCGGGTGCCATTCGATATGACAATTGCGCGCAATTCCTACGCGCAATTAAACCTAGATAAGGGCGCACTTCGTGATAGGACTTCTAGTTTTAACTGTATTTTTTAAGTCTGTGGCTACAAGAGACACCGATTCATGCTAATGTATGTGAGGATTCTAATGACAGAAGGAAGCAAATTAATGAACCAAACGACGCCTAAGAAAATCCTGATAATATTATTATTTCCAATACTTAGAAATCATAAGAACGATTTTCGGTCTTTTTTGATTTATATTATTTCGTGAAAAGAATCAATTTGAAACACCATTTATTAAGTAATTTAACACAGAACACTTCAAATTCATCTCAATTAACACCAATGAAAGGTAAACTCGTCAGGGAAATGTAAACAGACTTCCAGGAAGACGAAATGCCGTCATGCGAAGAACGTCAGTGCGTGCTTACGGGCCTGCGAGCGCTAATGATTAAAAAAAGCGACCGGCTACGCTCTGCAATTATTGTTTCAAGTTTATTATGCTATCTTTCAGGCAGTGTAAAATAGTACTAACATGAAGATAGCGCTGAATGAATTGATAATAATTTGGATTCACTGGTTACACTTACCTGACTTCAAAACGAATGTAGACCTGGAGCCGGGTTAGGTTTTCATGCGATTATCATACAGCACTGTACATTATAAGTTATCTCTGCCAATATGTTCATGTACATGTATAGTACATGGAGATTTAATACCTGCATGTCGGTTTTTAAACACCGAATCACAATTTTTCTCAAGTTGTTTGATTTAATTATTCGACTATTTAATTTATAACAGCAAAATATGATCGAATTATCAGAAATCTGATGATATTTGTGACTATTTTCAGGTTTTGTGGTTGGATTTTTATATCGAGGGGAGCGAAAGTCTTTCATTTAAACCATACACCCCCGATGTTTCGAGCGCCCTTATCCCCAGGATGTTGCGCGCTCTCATATATCTCAGATGTTGGGTGCACTCTTTGCATTGCTTGTCTGTCCTAGGCATTATAACCAATCAGAAGGCAGAATTTATCGCGATACAGGGACAACATGTTATAGCAGCTACGTTCTAAGGTGCCAGGTAGTAAGCTATTTAATACTACATGTATAAGATGTATTATCTAAAAAAAAAAAACATAAACTTTCAAACGTCACTTCTCTAGATCTTATTATACGCCTGCCCTATGTAATCCCCATCTACAGCAACACTAAATCATGCGTAAAATTAGAATCTGCTGGGCAGATACGTGCGGAACGGAAATCGTTGATGGGATATTTTTAAATAGCAGCGAAATTTGACTGCAGTTTTCTGCAAATCGTCCACGCAATTGCAATTTGAATTACTAGCGATATCTGAAAATCGTCCCCTGAGTTCCACTGTAGGCACGTAGAACATTCAGAGGACTGAATAGTAATACGGGTTCCCTAGCAAATTTGGTTGGCGATAAAATGTATTTTTCTTTTGTTGATAGTTGTAAAATAAATTCCTGAATGTACTTCTAATAACTGTTTGTACAGACGTGAAGGCGTAAAATAAACACTGAACGACACTTCTGCCATCGCGGAAGGATAAAACTCGAGGCCTGAGGCCTCTTCTTCTATCCTTCCGTGCTGGCTCTCGTGCCATATCGATTAACCCATTCACACGCGTGTGTCGTTCTGTGCATTACGCCATGGCAAACTCTGCTCCCCTTAGCAGCCATTCTTAATTGAAAAACCCCAAATTTGACCTGCCTTTTTGGAATAAAATGGAACAACTGCCGTGCCCTACCTCGGTTATGGGATGCCCTCGGTTTTTCAGATTCCTAATAGCGGAATATCTCATATAGGGCTCCTCTCCCGTTGGGGGGTGTTCCTGAGCTTATCAGGTTCCCCCTGATAACGCGATACTGTCTCATATAGGATTTCTCCCCTGTGGAACGTGCTCCTGGGCCTCCCAGGCGACCTAGTAGCACATGATATTAGTACATTCCTATGGCTAATGGGGGTTTGTATACTGGGTACTAAAGTAGGGCGCTGACTTTATATCAGATGTGTCCCGTACCATCATCTAGGCCATGGAGGAGGGCCTGACCCTCCGCTCCCAGACGGCTTATAACCCTCAATGGAGCATTGAGCTATACCCCATATACTACCCCTCAATATCGCCAATGGTGTGTGGGCATCCAACGTCATAGGATCCCCTGGAAACTTATGTCCCTAATAGCGCGATACTATAATGGGATGTAGGTAGAATCGTATGCATTTCCCTTTTGCTGCAGAGAGGGTGGGGGCTGAGGTGAAAAGGCTTCAAAATCCAAGTTTTAGTAAGGTAGGCATGTGATATATCAAATGAAAGGTCTTGACGCGCTGAGTTCGAAACTGAGCTGATCGCCTTCCCTGAGAGGGTGGAGCTGGGAGACGAGGGCGTCAAAATCTAAGTTTTAGGAAGGTAGTTATGTGATACATTAAATGAAAGGTCTCGACGGGTAGAATTCGAACATGAGGTGATCGCCTTTCCAGAAGGAGAGAGCTTAGCGGGTAAGGGCATAGCATCCAGGATGTGTAGATTTTGAAATTAATGCGATAGCCACTCACTGAGGGGGTAGGAGTCAGGGGTCAGGGCGGCAAAATTTAAGTTTTAGGAAGGTAGGCATGTGATACATCAAATGAAATGTCTCAATATGAAGAGTTTGAAAATAATGCGATTGCCCTCCCCAAGGAAGATATTGGTGTGTAGAGTTCGACATTGAGGTAATCGCCCCCCACCCCCACCCCCGGGGGGGGGGGGTGAATGCTGAGGGGGTAAATGCATAACATGCAAGTTTTAGGAAGGTTGTATGTGATATATCAAATGAAGATTCTCGATGTGTATATTTTGAAAATAATATGATAGCCACTCCCGGTGGGAGTGGGGCTGAGGGATCAGGGATACATCAAATGGAATGTCTCAATATGTAGAGTTTGAAACTAATGCGATTTCTCTCCCTAAGGAGTCGAAATCTAAGTTTTTGGAAGGTAGGCCTTTGATATATGAAATGAAAGATACTGGCGTGTAGAGTTCGAAAAGAGTGACCGACTCTTCCCGAGTGGTGGATGGGAGCAACGTCGGAAGCACTCACTTCTTCTCCTCATTCCTTTCTTACTCCTCATACTCACCTCTCCCCATTCAACCCCATTTCTCCTCACGCCACCTCCACATTCCCCACTTTTTTTTCTTTATTCCTCATTTCACGCCCTCACTCCTCCTCCTCAGTTGTTACTTCTCCTCACTCCTCTTCACTTCTCCTGCCCACTCCTCCAACTCATTCCTTTTCACACCTTCTACCCACTCCTCCACCACCACACTCCTCATCCTTTCTCCTCCTCCTTATTCCTCCCCATTCCTCCTCCTCCTCACCCCAGAGACCTGTGTATAATATTATAACCGTTCATTGTTGAGGACGTTCACGTATCTCTCGTTATTAAATAGAATGTGTCTATATATTTTGTTTTTTAATGTCCTGATCAGTCTCTCAAAATGGTTCCCTTTCGTTTCGTTTTGAGTCATGAGGTCGTAGATGTCATGCTGCTTCAACAGACGTTTATATATTTGTTATATATACCAAACAATGCGTTTATTATTTGAGGCGTAAGCTATATCAAACAATGCGTTATTATTTTCTGCGTGCATTATATCAAACAGTGCATATATTATTTGGGCGTACACTATTCCAAACAATGAATTTATTCTTTTATGCGTTCACTTAACCAAACAATGCGTGTATTATTTTGTGCGCACGCTACACCAAACAGTGCGTAAATTATTTTGTCCGTGTGCTATACCAAACAATGCGTTTATTATAACCAATTGTTTATATGCATTGCAGAAAGCGGTGTTTGTTTCTCGATCCATTATGCATCTGGTATTCCATTTGCTTTAAGTTATATTATAGGCTTCAACATTTTGAGCAAAAACAAAAATACATGGAGGATGTCTAAAATTAAGTTCACTCAATTTCCATTAAGGTTTAATGTATTCTTTGGTTTTCGTGAAAACACGAACAGGAAGGAATTTATCGTCCAGCCCGCCCCCAATGTGGGTTCACTAGATAAATTTTGTTAAAATGTGTTGCAGTATTTGGCAACATAATATTTAAGATAATAAATGTTGATATCGTATGCGTTGGGGTAAAACGTTACACAGAAAATTCGGGGACTGATCAAAAGTTGTAGATTGTAAAAAGATAGTGCCATTACCAAGTGGAGCTATTGGGGAAAGGGGAGAAAAGGTTACGAGATGGGCAAAACACTGACGCCTAAATAGTCGATAAACAAACCATTCCTGATTCTATTAAGGGGTCGTCCAACCTAACTTTGGTCAATTTTTTGACATTTTTCCCAATGCCTCAGAAACAGATAAGAGAAGTAAGGAAAGGCAAATTATATATCAAAATAATGAGTAAAGTGCATAGAAAAGGTACATATATTTTTTTCAGGAAAAAAAGTGAATTTTATGATTTTGAAGAAGATTAATATGCAAATGGCATAAGTAACGAACCGGTAAAACCACAAAATAATCGGTAATTCGAAAGCCTTGTCCTCAATATAATGATAACATACTACAGACTCGGAGAAAGCATTTTTTGACACACACTCTGGTGGGTTTTGACGTTTGAATGTAATAACATCAACACAAATTTTTGATGTTCCGGATGTGGCCATGTTTCAACGATGTTTTTCCGGTCATGTGATTACGATGTTGTTCTTGCAGAAATACTCAATTTGGGCAATCGTAAGAATGCAAGGACGTGATCACGCCCTTTATTTGTTCGAGACAATGTATGAGCGTATTTGCAAACAGGTGACAGCAAGTACTTGAGCTGTTAATGTCATAACTGCAAAATATGGTTCGAAAAATCCCTCTCGTGTTTACAGGCCGTCTGAACTTTTTTGTTGACAAAAAATCTGAATTATTGCGCACTAGAAAGACAACATGAACCACTTGTAAAAAAAATAACCGAGTGTATAAAATCGGGACGATACACATAAAATAAGGCAATATTCATAACAAAGTAAGCAGAATGCTTCAGAAATCACTTTTTCACGAAGTATATTCCAAGTGACCTGGAACTATATTGAGCGTGTTAATTTCCCCCTGTCGCTGCGAAGTTATTTACTTCCTAGTAACCATGGAATTTGAAGGCGGGTATGTTTGATGTTTGCAAAGGACCGATTGAAGATGGGTTGAAAATGATGCATTCGTGCTTTTAAATAAGGTGCGCTTGGACGATGCTGAGAATTTAGTTTTTTCTTCCAACCAACCATAGTAATACAAGCGTCGATCAGTGTCTTTTATGATCGTTTTACACTGACAAATGTGACAAATCTCCTCCACCGGAAACCATCCCCCAATTTGCATATCACAATAAACATAACCGCTGTCACGGAGTGTCAGCGTGGCCGTGTGGTCAAAACCGAAACGAATTATCGAATGCACGGTCAATATTAGCTGCAATTGGCTTTTAAATAAATGAAATACACGAAATATTCGCAATTTCTTCATTATTCATGCCGAGTTACTTTTTAATCAAACCACATGCGTTCAGTTCGTTTGTCGGCATCAAACTGATATTGTTTGTGGTAATTAAATAGTACGAGAAGGCGAAGGAAGCCAAATATTTTTACATCATCTATTATTTAATTCAAATTGATAATTTCTTTTATTTTACTGAAATTATGAACTGATAAGGTGGGTGTGTTGCGATTATTATGCCCCAGACCTGGAACTTTGTGGAAGTTGGAAAATCAAAGGTGCATCTAGGGCCGTGCAGTGGTGACCCCCTGTCCTCTTAATCTTAGTCTTACCCATTCATCATTGCATGTACCAACATTCCCCCTTGTATCTCAAACATTGCTACTCCAATTTGAAGGATATTTGGTTTTGTGATCGAGCATCATGGAGAAACAATGCCTGTGTAGCTGCTGTAGCATGTGTTTCTTCCCACATTTTTTCAGAGTTGTGGTACTTTTTCACTCTTTTGAGTTAGAAAATTTTGTTTATAACTAGTTGATTTGTTACAATTTGTTGCAGAGTGCCTGCTAATACCCTCAATTGTATTGCTATAGAATTTTCTTGTGAAGATTTTGTTCCTATTGCTTATCAAGCAACAACCTAATGAATATTCTGTATAAAGCCACCAATCTGATGTTTGACACTTTTATTGGAGCTGTTTTGAAGGCTTATGGAACTCAAAATGTTGATTATGGTAGGACTTTTCTATTCACCCATTAATCGATAAATTAAGTGTTATAGTTGGAAGTAAGAAGCATGAAAGGTCCAGAACTAAAACTCTAAAAAGAATGTTTTGCAATGTAACATGATTTTTGCAGATACACTTATTTGGAGGTTTACCTGTCTGATAGTGTTTGGAACATGTGTGGCCAGGATCTTCAAAAAGAAAAAAGAGTTAAACTTTGAGAAAAAAGGCATATGCCTTGAGTGCCGGAGGTAGAGTCATACAAGGAAGAGAGCCCCCCCCCCCCAAAAAAAAAAAAAAAAAAAAAAAAAAAACAAATGTCTGTGTCAAATGGAGCTCACTTGTCATCTTTTGGGGATTGCTTTGTGTACTGCGTTCTTGAAAAAAATATGTGAGACCCTCTGGATGTGCCCTTCTGATCTCAATATGTCAGTAAGCCTCCTTGGGGAAAGTACATGCAATAATGGTTATGTAAGGTTGATTTGATGTGTTTTGAATAACAATGTACTTTTAAGTACATTAGATGGTTTATTGCAGTGACAGGTTACAGTTACCCTTATTTCTTCTCCAACAGATATCATGAGTGTATTGGTGTCCAAGAGTTAAACAAAGCTGATATACTTATTGATAAACCAGACAAATTTAACAATTTAATCACTATCAAATTGATGCATGGGATAAAAGGGGTAACAGTGCAAGGGGTTTGTAAATATATTTATTCAACTACAATGTATGACTTTGCAGTGCATTCTACATAGGAGAATGTCATATTTTCTTTCCAAACCATTACAGTAACACATACATCTTGATATTGGGAGACACTCTTTTGTCCTTCCATACTTCTTCTGCTGGACTCCTTCAAGTTGACCTTTGTTGAACTCCCCAAATCAAAACATAAACAAAAGAAAATGTCTGCCTTCAATCAGTGAGCACTCCACTTATCACATTTGGTCTCAATCTTCATTACCTTCATGAATTAGGAAAAGATTTCTTCGAGTATGTACTTCAATGTTTATAGAATACAGCTGTTATTTTATTTTGAGGTATTTTATTGTAAAAATTTTGTTCTCTTACTTATGCCATAGCAGACTTTCAGGTGGTGCTATTTACACATGGCAGCAGTTCCATGGCAAATTTCAGTTTCCACATGTTCTATGTTTCATTCCAAGCATTTTGGTATATAATTTATTGGGGTTATTCATTTTGGGCCTTTTTTAGACTTGAAAGAAAATTACATGAAATTTGACCAAAGTTAGGTTGGACGTCCCCTTAAACCATATGTTCGATGTTACATACATTTTTGTAACGTGTGATTTGATATTACCGTTACGTTCTCTGGTTGAATGAAAGGGGCGAATAACTTGAACAGTTGTGTTTAAGAAGCAAGACAACACTTGACATAACAAACAGAAACTCTGTAAGGCAATATCTGTTGAATGTTGATACGCGCATGGATTGTATAAATTCAGTGTTTTGCCATGCATCGTAAAGTTAATTCCTACAACAACAGAATAGGGTCTTTTGGATCACGATTTTTCGGAGTAAATTAAAAGCAAGAATATCTTGCGCGGCTGTGTTTAACAAGCAAGACAACACTTGACTGAATCGGAAAAAATTCTGCAAGGCAATATCTGTTGAATGTTGATAAGCGCACAAGTTGAACAAGTTCACTGTTGTCGCCATGCATCGTAGAGTTAATACTTACAACAACAGAATAGTCTCCGGTGGATCACGTTTTTTCGCTCCAATCGAGTTAACCAAAATGTTCGACATCCAAACGAATCTCGAATCAAATCTACTTCTCAATTGTTACGATACTACTGTTGTGTTTTACCAGTTCTATATATGTCTCATGTGTACCCGTTATCAGTATGTGTACTGGTTAGTTACGATACTACTGGTGTGTTTTACCAGTTCTATATATGTCTCATGTGTACCCGTTATCAGTATGTGTACTGGTTAGTTACGATACTACTATTGTGTGTTTTACCAGTTCTATATATCTCTCACGTGTACCCGTTATCAGTATGTGTACTGGTTAGTTACGATACTACTGGTGTGTTTTACCATTTCTATATATCTCTCATGTGTACCGGTTATCAGTATGTGTACTGGTTAGTTACGATACTACTGGTGTGTTTTACCAGTTCTATATATCTTTTATGGGTACCCGTTATCAGTATGTGTAATGGTTAGTTACGATACTACTGGTGTGTTTTACCAGTTCTATATATGTCTCATGTGTACCCGTTATCAGTATGTGTACTAGTTAGTTACGATACTACTGGTGTGTTTTACCAGTTCTATATATCTCCCATCTGTACCCATTATCAGTATGTGTACTAGTTAGTTACGATACTACTGGTGTGTTTTACCAGTTCTATATATCTCTCACGTGTACCCGTTATCAGTACGTGTACTGTTTAGTTACGATACTATTGGTGTGTTTTACCAGTTCTATATATCTCTCACGTGTACCCGTTATCAGTATGTGTACTGGTTAGTTACGATACTACTGGTGTGTTTTACCAGTTCCATATATCTCTCATGTGTACCGGTTATCAGTATGTGTACTGGTTAGTTACGATACTACTGGTGTGTTTTACCAGTTTTATATATCTTTTATGTGTACCCGTTATCAGTATGTGTACTGGTTAGTTACGATACTACTGGTGTGTTTTACCATTTCTATATATCTCTCATGTGTACCGGTTATCAGTATGTGTACTTGTTAGTTACGACACTACTGGTGTGTTTTACCAGTTCTGATGTGTTTTACCAGTTTTATATATCTTTTATGGGTACCCGTTATCAGTATGTGTACTGGTTAGTTACGATACTACTGGTGTGTTTTACCAGTTCTATATATCTCTCACGTGTACCCGTTATCAGTATGTGTACTGGTTAGTTACGATACTACTGGTGTGTTTACCAGTTATATATATCTCTCACGTGTACCCGTTATCAGTATGTGTACTGGTTAGTTACGATACTACTGGTGTGTTTTACGAGTTTTATATATCTTTTATGGGTACCCGTTATCAGTATGTGTACTGGTTAGTTACGATACCACTGGTGTGTTTTACCAGTTTTATATATGTTTTATGTGTACCCGTATTCATTATGTGTACTGGTTAGTTACGATACTACTGATGTGTTTTACCAGTTTTATATATCTTTTATGTGCACCCGTATTAATTATGTGTACTGGTTAGTTACGATACTACTGGTGTGTTTTACCATTTCTATATATCTCTCATGTGTACCCGTTATCAGTATGTGTACTGGTTAGTTACGATACTACTGATGTGTTTTACCAGTTTTATATATGTTTTATGTGTACCCGTATTCATTATGTGTACTGGTTAGTTACGATACTACTGATGTGTTTTACCAGTTTTATATATCTTTTATGTGCACCCGTATTAATTATGTGTACTGGTTAGTTACGATACTACTGGTGTGTTTTACCATTTCTATATATCTCTCATGTGTACCCGTTATCAGTATGTGTACTGGTTAGTTACGACAGTACTGGTGTGTTTTACCAGTTCTATATATGTCTCATGTGTACACGTTATCAGTATGTGTACTGGTTAGTTACGATACTACTGATGTGTTTTACCAGTTTTATATATCTTTTATGGGTACCCGTTATCAGTATGTGTACTGGTTAGTTACGATACTACTGGTGTGTTTTACCAGTTCTATATATCTCTCACGTGTACCCGTTATCAGTATGTGTACTGGTTAGTTACGATACTACTGGTGTGTTTACCAGTTATAAATATCTCTCACGTGTACCCGTTATCAGTATGTGTACTGGTTAGTTACGATACTACTGGTGTGTTTTACCAGTTTTATATATCTTTTATGGGTACCCGTTATCAGTATGTGTACTGGTTAGTTAC
Organism: Pictodentalium vernedei; assembly: GCA_031216915.1. Lineage (NCBI taxonomy): Eukaryota > Metazoa > Mollusca > Scaphopoda > Dentaliida > Dentaliidae > Pictodentalium > Pictodentalium vernedei. The sequence goes on along the minus strand of CM062296.1, from coordinate 835,668,910 downwards.
GATACTACTGGTGTGTTTTACCAGTTATATATATCTCTCACGTGTACCCGTTATCAGTATGTGTACTGGTTAGTTACGATACTACTGGTGTGTTTACCAGTTATATATATCTCTCACGTGTACCCGTTATCAGTATGTGTACTGGTTAGTTACGATACTACTGGTGTGTTTTACCAGTTTTATATATCTTTTATGGGTACCCGTTATCAGTATGTGTACTGGTTAGTTACGATACCACTGGTGTGTTTTACCAGTTCTATATATCTCTCATGTGTACCCGTTATCAGTATGTGTACTGGTTAGTTGCGGTACTACTGGTGTGTTTTACCAGTTCTATAAATATTTTACGTGTAGCCGTTATCAGTATGTGTACTGGTTAGTTACGATACTACTGGTGTGTTTTACCAGTTCTATATATCTCTCACGTGTACCCGTTATCAGTATGTGTACTGGTTAGTTACGATACTACTGGTGTGTTTTACCAGTTCTATATATCTCTCACGTGTACCCGTTATCAGTATGTGTACTGGCTAGTTACGATACTACTGGTGTGTTTTACCATTTCTATATATCTCTCATGTGTACCGGTTATCAGTATGTGTACTGGTTAGTTACGATACTACTGGTGTGTTTTACCAGTTCTATATATCTCCCATGTGTACCCGTTATCAGTATGTGTACTGGTTAGTTACGATACTACTGGTGTGTTTTACCATTTCTATATATCTCTCATGTGTACCCGTTATCAGTATGTGTACTGGTTAGTTACGATACTACTGGTGTGTTTTACCAGTTCTATATATGTCTCATGTGTACCCGTTATCAGTATGTGTACTGGTTAGTTACGATACCACTGGTGTGTTTTACCAGTTCTATATATCTCTCATGTGTACCCGTTATCAGTATGTGTACTGGTTAGTTACGATACTACTGGTGTGTTTTACCAGTTCTATATATCTCTCACGTGTACCCGTTATCAGTATATGTACTGGTTTGTTACGATACTACTGGTGTGTTTTACCAGTTTTATATATCTTTTATGGGTACCTGTTATCAGTATGTGTACTGGTTAGTTACGATACTACTGTTGTGTTTTACCAGTTCTATATATCTCTCACGTGTACCCGTATTCATTATGTGTACTGGTTAGTTACGATACTACTGGTGTGTTTTACCAGTTCTATATATCTCCCATGTGTACCCGTTATCAGTATGTGTACTGGTTGGTTACAATACTGCCGGTGTGTTTTACCAGTTCTATATATCCTTTATGTGTAGCCGTTATCAGTATGTGTACTGGTTAGTTACAATACTGCCGGTGTGTTTTACCAGTTCTATATATCTCTCGTGTGTACCCGTTATCAGTATGTGTACTTGTTAGTTACGGTACTACTGATGTCTTTTACCAGTTCTATAATTTTTTTATGTGTAGCCGTTATCAGTATGTGTACTGGTTAGTTACGATACTACTGGTGTGTTTTACCAGTTCTATATATCTCTCATGTGTACCCGTTATCAGTATGTGTACTGGTTAGTTACGATTCTACTGGTGTGTTTTACCATTTCTATATATCTCTCATGTGTACCGGTTATTAGTATGTGTACTGGTTAGTTACGATACTACTGGTGTGTTTTACCAGTTCTATATATCTCTCATGTGTACCGGTTATTAGTATGTGTACTGGTTAGTTACGATACTACTGGTGTGTTTTACCAGTTCTATATATCTTTTATGGGTACCCGTTATCAGTATGTGTACTGGTTAGTTACGATACTACTGGTGTGTTTTACCAGTTTTATATATCTTTGATGTGTACCCGTTATCAGTATGTGTACTGGTTAGTTACGATACTACTGGTGTGTTTTACCATTTCTATATATCTCTCATGTGTACCGGTTATCAGTATGTGTACTGGTTTGTTACGATACTACTCGTGTGTTTTACCAGTTTTATATATCTTTTACGTGTACCCGTTATCACTATGTGTACTGGTTAGTTACGATACTACTGGTGTGTTTTACCATTTCTATATATCTCTCATGTGTACCGGTTATCAGTATGTGTACTGGTTAGTTACGATACTACTGGTGTGTTTTACCAGTTCTATATATGTCTCATGTGTACCCGTTATCAGTATGTGTACTGGTTAGTTACGATACTACTGGTGTGTTTTACCAGTTTTATATATCTTTTATGGGTACCTGTTATCAGGATGTGTGCTGGTTAGTTACGATACTACTGTTGTGTTTTACCAGTTCTATATATCTCTCACGTGTACCCGTTATCAGTATGTGTACTGGTTAGTTACGATACTACTGGTGTGTTTTACCATTTCTATATATCTCTCATGTGTACCGGTTATCAGTATATGTACTGGTTAGTTACGATACTACTGGTGTGTTTTACCAGTTCTATATATCTCTCACGTGTACCCGTTATCAGTATGTGTACTGGTTAGTTACGATACTACTGGTGTGTTTTACCATTTCTATATATCTCTCATGTGTACCCGTTATCAGTATGTGTACTGGTTAGTTACGGTACTACTGGTGTGTTTTACCAGTTCTATAAATATTTTATGTGTAGCCGTTATCAGTATGTGTACTGGTTAGTTACGATTCTACTGGTGTGTTTTACCAGTTCTATATATCTCTCACGTGTACCCGTATTCATTATGTGTACTGGTTAGTTACGATACTACTGGTGTGTTTTACCATTTCTATATATCTTTTATGTGTAGCCGTTATCAGTATGTGTACTGGTTAGTTATGATACTGCCGGTGTGTTTTACCGGTTCTATATATCTCTCATGTGTACCCGTTATCAGTATGTGTACTGGTTAGTTACGATACTACTGGTGTGTTTTACCAGTTCTATATATCTCTCATGTGTACCCGTTATCAGTATGTGTACTGGTTAGTTACGATACTAATGGTGTGTTTTACCAGTTCTATATATCTCTCTTGTGTACCCGTTATCAGTATGTGTACTGGTTAGTTACGGTACTACTGGTGTGTTTTACCAGTTCTATAAATCTTTTATGTGTAGCTGTTATCAGTATGTGTACTGGTTAGTTACGATTCTACTGTTGTGTTTTACCAGTTCTATATATCTCTCACGTGTACCCGTTATCAGTATTGTACTGGTTAGTTACGATACTACTGGTGTGTTTTACCATTTCTATATATCTCTCATGTGTACCGGTTATCAGTATGTGTACTGGTTAGTTACGATACTACTGGTGTGTTTTACCAGTTCTATATATCTCTCACGTGTACCCGTTATCAGTATGCGTATTGGTTAGTTACGATACTACTGGTGTGTTTTACCAGTTCTATATATGTCTCATGTGTACCCGTTATCAGTATAAATACTGAGAATAAATACAGTTAGTTACAATGCTGACAATGAGTTGTTGTTTACGGCTAGTTCCGTGCAATGCTTACTGCTGGTAAGATTCGCACCCGTTCATGGGTAATATTTCAACTACACCATCAACCCACCAAGGCATGTCTTCCATGAAGACATACCTTGATGATATAGCTGGACTATTTTATCAGTCGGGACTTGAGCCGCCACAAAACGCCCATAATTCGAAAATCAGGTTTCCAACCCAACCCCCTCTCCTTATCGGCCATCTTCAAGACGCCCATAATTCGAATTGAGATTTGATTCAATTTCTAATAATAGACCCAATTCGGTTCATCCGGTACGAAATATTTTATAAGACTGCGCATTGCGAACAATTCGTAAAATTGAGATTTATTTTTTTTTTTTGTGTGTTCAAATCACAGACTTATGCACAATGGCTAATCGTGAGCGTGACAGTTTTACGGGTGGAGGAAGCCGGGGTACCCAGTGAGAACCACCGAGCGTTCACGAGCAACTGTCAGCTCCTCAACATTCTAACTCTGTGCGGGGTTACAGCGGCTGAAGACATGTGCACCGTCGACGTACAGTACTCCTCGGTACACGGTGTCATTGTGCCACCATATAGACAACTGGGATAAAGCGCCTTGCTCAAGGACACAACGCGGGATGTCACGCAAGATTGAGATATCAGTGAACATCTAGATTCAGAAATTTATCAGTGACGGCATGAGAGCGCAATTACAGATAGTAAGTTAAAATAACAGCTTTCACCCTCTATCCAACGCAGTTATCAGACATTGTTGTTCGTTTTATTGTTTTTAACTTTGTCAAAAAAATTCAACAAAATATATTATGTGACCCCCCCCCCCCCCCCCTCCCCCCGTCCAATTTGAATAAGCTCGTTTCAGTGACGTACCACATGGTATGGTCAATTGTTTTTATTTTTTTCAACTGCTTACTTGGTAAATTACGTAGGAAGATGTAACCGATCTGTCAGATAAAGGTCTATAACCGACCTGTCAGATAAAGGTCTACAATCGACCTGTCAGATAAGGGTCTATAACCGACCTGTCAGATAAAGGTCTATAGAGGTTTGCACGTCTATTGGAAAATGGCATATGTTACAAAATCCTCGCCCTCTGATTGGACGAGAGCTCACTTGTTTTTTATGTGTACGGCTCAAGTCGCAAATGTTACCGTCTCACGTCACGGAGTGAAATATTTGAAAAGATAGTAACAATGTGGAGAAATTCAATGTGCATACTATACTGACTATAAAATCGTATTTCTGAGGCCAGTGATCATTGCACGAATGTATCCCCACAACGCACTTAAAAAAGGTCGCGGCAACTCCATATTAACTCAAATCATGAACTTGTCCATCATTTGAAATGGGATTAAGTAGCCTCGAATTGTATCTTAGTTATTGTTATTTTTTGTTGTCCAGTGACGTCGTGGAACGCGTGGGGTTATTTACTAAATACGTTATCGCTGAAGTTTCCTTGTTCATTCAAGTTGCTTTATTCATTTCACGTTGTGGGTTTTGTGCTATAAGTAGAGCCTTATTGGCACATTTACGTTATTGTGATGACGGTAACATGGTCCGAAGTTTTCCGGTCGGAGCGTATGTTCAGCATAAGTTCCGAGCCGCAAACCTCAGGTCATGTTACCGCTAGTTCATCACAATAATATAACTGTTTATAGGAATTTCTGTTCGTAGACGTAATTACTCAGGAAGAGAAATGGCACATGATAACATTATTCCACTTTCTGTGAAACGCTGAAGGATTGGGAAATGTTATTAACAGAGTACCGCCTTATGAGAATCGCCTCAGTTTTGTATTTTTTCCTAACTCAACACCCTCTATTATATTTGATCTGTGTTCAGTTCTTTTTGGGTCGCAATTCAAGTGAGTAATCTGCTTTGATATTACGGATGTTGAGAAGTAATGAAGAGAGAATGCATAGTTGAAATTACGAATGGGTCCACTGGAACGAGTGTCGGCAATGTTTCTGGATTGGCTACCCAATACAGACGATTTGAGAAATATCAAAAGTGATTATGGGGCGATTTGGAATTGTCTTGTTGGGCTGTATACATAACAATAGGACAAGGTGGATTCGACTCAGACTTCCAGAACTTACGTTTCGTGCGCTGTACAAGTGCAAATATGTACCAGAATAACTGTGGCATTTGTCAGCTTTGTTCACTGATGCTTCCAATTTTCGATACCCTGCCAAACGGTAAACTAGTGTCAGGTGCAGGTTGTATCAATGAATGGTAAATGTATTCAACCGATTATGCAACAGACTTGTTTTCTATTAAGTAGACTACTACTGGCTTCACCTTGAACCAAATTATTTTGAATAATATTTCAAACTTGTCTTGAGTACTCTCAAAACCAGGTTTGCAGATATTTCGGAGAGTGGACAGTTTTTGTTGTGTGTCAGATAATTCCTTCTGAGTATTTTCCAGTGTTTGTTTTAGAAAGTAATTTTTTTTTGTCAGTACCGATCTTCATAACATTAATATTTAGATGGTCATATATTTAATGTAAAATTTGGTTTTCTTTATTTGTCCTTGTTCTTCTTAGAAGTATTTATCAGTGACCAGGAGGGAGCGCGGTGGCTCAGTGGTAGACTATTGGACTTCTATGCTTGAGGTCCCGAGTTCGATCCCCGTCCGGGACTACCCGCGTTGTGTCCTTGGGCAAGGCACTTTATCCCGGTTGCCTACACGAGGGCACGATGACGCTCTGTACTAATGCGCACTGCACGTCGATGGTGCACATGTCTTCAATCTCTGTAAGCCTGCTTGAGCGGAGCTTGAACAGAGTTAAAATGTTGAGGAGCTGACAGTTGCTCGTCGATGCTCGATGGTTCTCCCCGGGTACTCCTGCTTCCTCCACGGTAAAACTGTCACGGTCATGATTAGCCATTGTGCATAAGTATGTGACCGCAAACACCAATAAATAAATATCAGTGACCAGGAATATATTCCCCCATTGAAAATTAGAATTAAATCCCCACACGGAGCGTTCAACCCTTGAAATAGATTCGGTAACAAAGAACCCTTAGCCGTATATTACCCCTACGAATTTGAGAAAGCCTAGACCTTGCAACTTCAAAGAAGTCCGCAGACACACTCTGTCCTGTAATTCAATAATTCAAGGAAAAAGTATGCCGAGATAAAGTATACGTATAGGGCACATTAAGTGAATTTATTGCAGATGAATCTCACAATTACTGCAAAATAGCATGGGCGGTTAGTGATCAGACCAAATCAATCAGAATACCAAATAATAGCTCTAGTTTCAAAGCTAAATTATAGCTTTACAACTTGCGTTCGGACAGACTGAGAATGAACAGGAAAGGAAGTCGATAATTTTCTCTCTATCTCCCAACATCCATACACAAAGTGCTTTATCATTCTCAAATTGTCTCTTCCTTGTTTATGACAACCAACACAACGCAGTCTTTTTCATGTACACGAGGTCGTTACTCTCATATGGAACCACGCTCACACACTCATTTTAAGTCCGCTTATAAATCATCAATAATGGTCACGATAAACAGGATATATTAACTTCTATTGAGTTCCTCCTCTCACCATGGCAAATAGTTAGCCTGTGTGAAACGCATATATTATTCTTTCTGTTTGGCTTCGTTTTCTTTGTTTTTTTGTGTGTTTTGCCCTTTTCTTCTCATCCTTCTGGTCTTCTGTCTGCTACGAACTTCCTCGAACACACGATAACTTTATTCGATTCTCCCTTTGTCGTTGCTTTTGGCATCTCATAGCAGTAGTTAGTACTCGGCCACCTATTTTCTTCAGACTCATGGGGCATCGGGGCTGTCAGTAGTTTGAATTTTTATTTATACTGCTCATAAATATCATGGCTGCTGTATTTTACTTTTTCTTTTTTTTTTTTTTGTTTGTTTTGTTTTTGGCCCATACTATATATTTGTGACCGCTGATTTGACAAACGTGCGAGGTGCAAAATACCCTGAACTGAAATGTCATCGTTGTTCTGTATTTAAGCACATTCACAGCAGTTTGCGTACCGAGTGGATACACTCTTTCGAAGATTGAAATATTCCTCAGATGCCAATCTATGTTCTGCTGGAAAGACTACTTTTGACCAACCTACTACTACTTCTTCAATTTAATATGTTGCATCTTCCCCGTGATCTACATAAAGCGATGTGTAATTTATATATTCATTGATTACCCGGATGACATAATTTTAATCGGAGAAAAGACATGGGAATTCTATATCTTTTATTTGAATTACCCCTTCGCGAAAAGATACCTCACGTCGGTTAAAATACACTTGTAGTTAAGTTGAACACCCTTATATGAATTTTAATGCAATGGGTATCAATCTTCGATGCATAAACATCGTTTTCGTTGCAATTTGCACCACCCGTTTGCACAGTGAATCTACCTTCAAAATATGTAGATTATAAATAAATGCATCGTGTCAATGCCAAACTTGACGTACTGGCAAACGATAAGGAAATCAAATTGCCAAACCATCCTACTTTAGGTCAGTGAAGAAAACAGCTGAATTGTCTATGCATGTGCCTTCTGGAATCGTCACCAGATTTTTTGTATCGGAGGGGCCAAGGAGGGGCAAGTTCGCTATAAGAAAACGTAGAGCCATAAGTTGTGGTAACCCGCCGTTTGTGAAATATTGTTTAACCATAGGTTATGTCGTCTCATTGGATCAAGTTCAGCGATTTGGGGACATCATTTATTATATATGATACAGACAGACCCACGCTCGTTTGGTTTGGCACAGAACACCACGAGGCACTTCGACTCTCGTGATATTCTTCTGTCCAGCTAATTCAAACATTCAAACGAGTGGGTGCTTCTGTATTTCTCACACACGTTTGAACTGTTCTCAAGTAGATTTTGTTCTGTAACACGAAGTAAAACTTAACCACTTCTTCGAAGACGTTGAGGGAATAAAATAAGAGAACAGTTACAAATAATCTTTACAAGGGGGTTAAGTTTCATCGTGACTTTCTACGCTTTTTGAACTTTCATTCACAGTTTCAATACGTTACCACTTCAAAATATGAGGCACTGTGGAAATGAAATACAAATTGTCAGTTTTTTGTACCTCACTTTTGTAGCACGAATCGTGATTGTTTAATGTGTCCGTCACTGACAATTCACCGTACTTTCACAACAAGCAGAAAAATCAGAAAAAATCTCTGTAATTAGTAATAATAAAACCTCACATTTTCCTGATTTCCACGCGGCTGTGGTTATTCAACTAAATGCGAAGTTAAGATTTTAGTGAAGATTGTAGTTGTCACTGTTGATTCATTTTAATCAAATGTATATCCTTATTGGCCGAGAGAAATGATTGTATTATTCATAATACCCCTCACAATTCATTTAAAGTATATGTTATAGGTATGACAGCACTATAAATTTGAATTAGATCTACCCATAGTCCAAGGAAATTTGCACTCGGAAATGATGCAGTCTCTGAAACTAAGCAGCCCTGAGAAAACAATGCAGTTTTTGAAAGACTGTGAAGCATTGTACTGTAATTTTGCGACATTAATGAATAATTCAGAGACAAAAGAGGGATGATTTGATAAAAATTGGTGCCTAAAAAACAATTGACTCTTGGTGGGTTTTGGGGGAATTTGTAGAAAAAAATATGCCGTTGAACGACAGTTTCCTTCCTGTCAATTTTGTGCTCTTTTCTTTTACATTCCGCCGGTTTCGAGAAACGAAAATTTGTTTGAAGTGCTATACGTGACACTGATATATAAACGTCCAAACTACAGTGATGCCACAACACTCTTTTCACACAAACGTCACTTTGGGAAAATATTGAGTATTATTATTTCTATAGTATATGCATTTTGGGGTTTTCACCCAACTTAATTATCAATATTGGAGATTCGTTTATATTTAAATGATTTTTGGGAAGCCACTTACCAGACAATACTGTTTTATTGACATGGAATTTTATACTTTTGTCACAGTCAGCAATAAAGGCTATATAGTGTGAAAAATAAGTCTTTTGATTCAAGCAAATTCTCACCTTGGTCTAATTTAGCTTGCAGAAAAACAATAGTCTTTTTGAAATTTCAAATAACAGTGCAATCTACCCTGTTGACATATTTATGCAAAACATGGCTTCCCCCTAATACCCTGCTGGTAGAGGTGGATTCAAAACTCTTAACACCCTTTACAAATCACCATACACACAGTCAAAAACCTGTATTACACTTCCTTTCACTAATATTTGGAATTGTTTTACCAAATTATGCCGTTAGAAACTATTAGAATACAAATAAGAGATCCATATTGACATGAAGGACACTTCCGGTCATGGGTATATTTTGTTCTGAAAATTACCAATATAGATACATGTACACCAAAATGTTTAGTCCCCATCATTCCTCAAATTGTCCCTCTTTTTCTCTGTACTATTCAGCATTGATGCAATAGTTCAGTAAAATGCTTCAAAAATCTTTTTAGCTCACCTGCGCGAAGCTCAGTGGGAGCTTTACTGATCACACTCTGTCCGTCATAGGTCGTCAAGCGTCCGGCGTCGTCCGGCGTTAACTTTACATTATCGACTTCTCCTTCAAAACCACTAGCCCAATTTTATTCAAATGTTGAGTAAATGTTTATTACCTAATGCCAATTCATATTTGTTCAAATTAAATTGCCCCTCCTCCTGAGTGGTGCCATACTCCCAAGGGCACCAAAATATTTGAAAATCTTCTTCTCGTGAACCAGCAGTAGCAGGGACTTGATATATGGTATGCGGCTTTCTTTTAAGGTGTAGACTCAGATTTGTTGAAGAGAAGTTTGATGGGCTATATTTGGCGTCGTTATGGGAGGGGGAACATTTTTGGCCCCGCCCGAAATTTCTATTTTCCGAACCGAGAGGCTAATTTGAACCACATTTTAGGTGAAGGCCTATTAGGTCATAAGTACCTAACGTATACCGATTTTTTCCCCCGAAGCCCCGTGGGAGATGCAGGAGCTAAAAATAGAGAAAAAAAAAATTAAAAAGCCCATATCTCCAAAACTACACGGCACTGAGAATTTTTATTTGGTGTGAAGCTTCCTGAGGACCAACAGAAAGGCCTGGTAAAAAAAATGCCATCGGTTTCATAGTGTACAGTTTCGGGACTTTGAAAAAGTGCTGATTCACCACTTTTTAACACAGTAGGCAATGGGGAAAACATTAAAAAATCTTCTTCTCCAGATCCAGCAGGCAGAATCTTTTGATATTGGGTATGCACGTTGTAGGGTGGATCTGATTCAAGTTTGTTCAAAACGGCTCCCTGGGTTTATATTCGGGCTCACCATAGAAGCTCTAATTCGAACTTAGTGCATTTCAGGCAAATTTCTTTTAAAATCTTCTTCTCCAGATTCAGCTGGCAGAATCTTTCGATATTTGGTATGCAACATTGTGGGATGGACCTGATTCAAGTTTGTTCAAATCGCCCCCTCCCCCCTGGGTTTATATTTGGGCTCAGTATAGGAGCCCAAATTTGAAGTTAGTGCATTTCAGACAGATTTCTTTGAAAAACTTCTTCTCAAGATCCAGAGGGCAGAATCTTTTGTGATATTGGGTATGCACCATGCTTCTTGGGGGGGATTCAAGTTTGTTCAAGTCTACTACCTGAGTTCACATTTGGGCTCACTGTGGTAGCTCGACTTATAACTTAGTTCAAAATGCGGATTTTTTTAAAAAATTTTCTTCAGATCCAGCAGTCGGAATGTTTTGATATTTGGTATGCAGCATCCTTAGGGGTGAGATTCAAGTTTGCTCAAGCCATGTCCCTAGGTCCATATTTGGGCTCACTATGGGAACTCGAGTGACAACTTAGTTCAAAATGAGGAATTTTCTTTAAAAATCTTCAGATCCAGCAGATGAATGCTTTTGATATTTTGTGTGCAGCATCCTTAGGTGGGTAAGATTCGAGTTTGTTCAAGCCATGTCCCTAGGTCCATATTTGGTCTCACTGTGGGATTTCGAATTGTAACTTAGTTCAAAATGAGGAATTTTCTTTAAAAATCTTCTTCTTCAGATCCAGCAGTCAGAATGTTTTGATATTTGGTTGCAGCATCCTCAGGGGGTGAGATTCAAGTTTGTTAAAGCCAAGTCTCTGGGTTCATATATGGCTACCTGTGGGAGCCCAAATTATAACTTAGTTCAATATCAGGAATATTCTTTAAAAATCCTTTTTTTTCAGATCCACTGGTCAGAATCTTTGGATATTTGGTATAAGCTTTTCTTAGGAGGAGCAGATGCAACTTGTTGATTTCTCTGGGCTGATATTTAGGCTACCTTGTCAGGTGAGCGCTTCAGCCCCCCCCCCCCCCCCCCCACTCCCCCCCCCCCCCCCCCAGGGCCTATTGTTTAAAATAACATTTTGTCCTGAAGGTACTCTTGACTAGGCTGTTCAGATTCGGAGATTGCATCATTTCCGAGCAACTTTTCAAGGCGGATAATTTTAATTTAATTATGTAATCTCGTAATACCTATATTCAACCCAACCCTACAAACAATACATTTTCCTATTCTCTGTGATAAAGGAATTATTTGTGTATTAAAATAAAACGTTTTGCTTCTACTGAGTCAAAAACGTAGACAATATGTTCTTTTAATGTTAATTTAAACAAAAATGTTCATAGTGTGGGAAATATGCAAAAACAAATTGTTATTGCTTCCAGTTATTGCTTCCAGAAGGTTTTTCTAACCCTGTGTGTGAGCTGTGTTGGATAAAAGCTCACAAGTTCCATTGAAAACAACTAATACTAAGATCAACTTAAAATCAGGATAAGGACACTATACGTTTTTTTTAAACTGTAGTATTTACCCATGTGGGAAAAAATATAGTGTTGCAATTCTCCTGGGAACAACATAAATCTCAAAACTGCTTTTGCAATATTGTGATTGCTGCTATATACTTCAGCCAAACCAATGGGCGTCTCCATGCTGCCATAACACGTTTTGTATTTTTTTCTATCACCAACTGACATGTTATAAATATAGACCTGAATTAGTCTCTCGGTATGCCACGCTTCACCAAAAACGTTGTGTTATTCTCCGCAGTTTAGTCAATATTTGAAGGTGGTCGATCATCAAAGTTAACTAGCAAGAGTGCACAGTAGCCGTGTAATTTGTCTACTGTACTGCACATGATTTCCAATAGGTTCCTCATTAAATTTGTTTTTTTATCTTATGCAGGTGGAAGCATTACACACTGTCTGTGAACTGTTTCATTTCGCCCTTTGGTTGGCCTACTTGAAATTGAAAGCTTCACAATAGAGGTAGTGTTTCCTTGTCTCATATTATACTGCTGTTAGTTAATGTATGAATGGATTGAGGCGATCCTACGGTGAACATTTGATATCGGTGTATTGCGACTGAATAATTTTACCAACGCCTCTATTGATTTATTCTAGCAAACATCCTAAGCGAGATTAATCAGCTGTTGCAACACTTTTCCCCTTTGTCCTGTGGGTGTTTAAGCGAATCCGTATATCAGCATGCTGCACCATTATAGGTGATACACTCAGATACTTTATCCTGATTAGTTAGTTTAAGCCTGAAAATATATTCACAGCACATGATTGTTTACCAAGTAAGTCGCAATGGTGGCATAAGAAAACAATGAACCGAAACCCTGGTGTTATGATGTGTCAACAGTTGAAAGTTCAACAAAGTTTTATAGATATACGTATCCCAATATGTGCGTAGCAACTGAAAACTATCATTTTGTTCTTTCCGTTTTATTTTATTTAACACGAATTTGCAGGTCACCATTGAAAGTGAATAACTAAGCAGTTTCATTTTTTTTACCTCACACACATTGTTTATGGACCTCATTTGGACGCGTTCATTGAACGCTTTCCTTCTAGGGTCTTAAGCTATGTTTATGAGGGAAAGACTGAAAAAAAAACATAAAAAATTAATGACGATTTTCGTGGAAAGCGCTTGTCGTTTATGGCCGTTACATTTAATATTTAATCTTATGCACAAAAAAATACACAACACGGGCCCAGGATTCAGGAGAGAGATTCCGAAATGATCTTCAGCACCCTCACTTTTGAACCAACAATGCTAAACATAGTTTATTACACGCCTATTCTGTGAATTCTCCATCTACAGCAACACCAAACCATGCGGAAAATGAAAATCTGTTCCGCACATCTGTACGGAATGGAAATAATTAACGGACTATTTTTATACAGAAGCGAAATTTCACTGAGGCCTCTCGTTTTTCCTTCCACTCTGGCACTCGTGACATATCGATTAACCTATTCACACGTGTCGTTCTGTGTATAAACGAGATCTGCTTAATTAAGGTTAAGTCTACTTGTCATCATTTACCCCCAGGAGTCTGGTAGTGCAACAAAATTTTCTACAATCGCTACGTTTGCCTCTTGATTACCTTTGAAATTAACCAGTTATATCTTGTTTGACAGAGCTTTGGGTGATTTTATGGAATTAGAGGAGAAACGGGGCGAAATCGCTACCAGTAGTTCACTCAACTTCTAATATCACCCAGATCTCTCATTAGATCAAATATTTTACAAGATTTCCATGGAGAGGAACCCGGAATACACGCCTACATTTTGAATCTCCCTCTATCCCCATACCCACTTCAAATGCAGCTTCACGACCACTGCACAGATGCTTTGACACAACTTAATGAAATGTCTTACGCATACAGTGCGGCCGCCCTGTACTAGTCACTTTCCACGAGTGGACAATATTTCCACGGTCGCAATAATATTAATTCCAAATACTAAAAATATGAATAATCATCAAAACTTTAATTAATGAAGCACCGGGTACAAAAATTTTGCTGATGATAATTGTATTACCTGATAAATGCATAAGCACATGCGTGTACGCCCCTTCTCACGCGTGGATTACGACAAGTCCTCGGCGACTGTACTGTATATATCATCAGTACACAGTTGTTCTACAAACCATGTACATTCATACTTCAAAGTCAAAAGGACAGTTATGCGTCAAATATTAATAATACAGAAGTAGTTTAGTTTTTGTTAACATTTTTATATGGTGTGACCATATCTCCAGTTATTAAGCCCATTTATTGACAATGGTAATGGACGACCAGGCATAAACACAAATAGCTCAGAGAGTATTTTAGTGCTCTGAAGTATTTTTTTTTCTTTTTTTGGTTGAGGTAATAAACAGAATCATCAGTTGGCTAACCAGTCCATATTGAAATTTTCAAAACTCGTCCAGTAAATTACAGTTAAAACTAGAAGTCCTGTCACGAAATGCACACAAATAGCACGTTGATATGCGTGTTAATGTGCGCGTTATGGCCCAAGTAAAGCTATCATATTCTGTACATATGGCCTGTGCACAAGCAATGTTTCAGCCAATGGACCTCCGGGTAACCCGGACGTCCATTGGCAGAAACATTGCATGCGTTTGCTATGAGTAACCAGGAGAACCTGTCGTGCGTTGGATGCCATTTAATATGGCAATTGCGCGCAATTCAAATGCGCAATTAAGCCCAGATAAGCGTACTATTCGTGACAGGACTTCTAGTTTTAACTGTACGTCTGGACTAATTCACTCATATCTATTTTGTAAATTTCTATATAAACTGGGGACGATTTAGATATCATTTGTTCATTGACTTCAAGCTATGTAGACAAAGGTATAAGGTTTGAGCACTTACAACGTGGTTACAGTCTGCGATTAATATAGGCTATGGGGTTATGTGATACTTAGAATCTCATTTGACCATACCCTACTAGGAGAGTCCTGTTCCCTTACCGATGCGGATAAGAGAATGGTCTGGACCCAATGCTATAAAGCTTTGTGCGCCTGTAATTTTGAGAAAGTTACAATTCGCGAACCTATCAATAAACGTATACTATAAATCGAGCGCCAGAGTAGAAACGTACAGTTACTTTCTCGGACCTGTAAAATGCAGATACACCCGCAGTGAGCTTGTAAATCAGATTCTACAAACGAATACAGGTGTTCGACGCCGGTGATTTTCCTCGAAATCACAGCTGAAAACTTACATGTGAACTTTTGTCGGGGAATTGTATACACAGGTACATGCATGACTTTTGCGCTTACGTAAAGACTCGGTTCAAGGACGCGATCAGTCCGTCGTTTTATAATATTCCACCTTCGATTCCGTAGTTAACATCTTAAATATATAAAAGAAATTACAGACTGACTCACGACTTGAGGAAACACGTGAGATCTAGCATACTAGTCACAGTATCCTTCAACTGGAATCGTAACGAAATAAATTGCCATTGCATGATTGTTGCAATAGTAAACACAAACAGACGTTCAGCCGCACGACGCGCGTATGTTACAATCGCTTACTCGAGGCAGTACTATAAACCAATTGTAAATGTAGCCAAGCATAGCCATGGGGACCTACATTGCACAGGCGAGAGATCGAAATATGCGAATACTATAAAGATCGCAAGTTACAATTTACAGACCTGTAATTACCGGCGTGAGAGACTTTAGACTGTTGTACAGGTATAAATATGTTATAGTACTTGGCCTTGCATTCATGGGCAAGCTTACTGTGATATATAAATGAATGAGCATCCCGGGACAAAATTGTACCAACCTGTTTTATCCAGGCACATTGTTCTCACGTGATCTACGTTCTGAAAGTCCTGGCGGAAGGAATCCTAATAATTGAGGACAAAATCTTCATTTTGGAGATACCTGTCCAATACACTGATTTGGCACTAACTTCCGATGTAGACGGATGGTCGGATGGTCCGTGCTGGCCAATTGGAAGCCCCCCAGAAAGAATGTTACCTCTGGGAGAGGAATTTTGAAGGCATTCAATCAGTCACACAATATGATTATTGTCATTGTGTACTGACTTTTTATGTCAGTATCGTTTAATTTCGAAACATGTTTTGTTTTCTTGCCCTTGTCGTTGTTCGTCAACAGTAGAAACTTCCATTGCAGTGTATTGTAAAATGCTTGATTAATTAACCATCATTTGTAGACATGTCACCACCCTTAAACGGGCCATTCAGTCATTGGCATGCTTTTGCATCAACATTGATTGAGTGTTCTGCCCTAGTATAAATATGTGGTGATATTGACAGCCCATTTGGTTCACTGATTAACTTGTTGGACTCCACTGTGAGTGGGAGCTCTGGAAAGGAACAGTTTATACTATACCTTGGTAAAAAATGAAGCAAAAAACCCGATTGCAAAGTATGTTTTTACGAAACCTGATTCTGACTCAGATCAAGAAACTGTAAAGATAAACTTAAACAGCCACACCCATAGTTCATTTTTCTCAGATATCAACCACTTTGCATTGAATAAAGCCATGACAGGATAAGCTGGCACGGTCAAAAGTTTGAACAAGCTACGATTAGCAACATTAAGTGAATGTAAAAGAGAAATGCACGCTATACAATAAGTAAAAATAGATAAGCTCGTCGATTTGGCGGTCGTCGGTTATGTGCATAAATCACACAATAGCAAAGTTATTTTAAGAACTAAGGAACTGTGTGGCTTCTATGGGCTTCAGATACAGAAAAGAACTAAAATCGCATGGTGTTTATAATGTTAAAAGAATAGCAATTAAAAAGATGGTAACATAGTGCAAATAAATACATAGAGTTTAGTCTTCAACTCAGTACAATCACCAAAATCTCTTAATGTAGGTTATATGAACACCATAGTAGATGTGCATATTCCAAACCCACTACGACGCTTCCAATGTCAAAAGTATGGTCTCAGTCAAAACAAACTGCAGAGGACACACGGTAGGCTTCCGATGTGACCAGCAACACGAAGAGCAATGTAACAACCCATTCAAGTGTGTGGACTATCAGAGCAATCACATATCATCTGAGATTGTGCTGCTTGGACAAAATTTTTTAAAAAATATTCCAAAAGTAATATGTGAAAAATAAATCAGCTCCACGAGGCCAGATGACTTGTAACATCTATGACTGACTTCAATACATCAGCACCACCATCATATGCCGCAACATTAAATAACAAATACCCCATAAATCTGTCGATTGCCAGACATTACATGCATGGCTCAATGGCACAACACCAACGACGCTACGGACCTTTACAATTAAACAAAACAGTAAAAAGGAACCAAAGTCATCCAAAAAACACAGCCCCTTCAACAACAGCAACAGAACAAAATATAAGAAAAACTGCCAGAGATGTTCAAATCGGAAGAGAACAAAGTACAAAGACCTAAACTGGAACGGAGAAATGAACAGAGAAAAACCGAAACCATTTATTTTTTTATTGGTGTTTAACGCCACGTGAGAAGCTAATGCTAGATCGTTGTGAGAAAACGGTAGGCAGTTGCAAGTCGTTGATAATTATGAAGTACAGTTAAAACTAGAAGTCCTGTCATGAAATGCTCACAAATAGCACGTTGATCTGCGCGTTAATGTATGCGTTATGGCCCAGGTAAAGCTATCATATTCTGTACATATGGCCTGTGCACAAGCAATGTTTCAGCCAATGGACCTCCGGGTAACCCGGAGGTCCATTGGCAGAAACATTGCATGTGTTTGCTATGAGTAACCAGGATAACCTGCCGTGCTTTTGATGCCATTCGATATGGCAATTGCGCGCAATTCCAACGCGCAATTAAGCCTAGATAAGCGCACTATTCGTGACATGACTTCTAGTTTTAACTGTAAAATCATTAAATGAAAGCAGGAAACAATTACGACAGAAATACCAAAGACAAAAATGGTTTGAACAGTAATTAGCGATGATAGAAGGAAAGTGAACAACTTATAAATCAACTTGATGATTTGACACTTGAGAAGTCTAATTAAAATAATAAAAACAGTTTTAAGATGCATTAAACAGTTTGATTAATTTAAGAAATGGTACCCTCATCCTATTTTCTCAAGGGCCACCTGTACTTTATACCCATCCCGTTTACCAATGGACCACCTGTACTTCATCCCCTCATCCCATTTACTCATGAACCACCTGTCCTTTACTCCCTCATTCCATTTACCCATGGACCACCTGTAAATCATCGCCTCATCCCATTTACTCATGAACCACCTGTACCACATCCCTCTTATCTCATTTCCTCGCATTTAATGCGTTATATTTAACATGTTAGATGCTTTCCTTTAAACTGTTTGTCTTGTTTGGACTCCTCTTACTGAGATCGTATTAATGGGATGTTTCCTTCCTTATCTTATAGAGACTCGTCTTGTTGAGAATAAATCATATAGGCAGGAAGTGGTGAAAACGAGAATAGCAATGTCAAATTAACCACTATCCGAAGTAAGGGCATCCTAACTGAATGTGAAACAGAAATATATCTGACCAATATTGCCTGATTTCATCCCACTGTTGTTTAATGATATAACACAGGTTGTGCTAGGTTACTACTAATATTTAACAGCATGTGATAAAGCAAAACAGTCAGTCAGTGCTAGGTAATAACAGTGGTGGATTTAGTGGCTAAATGATAGAAGATGGGGAAGGCTTCCTCCAGAATATGGGATGGGAAAAACAGAACACTTATCAAAATTAGTTAGCAGTGGAATTGAGGTTGGAGGAGAACGAATTGCGTCACTGAGCTAAAGAATGGCAAAGAAACATTTATTTATTTATTTATTTATTTATTTATTTATTTATTTATTTATTTATTGGTGCTCAACGCCACATCAGCAGCAAAAGCCATATCGTGGCGAGAAGATGAAAGAAGATAAAATGTTATTTGTCAAGTGAAAAATTTGAATAAAAATGAAAAACAAAAAAAAACAAATACAGAAAACATGCGAAAGAAAGGAGAAATTTGGACAACAATGAGTAATGAGAATAATTTATAAATCAACCAGATGAACTGAAACGTAAAGAGTCTATATAAAACGAGTTTAAAATATAGTAAAAAGGTTAATTACGTTCAGAAATGATAGAATGTTGTGCGGACTTTCATGATAAAATAGTTCTCTTAGAGATCCTACAGTGAAATACAGCCTTCTCATATGAACAAAATTAGTACAATGTAAAATAATGTGCTCCACTGACAGCACTTGGTGACAAGGGACACACTCTGGTCGCATATTACCCTCTAACAAAAAGGAATGTGTAAGTCGTGTATGACCAATATGACATCGCGTCAAAACTGCAAGATCCTTTCCTCAAAGGTTACTAGACGGGCAGTGATCAGAAATATTTGGACGGAATCGATGGAGCTTGTTATTTATCGTTCCATCCCAATCCGTCTGCCACACAGATTTGATGTAATTATTGATACGTGGTTTGAAGTCACTGAAAGAGATGTTAAAATCGGTGAGAGGTTTGGTTAATGCATGTTTTGCTACACTGTCTGCTCTGGTGTTACCAGCGATACCTACATGTCCGGGTCACCAGCAAAAACACGTCATTATATTGGTCAGACATGTGAGTTTTTAATTTCTCACGAAGTTCCAAAATGAGAGGCTTCTTCATCTTGGGGTTGACTAAAACAAGTAAAGAGGAAAGAGAGTCGGAAAAAATAATCAACTTCTTTTCCAATACATTTTCGGTGTGTTCAAGCGCGAGTTGTGTAACTTTAACTTCAGCTGTGAAACCTAGGGGGTTTGATCATCCCCTACTAGGCGGGTCCTCAGGTGGCGGATAGAGGACGGCCTGCTCAGTTGGGCAGGTTTGCTAATTTATAATTGGCAGGTTTGCTCATCTGAGCTGGTTTGCAGCGAAATATACAAATACGCAGCCCCGGACCAAAATGGTCAATCCTGCTAATTCCATCTTGCAGGCACCTTGTTCTCTCGTGAGGTGCATTCCGAAGGCAAAGGAAGAAGGACTCCTGGCAGTTGAGGACTAGTGGCCCCGGTTAGGGCAGTCTCCGGGATGGAGCACTGGTCTCCATTTCGGAGATAATGTCCAACACACTGCTTTGGCCCCAATTTCGGGAGTAGAAGGATGGTCGGATGGCCCGTTCTGGCCAGTCGGGAGCCCCCACCCCAAAATGTGCTGGGTGTCACGTCAGGGGGGGGGGGGGGGGCATTTGGTCGTCATTCAGTCAGTCATTTCTTTTAATCACATACCATAATTGCCATTGTATACTATTTTTAAACATTCGATTTTTAACAACTACTTAATTTTGCTGCACTGTCTGTTTCAGTTCTACGTGGCAACTATTATTTTAATGCTTTGTAAAGTGATTGGTTGGATGATCGTCATCTGAAGACATGGCACTTCCACACACGGGTCGATCAGCCAGTGGCATACTTCGGTATCAACACTGGCTGAGTATATTGCTCCATACCAGGTATGTGGGAATACCGGCAACCCGGTGGGTTCACTGCTTAGCAGTAACCCTACCACTTGTTGGACTCCGTGGTGGGTGGGAGCCGCAGCAATGAACGACTTATAACACTAACATGGCAAACATACCAAATAAAAAACAAAAACGCGGGCGCGAACTTCGGTTCACGGATTCAGATTCTGACTCAGATCAAGACACAGGCAATACTTCAATTAACACTTGGCCTAAATTTATTTTGATTTATGCTGCAGAGGAGGAAAAATTGGCATCAAATATTAACACCTTTGTATTAGAAAAAGCAATCAAAGGAATAGCTGGGGAAGTCAAAAATGTTTAAAAAAAAAACTACGATCAGGTGGGATACTCATTGAATGCAAAAGAGAGATGCAAGCCATGAATTTGTTAAAAATGGAAAAACTGGTTGATATGGAGGTCCACGCCTTTGCACACAAAACACTAAATAGTTGCTATGGTGTGTTACGAACAAAAGAACTGTCAGGCAATGATGTGCTAGAAATTCAACAAGAACTTAAATCACAGGGGGTCACTGATGTTAAAAGAATAGAGATTAAACGAGATGGCAAGATTATTCAAACAAAGACTTATTATTAAACTTTTTTTCGGTTCATGCGTTTTCAGATAAAACGATTGGCTCACACGATTCTGTTTTTTCTTTTCATAACTCAATGAACCGAAAAAAAACACAATTAGGTCCGCCTCCAGCCACGCCCCTAAAATACCAGTCTTTGGAGTTGCAACATGATGTCAAATCAATAGAAGTTAGAACACTGGCGCGTTCTAAATCTGAGAAAGAAAAATAAATTTATATTACTAATTTATCACCATGAAATTATTTATAAAATATTTAAATGACCGTGGCGGGTCAATTTTTCTTTTTCTTCACAACTGTCTTTGTTTGACATTTCAATTTTTACGCACACTGGGTGATCGTCTGCGTTCCTCGTTTTACCCAAATCGATTGTAAACAATGGCTGGTCACGACGAATACGGCAATTTTGACATTGAATTTAACTAATTTCATGTCATCTGGCTTTATATCTAACTCCACTTTTACAAACTGTGTTTTTCAGTTCTCGGAAAACGGTCAAAACCAAAATACAATGTAATACTGATGGCCTACTTCCACCTACCACGGAAAGTAACTTTTACGTGAAGTGAACAGTTGAATGAAATTTGAGGGAGGCGTGGCTTATGACGTTTTCTTTGCATTACGTAATTCATTGGCCAATAAAAAATTTAATGACATAAGTGCATTTGACTTGGAAAGTGTGTCATTTGCTACTTGCATTTCAATAATATGCGCCCTCTTTTATGCCAGAAAAATAATATGTCTGCCAGTTTTCTTTTTTAAGTGTTTGTTCGCTGAAGTAGAGGACGACTAACACTATTTATTTATTTGGGTCGCGAACGTTTAATTATAAGGAATGATCGTTTGTACGCCCATTTACACAGTTTGGACTTTGTTTTTTGGGGTTCATAACTCAAGAAATAGACAAAAAGAAACGATCATTCCTTAAATAATTTAACTTTTATCTCATCTCAAACACCAAAGTCATTAAAAGTAGGTTACATGAACATCGGAGTGGATTTGTATATTCCAAATCCACTTCGATGTTTCAAATGTCAGAAGTATGGTCACGGCCAGAATAATTATAGAGGGAGAAGTATTTGTTTTAAATGTGGTCAAGAACATCCAGACCCATGCACAAATACCATTAAGTGCTGTAACTGTCAAATCAATCGTGTAGCTGCCTCAAAAGATTGCCCAGTCTGGAAAAAAGAAAAAGAAATCCAAAAAATTAAATGTCAAAAACAGATCAATTTTAAAGAGGCCAGGGAAATAGTATCATCAATGCCTGGCATGAATTTATCATCGCCGACATACGCCAAACAATTAATCCAAACATTATCAACAACATCAGTGGAATGCCAAACTCAATATGCATGGCTTAAAGGTACAATACCATCTTTAGTACAGGGTTTCACAATAAACCAAACAGACACACAGTCAACACAAACAAATTCTACATCGCAAACAGAGACATTAAAAGCCAACTTTGAACAGAAAAAAGAACAAAATCCCAAACCTGAGCAAACAATTTCAAAAACAACAGAGGATAAACCGGAACAAAAACTAGGAGACTATACGCCTAAACCCGCAAAAAATGAGGACCATACTACGAATTCAGAGCAGAAAAAGGAATAAAACAAAACAAAGCCAAAATCACAACAAGAACAAAGATCACAACAGCACACCCTGAGTCAGAATCAAATGAGAAAATTAGACAAAGAAGAAAAGAAAAAAGAAAAAATGAAACAAAAACAATTATCGGACAGATTACCTAAGGTTCTTCAAAACCCTGTTGTTCGCAACATGTTTGAAGCCCTTGAGGATATGGAGGTAGGCGATTGTATCGATGATACATTCGAACAACTACGTCCGACTTCTTCACAGAATAGATCCCCGAGGAAAAATTCACTGAAGAATATTACCCGGGCTATTTCGCCCATACGTCCACCCTCTAAATCTCCATCGAAATATGGCTAATACAAACAAGCATAACACAATACAGTGGAATTGTCGAGGTTTTAGAGCCAATTTTAATGAACTAGGTTTTCTCAGCCAAAATATAAACCTGTTGCTTTTTGCCTGCAGGAAACTCTTTTAAAGAAACCTGAGGCTCACGATCATTCAGCTTTTAAGCATTATACTTCGTATAATGTCTGGGCAGATAATACCGACCTTCACATTTGTACCTTTGAATACAAATTTACAGGCTGTGGCGGTACGCCTAACTTCAGACAAAACAGTCACACTTTGTTCGATTTACGTGTCACCGAATAATGCACTACATCTGAATGATCTTGAGCTTCTGGTCCAACATCTCCCAACCCCATACATTTTGTTGGGTGATTTTAACGTTCATAATCCTCTTTGGGGTAATTCCTGCTGTCAGGAAGATGTGAAAGGAAAAACAGTGGAAGAGTTCATTACAAAATTTGACTTGTGCTTGTTCAATGATGGATCAGACATTTATCTGTACCCCGCATCTGGTTCTTACACTTCAATTGATCTTTCAATGGGAGGGTGCCCCAGTGGAGCTTTAAAAAGGATGACTGGGAGATCTTCATCTTGTTCTGTTCTGAACGCCTCGCTCTGGAGAAATTTAGAGAAAGTGCTGACCAGATTGAACATTTTACAACAAAGTTACTTGACATTGCAAGCCAAGTCATTCCTAAAACCTCGACAAAACGTTTCACCAAACCATGGTTTGATAACTAATGTAAACAGGCTATAAAGGATCGCAAGAAAACTGAACGGGAATTCAGCAGGTCACCATCCACAAATAATTTAGATAAATTGCGTATTAATCGGACAAAAACAAGACGACTAATAAAACAAACAAAGAAATCTTCCTGGGAAAATTATGTTCCAAAGCTTAACCAAAACACCCCCATCAACAAAATTTGGAAAATGATTAAAAAAATTAAAGGCAAAGAAACCAAATCAACTGTACAACATCTGAAAGACAACAACACGCTTATCACAGAAGAAGAAATTTCAAACAAACTGACCTCCACATTTTCGAAACATTCGTCGTCTGAAAACTGTAATCCAGAATTTCTCAAAATTAAAAAACAGCAAGAACAAAAGCTCAAATTTACCTCCAATAATTTAGAAGATTATAACGAACCTTTCTGTAGGAAGAGTTGAATAACTCTTTGCATGATACTGCCACCGGACCCGATGAAATACATTATAAAATTTTAAAGCATCTGCCACAATCATCACTGGAACTATTATTGCCAGTTTTCAAATGACATATGGGTGACTGGCCAGTTTACACCTTCTTGGCATAATGCTACAGTAATTCCCATTCCAAAGCCTGATAACGATCACAGCAACCCAAGTAATTATAGGCCTATCGCTTTAACAAGTTGCCTGTGTAAAACCATGGAAAGGATGATCAATGATCGACTTGTCTGGTTTCTGGAATCGAACAATTTGCTTGCGAATGTTCAGTGTGGTTTCAGAAACCAGGGAAGTACTGTGGATCATTTGGTTAGACTAGAAACGTTTAGAAGAGGTGCCTTCGCCAGAAAAGAACATGTGGTCGCCATCTTCTTTGACCTGGAAAAGGCATATGACACAACGTGGACGTATGGGATTTTAAAAGATCTTTTTAACATGGGGTTGAGAGGTCGCATGCCTCTTTTTATTGAAAACTTTTTAAAGGACCGCCAATTTCAGTTTCGTTTTGGGTCAACATTATCTGATCCTCACAAGCAGAAATTGGGGGTCCCTCAGGGTAGTATTTTATCCATTACCCTCTTTTCAATTAAAATTAATAGCATCATCGACGCAATTGAGAATATGGTAGATTCGTCATTGTATGTCGATGACTTTTTGATCTGCTATAGCAGCAGAAACATGAATGCTATAGAGCGCAAACTTCAGCTGTGTTTAAATAGGATTCAAAAATGGGCTATCGAAAATGGTTTTAAATTTTCAAAGACAAAAACAAATTGTGTTCATTTTTACAAACTTCGGAAACATCTCCTCGATCCGGAGTTGAAAATTGATGGTAGTCCTATTAAAGTTGTTAAGGAAGTGAAATCCTTAGGTTTGTTGTTTGACAGCGAACTGAATTTCACTTCCCACATAAAACAACTAAAAGTTAAATGTAAAAGAGCACTGAATCAACTTTTACTTGAAGCTCGTTGGTAGCACTGATTGGGGTGCTAATAAAAACATTTTGCTTCATCTGTGTAGATCACTTGTTCGATCAAAATTAGATTACGGTTCTATAGTTTACGGTTCTGCAAGGAAGTCATACCTAAAACCACTTGATGCCATTCACAATAGTGGTATTAGAATTAGTCTAGGGGCGTTTTGAACATCCCCAATAGACTCGATGCTTGTTGAAGCAGAGGAACCTTCTTTTGAGAAGCGCAGAATTAAATTGTCTCTCCAATATGTGTCTAACCTTTTGGCCAATCCTTCAAATCCTGCTTGTAATTGTATTTCAGAACCTCAAAATGTTGACTTTTTTAACCGACAACAGAAACATATTCCTACATTGGGAATTAGAGTTAAACCCCACATGGAGTCTGTAAACATTGATTCTGAATCTATGAAAGAAAACCGTAAATCACACATTCCTCCTTGGCATCTTGAAAAACCTACAGTTATTTTGGACCTTGCTTCTACCAAAAAATCTGATACCAATTCCTTGCACTTCAAACAAAAATATGCCGAAATAAAGTCCAAGTATAGTACATATACAAGGATCTATACGGATGGATCTAAAGATGGTGACGAAGTATCATCAGCTGCTGTTACTGGTGATCATATCACCTCACTCAGAATACCGAATCAGAGTTCTGTTTTGACAGCTGAAGTTAAAGCAATACAACTCGCGCTTGGACACATCGAGAATGTGCAGGAAAAGAAGTCGATTATTTTTTACGACTCTCTTTCCTCTTTACTTGCTTTAATCAACCCCAAACTGAAGAACCCTCTAGTTTTGGAGCTTCGTGAGAAGTTAACAACTCTCATGTCTGACCAATATGATATCGTGTTTTGCTGGTTACCCAGACATGTAGGTATCGCTGGTAACACCAGAGCAGACAGTGCAGCAAAACAGGCTTTAACCAAGCCTCTCACTGAATTTAAGATTCCGTTCAGTGATTTCAAGCCTCATATCAGTAGTTACATCAAATCTATGTGGCAAGCAGAATGGGATGGAGCGATAAATAACAAGCTTCGTCGCTTTCGACCAATCATTTTAGATCACTACCCGTCTAGTAACCTCTGTACAAAGGATCTTGCAATTTTGACACGGTGTCAAATTGGTCATACACGACTAGCATATTCTTTCTTGTTGGAGGGTACTGTGCGACCAGAGTGTGTTCCCTGCCAACAGGTGTTGTCAGTAGAACACATTCTTTTAAATTGTTCTGATTTTAATCTTAGTAGACGACGGTATTTTAATGTTGTGTCTCTTCGAGACCTATTTTACAGAACAAATCCTCATAAAGTTTTGTCGTTCTTGACTTTTTAATAAATTTTAAAATTGTTTTTAATCTTTTAATCAAGGCTCTTCAAGTCTCAATTCGTCGGGTTGATTTTGAAGTTATTCACTTCTTTTCTTTCATTATCCTCTGTTGTTTTAACCACTTTGGTCTTTGACAGATCTCTTCCAGTTATTTTCTATTTTTAATTGGTCTTTTTACTTCATAACTGAAAATGAGTTTTTACTTTCCATTGTTTTCTCGCTACGCAATAGCCTTAGCGGCTGATGTGGCGTTAAGCATCAATAAATAATTATAATAATTCAGCTGTGAAAATAGAACTCTGATTCGGTATTCTGACTGAGGTGATATGATCACCAGTAACAGTAGCTGATGATACATTGTCACCATCTTTAGATCCATCTGTATAGAACCTTGTATATGTACTATACTTGGACTTTATTTCGGCATATTTTTGTTTAAACTGCAAGGAATTGGTATCAAATTTCTTGGTAGAAGCAAATAATTGTAGGTTTCTCTTGATGCCAAGGAGGAATATGTGATTTACGGTTTTCTTTTATAGAATCAGAATCAATTTTATTTGACTCCAAGTGGGGGTTTAATTCTAATTCCTAATGGAGGAACATGTTTCTGTGTCGGTTAAAAAATTCAACACCCTGAGGTTCTTAAACTCAATTATAAGCAGGATTTGATGGATTTGCCAAACGTTTAGATACATATTGACAGGCAGTTTAATTCTGCGCTTCTCCAGCAGAGAAGGCTCCTCCGTTTCAATAAGCACTGAATCTATTGGTGATGTTCGAAAAGCACCTAGACTAATTATTATGAATTGCATCAAGTGATTTGAGATACGACTTCCTTGCAGAATCGTACACCACACAACCATAATCTAATTTTGATCGAACAAGTGGTCTATACAGATGGGGTAATGTTTATGGCCAGCTTCCAATCAGTACTACCAACAACCTTTAGTACGTCCAGTGCTCTCTTACATTTAACTTTTACTTCTATGTGAGAAGTGAAATTCAATTTGTTGTCAAACAACAAATCTAGGAATCTCACTTCCTTTACAACTTTAATAGGATTTCCATCATTTTTTAAGTCCGGATCAATGTGATGTTTCGGAAGCTTACAAAAATGAACACAATTTGTTTTCATCTTTGAAAACTTAAAACGGTTTTCTGTGTTCCATTTTTTAATTCTACGAAAGCACAGCTGAAGTTTGCGCTCTATAACATCCATGCTTTTGTTACTATAGCAGACTAAAAAATCATCTACATACAACGAAGAATCTACCATATTCTCAATTGTTTCGATGATGTTATTAATTCCAAATGCATTTTTAAAACGAGGTTGCGATCTGTTGTATGGATATCTTAAGGCGTTATTTAGCATGGCTATCTGAAAGCAACATGTCCTCGGAGAGTGGGAAGAAAACCAATTAAGCCTATTCATGAAAAGAAAGACAGGAAAGTTTTAGATAATTTCATGGGAATTTCCGTCGGTAGAAATATTGGTAAGCTCTTCTGTGAGATTTTCTAGGGAAGGCTCTTGCGTGTTCTGTAGAGGAGAGGTGATTCCTGGGGAAAAATTCAAAGTGTGATCAAAGGAAGATGGGTCACTAACCACTTGTTTACCAAGCTCGTTCCAATGAAGGGTCATAACCTATGTTTTGAAAGCAAAATTGAAAATATAAAAAAAAAATGAATAGTGTTTGTCTTGTAGGTAAAAGATTAATACGATATAACCCACCCTAAATAGGACAGATGACGTAAATTCTTCCTGCTGGAATTATGCAAATGAGATCCAGTTGTATTTTGTTTAGCCAGTCAAATTGTCCAGTTTTGAAATTGACCAATGAAAGCTCACAACTCTTATTATGAATGACCAATGAAATTGACGGAAGGCTCTATTTATCACTGATTAATATGAAAACAAAATATCAAATGTTTTAAAGTGTTCAAAACGGACGAGTCATATGATAATTATGTTTATCACATAATCACCCATGAAATAACTCAGTCTTAACTATGCTACAATTCAATAACTACTACACAGTAGCCTGCTAGCCGATCGAGCAGCTTAGACCGCCAGAAAGACATTTATTTTGAAATAAGACATATTTGGTATTCAAGATACAATTTGTAAACAATAACGGTAAATAAACAAACTGTAATACTTATATACCCATCCTCGACGTACAGCGCCGCCAAGGAACTACTAGAGATAAAATACATTTTTATATTTGAAAGAAAAAAACTCTAGAAACCTGTGTCCAATAGGAGCTGCGAATTACGTCTCAACGAAGTTACTGGACTTGCAACTTGAAATCAGAAAGGTGAAAATACTTTTACACCTGTAGCCTTAAACACAAATTGTCAGAAAAAAATCATGAATTCAAAGTTGTCTGGTGTAAGCAATGGCGAAGGATAGAATAGAAAATTCAAATTTTACGTCTTCTACAAACTATCACAGGCCCCAATTCTACAAAACTATTGGCTCTTACAATACTTTATTTGTAACCTCACTATTTTCTAATTTTCTGATTGGTCCAAAATGACCAATTTAAAATATGTGAACGTTTTACACAACGTGAAGACAAATGCTTTCCGTTATTCTACGAAACGTGGAAAAATAATAGTCTTAACTATGCTACAATCCAACAACTACTACATAGTAGCCGGCTAGCCGACCGAGCAGCTTGAAAAAATCAAAGAACGGACTATAATGACAGAAATTACTGTTTGTAAATTTCATATCTTGGTAAAAAACCCTGAATTCATGATCAGCTGAGTGTCAAACCGAGTGTTTGAGAAACAGACAATCTTCTGTGCAATGAATCTACAACATATCTATCCTTACTGTTGTCAGAACGCCATCTGCCGTGACGCTTCCAACAACGCTCATTAACGTCAGCTGTTCCACCTGAGCATAAAGAGTGTAAACCAAGATCTAAATCACCACCCACCTGTTTCAGTTTACTGACTAATCTCTCCCTAACTGTAGTATAACTGTGACTTTTGTTCTTATATTTCAGTTTGGCCAATCCTTGTGATCTAATAACTTGTCGAAATAGAAATGCAGGACTACCAATATTAATTTGAGCTGCATCTCTGTATCTCTTAAACATTTTAACTGAACATGCCGACGTTGTTCTCTTTGAAATCAGTACGTCGCTGCCTTGTTGAAACTGATCACATTTGCTTTTTCTGATATTGAAGACCAAGTAGCCCTCTCGATTGGGGATTGTTTTGGTGACAGCTGTATCAATTTAAAACACAGCTGTATAGTGACTGCAAGTGAACATTATTGTGTCATGTAATGAATAGAGTACACTCAACTGGAAAAGGTCCCATTGATTAACTTCGTGAAAAGTCTGTGTATTAGAAAGTTTTCAAGTGAACAAGTTTTATAGAGAGTTTTCTGTGTTCTCCTTCCCTTCAAAATTAAAGAGAAAATGTTGTGAGTTTCCATTACATTTGGTCATGTGAGATCACTAGATGCGATGCAAGATGAGATCTCATACAGTGACATGTTATCATCATTGATTTTGCAAAAATTGCCATCTGCAGTTCGGGGAAACATCGCTCGTCAGCATGGTAACAAACACTTCAGTTTAAGAGAAATTCGTGAATTCTTGAGATTGGAACTGGAAATTCTTGACGTCGGTGAAGATGAACACTTTCTCGAACTTAGTGTAGCAACAATGATAACGAATGCTTCTGGAAATTTGTTACAACCTGCTACTGAGCGTCAAACGAACATGAAAATTAAACTCTCAAACTGTGTTTACTGTACAAGCCAAACACATCAGTCATTATCGTGTCCCACTGTGAATGAATTAAATGATCGGCTTAGTATTGTTCTTCAAAATAATCTGTGTTTTAACTGCCTGTCAAACACTCATAGGGCTTCTGAGTGTATATCTAAATTCAAATGTCGAAACTGTAAACGTAAACACCATGCGAGTTTGTGTGATCCAAATAAATTTGCAAACACTCAACATAGGTCAGAACAAGCAGAAAATGCCTCTCTAATGGTAGAAAGTTCAGAACAAAGTTCAGAGCCACATATGTCCTTTCATTACAATGTCAGTTCATCAAACATTAATTCAGTTCTAAATGTTCGAAAAGTGAATGACATTCCGAGTCATAACACTGTGTCATTTTCTTCATCATTACTAAAAACTGCAGTTGCTGAGATTAGTTCTCCCCTGTGTTCCATCAGCGCAAACATGCTATTTGATGATGGATCCCAGTGTTCAATCATTTCCCAAAGATGTGCTGATAAACTTCAACTTGTACCCATGGACAAAAGGGAAATAAATCTATCACTATTTGGTGCAGGAAAGCATCACACAAGAGTTATTGATGTAGTGAAACTTGACTTACTATGTGACAATGAAACAGTTGAACTTAAATTACTAGTTGTTCCACAGATCTCTACGTCACTGAACATCAGTAATTATAGTGAAGTTTCAAAGTATTCTCATTTATCTGGACTCAAATTAGCTCATCCAGTTGCTAATGTTTCATCATTTATCATTGATATACTTGTTGGTGTGGACCAATACTATGATATGGTGGAGGGGACACAAATTTGTGGAGAAAGTGGTCCATTCGCTGTACAATCTAAACTCGGCTACTTGCTTGCTGGACCACTTGAAGCGAACAATACATTGAATGCTCAAGCAAACATGTTGAACATTTTCACAGACCACTGCATCGAAGATTCTGATTTGGAAAAAGTTCTGGAACTTAGAATCCATGGGAATAGAGCCTCCAGTTGAATCGAAAGACTCTAGTGAGTTGTTAGAAACGTACTGTAATGCTATTGTGCATGACGGCATATCATATGTTGCTCCATTACCTTGGTGTAATGAACATAATGCTTTACCTACAAACTTTACAATTGCATGTGCTAGAACAAGATATATGGCACATCGGCTTTCAAAACAGCCTACGCTTCTGGCGACATATGATAAACTCATAAAAGAACAATTATCCAGAAGATTTATTGAAATAGTTGATCGTGAAAATGACAATTCTGATGTATCAGGGAAATGTCATTACATACCCCATCATCCTGTGTTTAAGGAATCTTCTACAACACTTATGCAGATAGTATATGACTGTAGTTGCAAACGTGATAAATTTTCTCCTAGTCTCAATGATTGTTTGCTTCCAGGTCCTGCTCTACAGAATGACATTTTTTCTATACTCATACGATTCAGACTGTATAAATATGCCGCTGTTTCTAATGTGGAGAAAGTTTTCTTACACGTAAGACTAGCCGATCAAGACAAAGACTTTACATGTTTTTTGTGGTTATCTGATCCCAACGATCCAAGTTCTGACTTTGATACTTATCGTTTCAATGTTGTATTATTTGGAGCGAAATCTTCACCTTTCATCTTGAATGCAACTATTCTAAAGCACCTGTTGACAAGTCCGTCCGGTGTGTCTCGACATTTGTTACAAAATGTTTATGTTGACATTTTTTTTATCTAGTCTTCGAACTGAATGTGAACTTTTTGAATACTATAAGCAAACTCGTGCTGTCATGCTGAAGGGTAATTTAAATGTTCGTTCCTGGTCATCAAACTCCAATGAACTGAGTATCACTGCAAACCGTGACAATGTTTTGAATTTGGACACGACTGTTTCAGTTTTAGGACTGAAATGGAACACCAAAAATGACACTATTGAATTTTCTATAAAATCTATGAAGAGTGGCATGTTAACTACTAAAAGAGAAATTCTGAGTGACACATGCAGTGTGTTTGACCCTTTAGGTTTCATTGCTCCTGTGACAGTTGTAGCAACACTTTTCATACAAAAACTTTGGTCCGAAACTTTAGATTGGGATGAACCCCTATCTCATGATTTATCGAATGAGTGGAACTTCATCAGCAATGAAATACAACAGTCTTCAATATTTACCTTCACGCGTTCAATGAATTGTGGAAACAAAACATTGAATAAGTTTAGAGTTGCATATGTTTACAAATGCAAGTACAAGAGCATATGGAACTGTAGCTTACGTAAAATTTGATGGGAAATCTATACCACAATTCATAATGGCTAAAAACAGAATAGCTCCCATAAAAAAACATTGACGTGCCACAACTAGAACTCATGGAAGCTCTAATAGGCACTCGCCTAGCTTCACATATTCGGGAGAGTTTTGACTGCACAAATTTAATGAACATTCATTTTTGGACTGATAGTACAATCGTACTTTACTGGCTAAATTCAGTACAAAAGTTACCAATGTTCGTATCCAATAGGGTAACTGAAATAAAATCACTAACAAATGAATATAAACATAGTTGGCATCACTGTTCTTCTGCTGATAATCCAGCAGATTTGTTAAGCAGGGGATGTTCAGCTGAAACATTGTTTGATAATTCATTGTGGTGGAATGGCCCAAAATGGCTGTGCAGCGGTGAACAGTGGCCAAAATTGTCAAAGGTTAGTGATCTAGACGATGTTGCCAACAAACTCGTTAATGGCATTACACAGTCACTTATGATAAAAAAGGACTCTATTCTTCAGAATAACAGCTTTTCTGAGCATGTGATTAATGAATCAAAGTTCTCTTCATTTCTTAAACTGAGAAGCGTGACTGCATATGTTCTTAGGTTTGTTTCCAATATACGAACACAACAATCTGCTCGTACACTGGGTCCTTTAACAATCAGTGAACTCAACAATGTTGAACTGTATCTCATAAAACAGTCACAAAGTGATGTGTATACAAATATTTATGGTATTCTAAAAAGTAACACTTCAACTCGTTCACAACCTATGATCACTCAACTTCAGTCATTTGTGAATGACACCAGTGTGATTCGTAGTTGTGGTCGCACTGGAAATGCTGACATTACTTATTCAACAAAATTTCCAGTCTTGTTAGAAACAAATCATCATCTAACAATTTTAATCATCAGATATTTTCATATATTGAGCCTTCATGCAGGTGTAAATCAAACTGTGCCAAATATTCGCGAGAAATTTTGGCTTCTACGCATTCGACAGGTTGTTAGACGAATTCTTAGGGTATGTGTACAGTGTATAAAGGTTATTGGGAAACCATATACAGCACCCATACCACCACATCTGCCAAAGGACAGACTGAGTGAAACCACACCCTTTAGTATAACGGGAGTAGGTTTTGCTGGACCCTTAAACATTTGTGACTGGCCATACAAAGCTTATATTTGTCTATTTGCATGTACAGTAACTCGTGCTGTACACCTTGAAGTGATTCCTGATTTGACAGCTCAAACATTTATTAACTGTTTTCGACGCTTTATTGCAAGACGTGGTCTTCCCGCGAAGTTATTTCTGACAATGCAAGGACATTTACTGCTGCCCCCAGAATTTTTAAAGGTGTTAATGTCCAATCCACAAGTAAAAAGAGAACTGAGTGATAGAAATATAAAGTGGTCGTTCATTCCTAAACGTGTACCATGGGAAAGACTTGTTGGAATTACTAAGACTTCATTAAAGAAGGTTCTAGGTTGCAAATGTGTCACTTACAATGAGCTTATGACTGTTGTTACTGAAATTGAAGCAGCTATCAATGATAGACCATTGACATTTATGTCATCGGTTATTAAAGGCATGAATCCAGTGACACCATCTTCCTTGGTTCTCGGGAGGAATCTGTTGAACCTTCCACATGTCCAAAATGGTGACGATGAACTGACTGATCCTGACTTTCTTAGCAACAATGGTCTCATCCGGAGAGCAAAATTTCTTGACAGAATTCTAAGTAATATTTGGTCAAGATGGAAACATGATTATCTGCTTTCATTGAGGAAGTGTTATAACAAACACAAAGATCTATCGACTGCAGTCAAAATTGGTGGTGTTGTTCAAATTCACGATGGGTGTCCACGTCTTAGATGGAAACTTGGAATAGTTACCGATTTACATGTAGGGAAAGATGGTCATGTGCGATCAGTAACATTACGCACAAACAATGGCGTTACGAATCGTCCAATTATCAAACTGTTCCACTGGAAATTCAAGCGAATGTACAAACTGATACAGTGTCAGAGGAAACTTCAAATGTGTCGAATTCAGACCATCTTTCATGTCGTCGAAAGTGTAAAGCTGCGCTTGAGGCATCAGAAAGAATAACCGACTTATTTGTCGATCAATAATTGAATAAGTACATTACTGTGATGTGTATAAGTGTACATAGTTCGACTGATTTAACGTTTTGCCCCCCCCCCCCCCTCCCCCGGAGGATATTGGGGATTGTTTTGGTGACAGCTGTATTAATTTGGAACACAGCTGTATAGTGACTCCAAGTGAACATTATTGTGTCATGTAATGAATAGAGTACACTCAACTGGAAAAGGTCCCATTGATTAACTGTGTGAAAAGTCAGTGTGTTAGAAAGTTTTCAAGTGGACAAGTTCTATAGAGAGTTTTCTGTGTTCTCCTTCCCTTCAAAATTAAAGAGAAAATGTTGTGTGTTTCCATTAAGAGTGATATCATTGCAATGTAAAGACACTACTCATCAAATCTGAGAAAACCTGCCAACGCTATCAGAAGCATAGATAAATCTCTCAAAATCAGAAGGTCGGTGGATCCCTGATATTGTTCACATAAAGCAATCAACATATCAACAGTCACAGGAACTTTCCTACTCACGGGTTTGGACATAGTACGCTTTGCAGTTTGTTTGAGATTGAACACATAAGAAATGTTAGTGGGATCAGGTAAATTATTCAGTTCATGAGCCCATTTTATGGCACACACAGCAACGTTCACAGAATTAACTGAAATTTGACTGTCCAATAAACTGGTAACATATAGTGCAACACGAATCGGCTGAGCCGACAGAGCACTGAAACTGTTTTAAACAAATAAACTGTTCCTACATTTTGAAAGCTTGAAAGTATTTTTTCACTGTGGCGTCACTTTTCGAATCCATCAAATAAGCAGTCATTTTCTTAGCTAGCTGGGAAAGCTCCTGGCTGTCCGTACTGGCACTGGCCTCTAAACTTCTATTAATAAGTGATTGTACTTTCAAACCTACAAAATAAACAACATTTAATAACGAATAAACCTCCTGCGTCTCAACAGTGAACACTTACTTCGGCACCCGATTGGATCATAATTCATCAAAATCTAATTGTGAATGCTATCATTTTAAATGATAAATCTTTGGCTCCAAAAATACCGCTTCGGCCTCTACCTTTAACAGTACAATTATGTTGAAGAAGAGGTCTGACCTCCTCAACAAAACTTGCAAAAAATCAACTTTAATATATAACAGCGGCCAATATGGAGCCGATTTCCATGAAGGAACTATAAGCGAGCCTATTGCCTTATCTTTTTTCTAACTTTCGGATTGTTTTGACAATAAGACATGGAGGCGGGACTAACAAGTTATTCTCATCTTTCCAACTACAACTGAAAGCATCAACACCTTCAGTGCCAGGGCACCAAAGCCTTGAATTGAACCTTTTGCATTTAGTATTATAACCAGTAGCAAATCTATCAATGGAATGTGGACCCCATTCAGCGTCGATTTCTTGAAAAATAAAATATTGTACATCCCAGTCATCACAACCTTGTTGCCTGCTGAGCCGATCAGCCTTAAAATTCAACTGCCTTGGAATCCACTCCGCATGCATAGTGATATCGTTATCTGTGCATACATCATGCATTTTTAAAGCTGTTTCCGGAAATGAGACTTTCTGCTTCCCACTCCAAGTATTCTTGGTACATTTTTATTATCTGTCGGTAACTTGATATTTTCACCACTGCAGAAGTGAGCCGAGTTTAATAATACTCTATGAACAGCCTCAAGCTCTCTCCATGTGGAGCTCAAGCCACTTTCTTCAGGAGCCCAACTCCCAAAACACACTCTGTCACCACTCATTGGTTTTCTACTTACCACCTGCGTTTTAGCTGTGCAGGAAAACAGGGTTTGCGAACCCAATTTTGCAACATCCTTCCCCTCAATTAGGGATCTCTCTCTCGGGGATATGTACCTCCATATCCAGTTTCAGATGATGCGTCCGTCCACATATGAAAATCACATGCACCGTGACCACCCGAAACTGACAGGTCAACACCATACAAATTCAACTCATTGCAATTATCTTTCCAAAACTCCAGCTTTGAAATAGCATCAGAATTTACAAAATCTCTCTGTCTCCAACTTGCTCTGGTATCTAAACATTTGTATATTGATCTGGTTTTTAGACTAACCAAGCCTCCATGGACAATATGTGTAGAAATTAGTTGACCAGCAATACCAGCCAGCTCCCTGGCCCCAATTAAGTACAAACTATCTCCAAGTTTATTCAACACTCCTTCAATACAAGCTTTCAATTTAGTTATTCTTTCGTCAGTTACACGGATGAAGTGTCCCAGATTAAACCTAACCAAACTATATTTTGGCAAGGTACCCACTGACACTTATCTTGTGCAATAAGGAAACCCAAATCTTCTAAATCTGTTCGAATCTTACCACTGTCCTTTTCTGTCGAATCAAGATTTGAATTTCCACCCAAACCATCATCAATAAACATGATGATTCGTAGTTTGTTGTCTCTCCAAAATTTAACAACTTCTCTCATAACCTTTGAAAAAATATATCCTGCGGTAGAAATTCCAAATGGTAAAACATTAAAAACATAATACATTCTTAAACCGTTTACCTGCCACGAGAATCCGAGATATGTCCTGTCTGGTGCAAAAATTTCAACATGATGATATGCAGCCTTTAAATCAAACTAAAATAAAAAGTCGCCTCTTGCAAACATATGTCTGGCAATCGAGGCGTCCTCATTTTTAAATTTAAATTTAAATAAGTAAAGATTTATATGCCGGCAATCTAAAACCAAATGAGGCTTCCCTGATTTTCCAAACGCAACAGTAAGAGGGCTAACCACGTGTGGAACAGTATCTACTTCCAATACACATCCACACACATAATTTTTGAATTTCTGTCAAAAGAAAATCTGAATTTTCCAAACCCGATTTATTAGTTTTCATAAACGACATTGTTGGTATTTGTAAAAAAGGTATTTTATACCCATGCAAAATCAAATCTAGAACACGTTCGTTACAGCCAATTTGTTTCCAAATCTCATAACGGGATTTTAATCGTCCTACCGGAGAAATTCGCTTTGAAGAAACGCTATCATTCACTGCATGCTTCTCAGCGCCGAGACAGTCCACTTCATTCATTATGGTTGAATTCATTCAATCAGACCCTAACACAAAATTGCTTTGAAACTGTTTATGCTCTTTAATATTAAACAAAGAACTAGGTAGTTGAATTAACCCTTTCCCATGCATATTTGAAAATGTTTCTGGATTAACCAAAGGAATAATTTCCCATTTTGTATCAAAAAGAAAGTTAGCAATACTTATCTTATTTTGTAAACTACTACAAGCTGATCCCCAGTGTCCCCTCAATCCACATGCGAAACATTTTCCAGGTTTTTCTGAATTCGATGCAACTGAAGCAGATGCCACATTCTCAAAGGACTGAGAATCAGTGTCACAATACGGTTTGATACGGAATTTTCGGCATTTCTTTTTCATTCTCTCCTCTTTCATTTTCTTGATTGCTTTGCTCTGCTCTCTGTATATCCTTCTCTCATCGTCCGAATCATCAGCGACAGGGTTGGCTATGTACTCTTCTACGACTCTCCATCCACTCTCACCAACGTCGGCAATCTTTATTAACTTTTTCCTGTGTGTTATCAAGTCCATACCTTCGGAGACTGACGCTTTTCCCTTTTCCACCCCTTCCATAGTAACTGGATTTTGAATCAAATGGCTTTGAACGTCTGACAGCTTATTCAGAACTTTAACATTATGTTTATACTGATCTTCACACCCTTTTCTGTTAAATTTGTGCGTTTCTCCCAAGTTCTGTTCACTTTTGGCCAACTGTTGACACGAAATTTCTTTTTGACTGCGCCTGATTCGATTTTCGAATGCCCCTAACTCCGAATCCAAAAGCTGTGTCATGTTATCCAACAAATCATTTTGAGACACTTCAACAGCCTTTCCCACTTCCTCCTGAACAAACTTAGAAATATTTTCACCTAATACAAAAATAAATCTAAAAAAACAAGAAGAAAATTAAGGTTGTCTGGTCTAATCAATGGCGAAGGCTAGAATTGAAAAAGCTAATTTTACGTCTGCTGCAAACTATCACATGCCCCAAATCTACAAAACTACTGGCTCTTACAATAATTTATTTGTAACGTCACTGTTTTCTAATTTTCTAATTGGCTAACAATTTTCAAATTTTCTCATTGGTCCAAAATGGCCAAACTAAAGTATGTGAACGTTTTACACAACGTGAAGACAAATATGTTTTCCGCTATTCTACGAAACGTGGAACAATAAGTATCAGAAGTTCATGCTGTTTCAAACCGATCTGGCGATTCTATGACTGAAAACTGAGATGTATAATAATAATGAAAATAATAGAGTACAATAATTACTTGCATCGAAAGTGATTCCGAGAGTGTTATTATAAGTTATCCCCGCCAACATGTATGGTATATGGGGATTTAATACCTGGATGTCGGTTTTTAAACACCGAGTCACAGGCGAGGTGCTTAAATGAGCAATCCAGGTATTAAATTTCCATGTACTATACATGTTGGCGGGGCTAACGTTTTTGTCCCGTTTGAAACACAATACAAATATAGTGGAAATAAATTTGTGGACGCATTTTTCAGCTCCATAACCACTTGGACCAGGCTCGTGATAATCATGTTGTTTTTATAATTGCAGAAGACAACAGATAGAGTTACATCCATTGGGTCGTTAAGGAAACGAGTAAACAGTATATTGTTGACATATCGTCCCCTGAGTTCCAATGTGTTTTATGTGCCTACTGGTAGTCTACTGGCACATAGAACACATTGGCACTCGGGGGACGAATTATTTGCTTTTATTATATTGTTATGATTGAATTGTCAGAAATCTGATGATATTTGTGACTATTTTCAGATTGTTTAGTTCAATTTTCTATATGTCGAGGCGAGCATACGCGGAAAGCTTTCGTTTAAACCATATACCCCCGATGTTTCGTGTGCGCTCATACCCTGGATGTTGCACGCTCTCATATACCTTGGATGTTGGGCGCACCCTTTGTCATGGCTATTTGTCCAAGGCGTTCTGACCAATCAAAAGACAGAAGTTATCGGGATATAGGAACAATGAGCATTGAACCGGGCAACGTTACCTCAAAACTTGTTGAATTCGCCCAAGAAGTTTGTTTTTTTTTAGATGAGACGGCGCACAAAATTCAAAATTCCTTGTTACAAATTTACACTTCAAATGTTCTAAAATTACCATTTATGAAAAATATGAGAAATTATCAGGGAAAGTGGGACTATGTTTTATATTTGGATGATTTGGCAAGAACAGCCTTGAAATAATGATTAGCTGATCTATGTTATTGCCTCGAAACGTACGTGTTTTGAGTCGAATTGGGTTGATTATTCCGCAGTAAAATGTCACGTAGCATATAAATAAAAGAAAATTATCGCTTGGACCTGAAAATATTTTTTTTTTTAATTTTTGTTTATATTAATAAAACTTTCAGGTTCACGCTTATAAGATAAATCCAGATATTCACTAAAAGAGAGTAAATATCCTCTATATATTTCATTAACCCTTTACCTAACACGAAAAGCAGACGACACTTGCAAAAAAAAATTCTTGAATAACTCATATTTTTCATCTGTGTTCTCAAAAACATAGGTTATGACCCCTTATTGGAACGAGCTCGACGAGCACGTCCCAAAGAGGGTTATAACCTATGTTTTTGAGACAAAAAATTTAAAAAAAATGAAAATTAATTGGCGATTTTTGTGAACAGCTTTGCCGGGCATTACGTTAGGAAAAGGGTAAAAATCCATCTGATACGAAGAACGGGCGAAGTTTGCAAAACAAAAAACAAACAAAAACTTTCAAGAATAACTAAAATTTTTAATTTTTTGCTTTGAAAACATTGCATATGACCATCGCGGGCCAGAAGCTATGTTTTCGAGTCAAAAAAATAAAACACGGTTGGCGATTTTGGGGAATTGCGCTGGTTAGTTTTTGTCGTTACATGAGGTAAACAGTAAGCATATATAATAAAACAAACCTCAAATTAGTCATAATTTGATGCGAAATTTCTTAACCACGTTTACTAAAGTCGATATGAGCCTTAGTAAACCTCAGCCCTGGTCGATTGTTGTGTACTTGGTTCAGAAAATCATACCAAATCGCGTTTCATTTGG
The DNA here is from genome assembly GCA_031216915.1 of Pictodentalium vernedei. Classification (NCBI taxonomy): domain Eukaryota; kingdom Metazoa; phylum Mollusca; class Scaphopoda; order Dentaliida; family Dentaliidae; genus Pictodentalium; species Pictodentalium vernedei. The sequence continues at coordinate 835,627,868 of CM062296.1, read as the reverse complement.
AACTCACTTGTTCTCATGTTACTGCGTGTATTTACCTTGTCGCACAGAACAAAATAGAGTACATTTTTAGTTTTTGAGGCTTTAACTACACTTCTTGACACCCAGGCACCTCGTATCTGGCGGTAAAACGGGTTGAGGAAGCCGGAGTACCCGGAGAGAACCACCGGGCAATAGCGAGCAACTGCCAGACTCCCCAACCTACTTCCTCCACACAATAGAGTTAGCGTTAGTTAAAGACAAGTTCAACACGTGCAGTACGCCTTAGTACACTGTGCCATCGTATACCACGTGGGAACTCGGGATTAAGAACTTTACCCATGGACACAACGCAGTTGCCGATGGCGGGGATCCATTCGTCCACGGTCCTTTCGGTTTAAAGCTCAATTCAGTAACCACTGAACCCCCGCGTTCACATGCGTGAGATAAGCCATCGGCATTTTCCGTGGTAACATATGGGCATTCTCTGCCCTCTGACATGAGATAGCCATGGCTGTCAATTGTGTCGTTAAGTCCCAATAGATAAATAAATAAATACACTATCAAAGTGTGTGTAAACAACACAACTGAGTTACCAAAAATAGGAGGGGGGGGGACGAAGGAGGAAAAAAGAGAGTGGCACCCCGACTCACCTATGGTATCATATATTAAAGAATGCGGTGAGGACATTATGGAGGTATGATCCGTAGAAAAATTAGTAAATCTTAAAAATGTGAATGATTATCATTTACTGCAACTGTAAAATTCTTTTTCGCTTCAATGAAATACATATAAATTATTACAGTCACTTCCAAATTGACCAGAAATATCTAATAATCCATAAATCAAATTATTGAAAACAATTTTGATAATCGCGAAAGCATTTTGTCTACTTTTCCCAATACTTTTGTGGGTATTTGACACTGATTGTTGTGAAATTCCCTTCAAATCCCTCCCAAACGTTTTCATGATAACCAATGTTGAGTTCTATATTAGGCAATCCGTGAAGTCATCCAAGATAGCATAGTGTCACAAGTTACCAGATCATCTCTAATTTGATCTATTGGTTAACCCTTTAAACACGATGGGCCACTTTTCCGGCACAGGAGCATCATACATATGTATTACATAGGTTGGTAGCTTAGTGAATATGTAGAGTAGAGCAATCAATATTTTCCACGAGCAGCAGAGGCTGCACGTTGAAAATATTAATTGCTCTACCCCAAAGAATGAATATTGACTTTTCTAAGTGCTGTCATTGAACTGACGTACACTATACCACTATGGTTAATGGTTAATTAACAGGGAAAACACTGAGCTTCAGGGACAACGGAAACTGAATCCGGAAACGGACAGAAAACAACCTATATATATGTCGAATCAAATGTAACAGACGTTTCTTTCATTCTCCTCTTTATTAACAAAATGTTGTACAGTACGGCCGCCGTGGAATGGTCCCTCTCCACGGGTGGGAAATATTTCTTTGGCCACACTAATATTTCATTTCAAACACTAATTTTAGGAATAATCATCAACAAATTAATTAATAAAACATCGGAGACAACACGGTGCTTAATGGATTGAAAAGTCGAGTATGATGTTATTACCTGGTAAACGCATGCGTCGGCAGCGGTGTCCGCCTATGGATTACGGCCAGTCCACTGCTATTGTACTGTTGTAAATTAATCTCTTTTGTAATACTGCAAAGAAAATTATCTGATTGGCTACATTGACGTGGTACAAAGAGCTTCGTTGTGGTACTTACCAGGGTACTTAAAATCCACGATGTTCTGTTTGGCAAGGGATATTTATAATTTCACAGAGATTCCCCCGGAAGCGATTTCCAAACCACACGGGCAGTGAAAATATGACCGAAGCGAACCCAGTTAGTAGTTGTAGGTTTTGGGCTGGGTCATATTGGAACACATACGTTATTGTGTAACTTGAGGGTAGCATGGTCTGAGGTTTGGGGCGCGGAGCGCATGTTCAACCTCGACGCATCGCATCTCGTTTAAACATAATCTCCGAGCCCCAAACCTCAGACCATGTTACCGCCAATTCATCACAATAATTTATAAAGTTGTGCAGTAAAATATTTTGGTCACTATTTATCAGAAAAAAGCAGCACAATGTCTGCAATTATTTTTCAGATCAACACCCCCTCCCCCCGCCCCGCCTCCCCCCCCCCCCCCCCCACAATCCGGCATACCCGCTTTAAATCACATCCAAAAGAGAGACCTGAAGGGGTACCCTATTATTGCCGTTCGGACAGAAGAAACAAAGAATAGGTGGAAATTCCCCTGGAAGCATTATCGGTGTTCGTTAGTTTTGAAGTATGACTAATTCGTTATACGTGTCTTTTTCAGAATACACAGGTCCCGGTACCTTGCTAGTATCGGTTTTAGATAGCTTTCGAAGGTGACACATTCTCGTCATACATGTCTCTGGCAGGGTACACAGGTCCCGTCACCTTGTGAGTATCGGTTTTAGATAGCTTTCCAGTGTGACTAATTCTCGTTATACATGTCTCTGCTCTGGCAGGGTACACAGCTCACGGTACCCCGTCTGTATCGGTTTTAGAGGGCTTCCCCAATGTGACTAATTCTCGTTATACATGTCTCTGGCAGGGTACACAGCTCCCGATACCCTGTCTGTATCGGTTTTAGATAGCTTGGTAATGAGATAAATTCCCGATATGCATGTCTCTGGCAAGGATCACAGTCCCCTGTACCCTGCCAGGGTTGTATGTTTCTCCAAGCCTACTGGACCAGAATAATCAGTAAGAGAAATATTCCCACAGTCTATATGTACTAATAGTCGAAGCCTAAGTTGCAAAGATCCTATACCGGTAAGTTTCTGCCCCGGACTTTTGGCTTCAAGCGTTTAAACCATGGACGTATTGACCATTTAGACAATTAAGACGACTGATCTCACGTTTTAAAATTCTGTTAATTATTTTTTTGTTTTTGTGATGTATTTTTTTCATTTTTTGTTTTTTTTTTTGTTTTGTATCTTCTCCCCTCACACTCCTGCTCAATTTTATCGACAAACCTTTTTGATGGACTTTAAGATTCTGAAGTGTTTGAACGTTTTTCAGCCACTGTCTTGGAATGTGTATATTTTAATAACAAACTTGAATATTTTTCAGATAAGCAAAGGCGAAACTTCCGTTTGTCTTAGTATTTCAATGGAGGTTTGAGTCCTCCCTTTCCAAAATGATGTAAAATTTGCTGTTATTTTCAAATTGTATTCAATTTAGATCCCCATAAAGCCATTCATGCCACGTACAGGAATACGTTGACACGTATATGTGACTTAATATATTATCTCGTGACAACTGTGTTGACATTAAAAAAATATTAAAATAGTTTTGTCGTGTCCAATATCCGAATAAATGTGAACTATGCAACATGATACAAAATTATAACTCAGCTGTGAGCATTTCACGTTTACACCGTCGATTCACCTCGCATTATTTTCCCTATGTTGACTTTCAACAGCGCGTAACACAACTAAATTGGCAGGGGGACGTCAAGCTATCAGACCACCAGTCTAATTCTGTAAGTAATTCCACGCTCGTATAGGCTGGTTGTTTACCCACATTTCGCGGAGTGTGTGTGCAGACGACCCTTGGTGTAATCAAACCTGAAATTCAGCAATCTATCATTCGCAGAATGCGGTCACTAGATAGTGAATTTGCTGATACTATCCTGCACAGTGGGCTAATGTATCCTCTGAGTACCTCTTTCTGTTTAGGTTTGAGAACTTGATTCAGATTGAGGTTCACAGAGGGTAAAGTTAGTGATGCTACCAGGGTAGCCGCACCAAATTCACCCTTTGGGGACCTCATTTTGCTGGTGACAGTCAGCTTATTTCCTTGCTTGGGTGCCATTTGATGTGCCTTTACTTACAAACATGTTCAGATATTCGATACTGTAAAACTTATATATATTCCAAACAATATATATTTCGTTTCCTTTAAAACCATCCAGATGCTGACATATTCAGTGGAACGACGCGGCGTAATCATAAAACGTCAGTTGTGATGCGTCTTTATTTGTGAACAAAATGTAAATTCAAGTCTCGATTCAGCAGCATTTCTTGTCTTGATTCAAACAAAATAAATCTCCCTAATATCGTTCGCTCTTCCGTCCAACGGAAATATTCTTGACGTGTGATCTAAACAAAAGCGTGGAATTATTTAAGCACAAGGGATGTTCCAGATCATAACAGCATCTTATTCCGTTCAGATTGAGACTGGTTCTTGAGAGCTTGGAATTAACGCGACGTATATGGGTTATGCTCGTATAGACTGTCCGCTTATTATGCATCGTAACCCTTACCCAACGTAACGGCCAAAATCGGTCAGCGCTATTTACAAAATTCACCATTCAATTTTTATTACCCTTTTATTTTTGTCACAATACACTGCTTATGACTCCTCATTGGAACGAGCTCAACGAGCTCGTTCCAATGAGGGGGTCATAAGCTATATTTTTTCAAAAAAATTAGTGCTTCAAGAATTTTATTTGTGAGTGTCGTCTACTTTTCGTGTTAAGTAAGGGGTTAACTATGGTGAGGATGATGCTTATGGTCGCTGTCCTTTGTGGATTAAAACTGAAATGTTATGCTCGCCATCAGTCATCAGTATCCCAACACCATGTACTACAACCCTTAAAACAAAACAAGACTTCTCAAAGACTCGAATTGATCGGAAAGGGGTTACTATGGAGAGATCGATTGTGTATGTTGTCGTGCTAACCCTCTAACCAACGACAAATGAATGTATCGTTCTACGCAACAGTTTTGTGTCTCAGTTTCTGGCGGAAACACGCAAAAGAGCGCTGGTGATAGCAGTTTCAACAACATGTGGCAATGATGTCGAAAAGTTATAAGTAACATATGAAATTTGAATACGTCTTTCTATTTTCTTTTATACAAGTAAACTTGATTCACTGTTTAATGATGTCATCTGGAGAGCCACTACTGTCAAAAAAAAACAATGTACAAGTTTCGAACTTTGTGTTTTCTGCCAAGAGGAAACTTCAGAACAGTTGGTTCACACCACTCATGTCAACTTCAAAAGCACATTTTATGAAAAGCGGCTCACCAACTTGCACAACAGAGCAAAGCTTGGAAACTTGACTCTCATACCAGCTAGGAAAAGACTAAGTGATATATCCCCAGAGACGCTTAAACAGAAAGGTGCTTCGTGGCACCTGAAATGTTATACGTCACTGACAAATCGTAGCCATGTGAAACGTGATGAAGACAACTACAATAAATCTTGCACATCGGAACAGATTTCAGACCTTACAAACCGTAGAAGGGGAAGACCATCACTTTCTGAAAGCGTTGTGTTATCGTCAACATCAGCAGCAAGTGAGTCGACAGTAACAAGATCTCATATCAACTCGTTTGCCATGGATAAAGGCTTCTTTTGCCAAGACGACACGAATGAGGTGCTTCACCTTTGCTCAACTACAGTTAAAACTAGAAGTCCTGTCACGAATAGTGCGCTTATTTAGGCTTAATTGCGCGTTGGAATTGCGCTCAATTGCCATATTGAATGACATCCAAAGCAGGATAGGTTCTCCTGGTTACTTATAGCAAACACATGCAATGTTTCTGCCAATGGACTTCCGGGTTACCCGGAGGTCCATTGGCTGAAATATTGCTTGTGCACAGGCCATATGTACAGAATTTGATAGCTTTACTTGGGCTATAACGCGCACATTAACGCGCATACCAACGTGCTATTTCTGCGCATTTCATGACAGGACTTCTAGTTTAATTGTACCAGTAGAGGGGCACAATTTACAGACAATGTCAACAAGAGTGACAGCAAGAAATCGAAAATACAACTGGGCGACATAATAACTTCCAGCAATTTGCTCGCTAGAGATATCATGTATCATGATAAATGTTACACACGTAACTGGGAGAAGTATATTCAACGCCTTGAACGCAAGAAGAGCACATATGGTGAGACTTCTTTTGAAACCCAGCAGAAGCAGAACCTAAAAGGCATAGCAGCTGAAGTGAAGTTCACAAGTATCATGCAGCAAAGAATTGTTGAATGTGAAACGATAGCTATGCCTCTCCTTTATAAAGATATTTTCCAGAAACACAGCATCCCTGACTTTGATACAAACAAGAGGCTGTAGCTGGACAGAAAAACTGGAGAAAAACCTTGATAGTGTCACAATCACAAAGCAGCCCGGAAAAGCTTCAGTAGTTCATTCTAGTGATGCTGGAGCTGCAGCTGTTCGAACAGCTGCTACTGAATAAAAAGATGCGCACGTAACTTTTAAATTTATCTTACAAAGTGGAAAGATTATCCGTCATGCAATAATGCAGACACAATATAGACCCTGTAAATCTGAGGGGTGACTCAAGGATTGCATGGAAGATGGAATACCAGAACAATTGCTTAGTTTGATAAGGTGGATTATTCAAGGAACAGCCACAAGCAAACCACACTCACGCATAGAAGGCATGAATCGATCGTGTACACATATTGGACAACACATCATCCAAAAATTCAAATCGGATCGCCAAGTACATTATCAGCCAAAGTCTTCAATATCAACCTTCCGGTTGACAACGGAAACATCAGTAGGCGTTGGACTCAGTTTACACAGCCACCATATGCACCGTAGCCGCAAAGACATAGACATGTTGTACCATAGTGGTATTTGTGTTTCATATCAACGTGTGAAAGAGATGACCTCAAAATAGCTACCACTGTGCAGGAGAAAATGAATACATTCAATAGTGTTTATGTCCCCCCCCCCCCCCGAGACTTTTGAAAGATCCTATTAGATGTTTGACTGATAACATAGATACAAGGTAGATGCAGATGATGGCCGGAATACATTTCATGGGACTGCTCTAGCTGTCTATCAACAACTTCCCAAAGATGCTTCGTTTTTAAGCAGAAAGTGCAGTCCGTTTGGGTGAATTTGGTGGCCATTTTGAATTATTTACTTTGGTCACGGTGGCCATTTTGGATTTAAGAGCAACATATATCTCAGTAAAATTTTATGTTCGGAAAATATATGTGTTATTTAGCACAACAATTAACAAATATGTTAGAGAAATGGTTAATGTGATGATATGTAAATTTTTTTTTGGAAAAAAAGTTAGTTTGGCGGCCATTTTGAATTAATTTGGTGGCCATTTTGAATTATACAGCAGCATATATTTCAGTTAGAAATTAATATTCGGAAAATGTTTGTGGTATGTAGCACAAAAATAACAAAAAGATAAGAAAACTGTCAATAAAAGTGGTCATATATACAAAAACAAAATGAAAAAAAATGGCCGCCATTTTGAATTTCAAGATGACCGCCAAGGTCAAGGTTGAAAAAAATGGCACCAACTCTAATTTTATAATTATTTTATGTATAAAGAAGTTAAAAACGTTGGTTCAACTAGTAAAGCAAATTTTGCATGTCAATGACATAATACCATGTACTATTAGTGTGACGAGTCCGACGCAGCGTTCGCTCTGAAGCCATTCAATATGGCACCTATGCCATCGCAGAAGGATAAAACTCGAGGTTTACGGCCTCTAGCTTTATCCTCCCGCGCTGGCACCCGTACTATATCGATTAACCCATTCATATACATGTGTCTGTCTGTGTATATCTGTGTGGGGATCGGCAAAGTAATGACAAACAGCTGAACAGTTTTCTCGTCTATAATACTTTCCAAATGATTTTTTTAACGGCTTACAGGGCCAACGATACCAATGCTATTAACCTACCGTAGCGATATGCCGATAAAGCACTATTGGTCCATCGGCTCATTCATGAGCACACTGCCTCCGTCATGAGCCTATTGGCTCCTCTGTGAGCTCATTGGCTCATAATGGCTCATAGGCTTATAGAGTGAAATGAGGTGCCGACGATCTATCAGTTTTAATATAGGGTTACCAAAAGTGGGCCCCAGCATTCTCTTTTCATGGTATTGGCTTATGACCCATTCCATGTTCTTTTTGCCGGGGCCTATCTCCCCTCCACCTCACAACGAGGACCATTCAAATGAATTGAAACACTTGCTTTTGAAATGGGAAGGACTACTCACATATCTGAGCCTATATGTGAGGTAAACACAACTATCGACTACACAGACGCGAGTAGGAGCACACTGGAACCCAAAATCATCTTATGAATGAGTAAGAAATCAATTAAAGTATCTTCAATTAACCCATTTCCTAACGAATCGACCGTATTCGTCCGTCTAATAAACAAAGAAAAAAAGAAGAAAAACAAAACCATACCATGTGAACACTCACTCGAACAAGCTCGTTCCAACTATTTTTGAAAAGTTGAAAAATATAGTATTTAAAATAATATTTAAAACTCTAAAGTTTGATATTATGTTTATTAGGTAAAAGTTTAACTCTTTCGGCCAGGACGCCAGGTCGGTATCCTCCTTCTACGGACACAGCGAAGTGGTCGCGTCTTTCTTCTAGGACGCTATGGATGGTATTTCATCTTATGTACACAGCGAAATGGTCGCGTCTATCTTCTAGGACGCCATGGATGGTATCGTCCTATTAAGGAGACAGCGAAATGGTTGTGTCTATCTTCTAGGACGCCGTGGATGGTATCGTCCTCTTACGTACACAGCAAAATGGTCGCGTCTGTCTTCTAGGACGCCATGGATGGTATCGCCCTCTTAAGGAGACAGCGAAATGGTCGCGTCTATCTTCTAGGACGTCATGGATGGTGTCGTCCTCTTACGTACATAACGAAATGGTTGCGTCTATCTTCTAGGACGCCATGGATGGTATCGTCCTCTTACGTACCACATCGACATGGTCGCATCTATTTTCTAGGACGCCATGCATGGTATCGTCCTCTTACGTAGACAGCGTAATGGTTGCGTCTATATTCTAGGACGCCATGGATGGTATCGTCATCTTAAGGACACAGCGAAATGGTCGCGTCTATCTTCCAGAATGCCATGGATGGTATTGTCTTCTTACGGGCACAGTGAAATGGTCGCATCTATCTTCTAGGACGCCATGGATGGTATCGTTCTCTTGAGGATACAGCGAATTGATCGCATCTATCTTCTTGGATGCGATGGACGGTATCGTCTTCATACGAACACAGCGAAATGGTCGCGTCTATCTTATAGGACGCCATGGATGGTATCGTCCTCTTACGTACATAGTGAAATGGTCGCGTCTATCTTCTAGGATACCATGGATGGTATCGTCCTTTTACGTACACAGCGAAATGGTCGCATCTATCTTACCTGCATAGCGAAATGGTCGCGTCTATCATCTAGGACGCCATGGATGGTATCGTCCTCTTAAGGACACAGCGAAATGGTCGCGTCTATCTTCTAGGATGCCATGGGTGGCATCGTCTTCGTACGGACACAGTGAAATGGTCGCGTCTATCTTCTAGGACGCCATGGATGGTATCGTCCTCTTAAGGACACAGCGAACTGGTCGCGTCTATCTTCTTGGATGCCATGGATGGTATCGTCTTCTTACGAACACAGCGAAATGGTCGCGTCTATCTTATAGGACGCCATGGATGGTATCGTCCTCTTACGGACACAGCGAAATGGTCGCGTCTATCTTATAGGACGCCATGGATGGTATCGTCCTCTTACGGACACAGCGAAATGGTCGCGTCTATCTTATAGGACGCCATGGATGGTATCGTTCTCTTACGGACACAGCGAAATGGTCGTGTCTCTCTTTTAGGATGCTATGGATGATATCGTCCTCTTGGGTACACCAGGAAGTGGTCGCCTCTATCTTCAGTTTATAGGGTCGATCGATTTTAGTTCCCGACTCGGGCTGTAGGGAGCCATCTTGACCAGCCATACCTCCAATGTTAATTAGGTGAGAAGTTACGTCGTGGCTTCTGCATGTATCTTTCATTGATCAACAATAAATTTTAAGACATCTTGAGTTATTGAACAATAATCGCTGCCGACAGGTAAACCATCTGCGTTATAAAGGCTTGCATTCGACGACGGAACATCCTGATGATGTTGCTGGAACATTTTATCATTTGGGACTTGTGGCATCACACTCGGGACAAATCAGGTTTACGTGCCCATCAACCGGTCAGCTGTGCGATGCCTCTCCTTCTACTAATCGTAGTGGTAGTGTTAGACTATACATGCCCCCCCCCCCCAAAGTATGGTTCCCCGCTTGCTCTCCACCCATACGATCATGACATTGAATTTAAACCCTTTATCTGCATCCGACCAGCGCAATTCCCAAAAGTCACCCCAAGACATAGCTTGTAGCCACCCATTAGAACGAGTTATCTGGGATCGTTCCAGTGAGGGAGTCACAAGATTTGTGTTTAGGTAAGAAAATAAAAATTTGAACTTTTTCACAAAATGGTACGCAAGGGTTGTCTACTGTTCGTGGTGAGCAAAGGATTAAACAAATACAAAAAAAAACAGAACCGCCATCCACCCCGATGAAGAAACTTTACCCATATACACTCTTGTGAACGAAAATCTCACGCTGTTACTCACACGTTGTCTCAGAGTTGTCTAATAGATCTGAATACACTATAGAAAGCAATATAACGACACGAATACATACAGCAATTTGAAGATACGTGTCCAAATATTTATATCAAACAGCTGGTGTGATATGTTTGTTAATTTTTCAAAACAGTTTTGTTTTGTCAAGTTTGTAACTGAATGTAAATATGTTACAGCAGGCTTAATGAATAACAATAAGTCAGCTTTTAGTTTGTCAAGTTTACCGGCTGTTTTATAACAGCACGGCCGCCGTGGACTGGTTACTTTCCACAGATGGGCAATATTTCCACGGATACGATAATATTAATTTTCAAACACTAATTATAGGAATAATCATCAACAATTTTATTAATTAAGCACCGGGTATAACCCGGTGCTTCACTAATTAAAATTTTGTTGATAATTTTTTTACGTGGTTACGTGGTATACGCACATGTGGACATCACTGGTAACGCTTTGATTACAACCAGTGCAAGGCGGTTGTATTGTATGGTTGTTCATCTATGGATACCTTGATATATACAAATACGAAGTCATATATCAGAAACCGCGGAACGATTGTGAAGGTGGAGCAGCTGAATCTAGGGTTCGATTTTTGTATCTGTGAATCGTGCGGGGTGGGGAGTTAATTCCAGGATCCATCGAGTCAGACTGGTGAGCCATTATGTGATGGGTGTGGGGAATTGAGTGGATGCAGGATTAGAATGCGTCCTCAACTTCAACCCCACAGAATCGGCATGTGACAAGCAAGCTCTAGAATACGGGGAGCGCCTCCCATTACAACTTATTACGTTCCAAGAAGTTATACAAACCAATGCTGGTGAACACGACAATCTGCTACATCAGACATTACGTAATTCTTGTGAATGAAGAAACGCTGTCTGTAAAATGTTAATGCCAGAGGAGATGGACGTGCGCTGCATACTGATCCTGCTTTTCGTGACATAACCGAATGTTTTTTTTTTATTAAAACTGAGTTTTTCTGTGAGCTTTTAAAATACCCAGAAAAAGAGGTGACCAACGATCACATTACTTCTTTGATTTCACACAGGTAATAACAGGTGAAAAGGTTGGGGGATATTCTGAACTGTGTTGAGTGATTAGAACTGCACAGCTTCCCCCCACTTACCTTTTTTAATGTACAAACATGTCTATGGGCAGGGGTTGCCTCTCGCTGTTTTCGTTGTGTTACTGGTGAACAAGTGTTATATTTTGACAAAGTGTTGGAGCTGCAGCCTTTTTCAGACCAGTCGCCTTCGCGGTGCATGCGTATGGAATATACAATAGAGTGAGCGGGGTCTCGTTTCCTATTAAAGGTAGCAGTTCCGCGTTATTATGTATCCTCGTCCAACTGACATTTTAGGTCTCCTTTGATTTTGTGGTGATATGCCCAAATAATCTACTGTTTGGGTAGCTGAAGTGGTGTAAAGTTAAAACTAGAAATCCTGTCGATCTGCGCGTAAATCTACGCATTATGGCCATAGTACGGCTCTCCAATTCTGTACATATGGCATGTGCACAAGCAATGTTTCAGCCAATGGACCTACGGGTAAGCCCACTGCCAGAAACATTGCCTGTGTTTGCTGTGAGTAACCAGGAGAACCGGCCGTGCTTTGGATGATATTCGATATGGCAACTGCGCGCAGTTCCTATGCGCAAATAAGCCTAGATAAGCACACAGTTCATGACAGAATTTCCAGTTTTAACAGTACAATTGTACACATTTTGGTTAGATATCAACGTCAAATACTGTGGTCTGATTTTTTATTGGTGAGAAATGGGAGAATTTTATACGGACTTGGTTTTCTTAGTGTGCCTTCTTGAAAAATAAATAGAACGACCACTTTTGTTTTGTTGCTTAATTTGGAGTTTTAAATGCTCTAAATTAATTTGGTTAGATTAAATAAAAAGAAAATGTTAGCCCCATAGTGAGGGAATATTGACAAAGTTTCAAGCACTTAATCGAGTAAGTAATTTTGAATGGTGTAGTAAGAGATATATATATGTTATAGGTTACAATACAGTGTTTTCGCCTCTAGTGGTTTACACCCACCCTTTAATGGAGGAAAAAAGTTCCTGAAATTATCCGATTGGTGGAAAATGAACTGAGCATTTTTGAATAAAGTGCATGTTTTGGAAAAGATATAAAACATTGGTGACTATTGCCTTCTCAAATATGTGAGAGAAGATTAAAATTGGGTGGGGGTAGGTAAAAATATGTCCATTTCATTCAGTGCGAAACTGAACGGGAGTACAGAAAGCTCCAAATTTAAAGGCAAAATTTACATGGCGACCTATATTTTTTTCAGTATATTGAGATCATAAACTAAATGGATAGATGGTTGTTTTTTCCCAAATCAGCTTGATAAGATGGGGAGATGATACACTTCAGGTTGTGTTAAGTTACTAGTTGAACAGCATGTGATGAAGCCAACAATCTGTCAAGCAACCAATCAGTCAATTAGTGCTATGTAATAACAGTGTTTGTAGTGGCTAAATGATAGAAAATGGGGAAGGCTTCCTCGGGAATATGAGATGGGAAAACAGAAAACTTATCCTAATTAGTGTGCAATGGAATTGAGGTTGGAAGGGAACGAAACTGCAGGTACTGACGAAATTCCAAATGCGTTTTTACAACGAGGTGAGGATCTGTTGTATGGATATATTAAGGCGTTATTTAACATGGCTATCTGAAAGCAGGATGTCCCCAGTGAGTGGGAGGAAAACCGGGTAAGCTTTCTTCATGAAAAGGAAGACAGGGGAGTTTTAGGTAATTATATGGGGATTTTCGTCAGTAGAAATATCGGTAAGTTCTTCTCTAAGACTCTCTATGGAAGGCTCTTGCGTGTTATGTGTAAGAGAGGTGATTCCTGGGGGAAAATTCAAATTGGGGTTTGGAAAGGAATATGGGTCACTGACTATTTATTTACTCATTCGCAACTAATAGATATTTCAATAAGTACAAAGATGTTTATGACATTCATGGATATGAATAGAACATGTGACGGAGTATTGGGGGTTGTGGCGGAAACTTTAACGACTTGGATTTGATGAAATTTTCTCGGAATCATGGAAAGACTGTACAGGGATGCACACATTGTAGTCAACACGGAAAACGTCAGGACAGAAAAGGGTCCAGATGGAGAAAGACCTCAAGCAGGTGTGTATCCTGCCCGCGATCCTGTTTTCATTGTACAAAATAAGAGAAGGATTAATGGCAAGCACAGAAGGGGATAAAGTTGGAGAGTTGGAGAGACAGAAAATCCAGGGTTATTTTTTGCAGATTGTATAGTAGTCGCGAAGGAAGAGTGACTACAAAACTGCCAACCATGGTAGGAAAGTGGGGGGGGGGGGGGGGGGGGAATGGTGACTTGAGTGAAACGAAAACGGGAGTAAGGTAATACACATGGACCGTAGGGTAGACGAGTCCCGAAGATGCGGGTGGGGTGGGGGGGGGGGGGTGGGAGTAAGTTTTCAATTGGTGAAGGGAAACGCAAGTTCATAACTCTGTGGGGGTGGGGTGGCTCAGTGGGCAGAGGTGCAGGCTGGAAGCCCAGAGGACCTCGGTTTCAATCCCACCTGCGCCATCCGCGTTGTATTCTTTATGCAAATCACTCCATCCCCATTGTCCAAGTAGGGGCACGGTGGCGGTGTGTACAAAAGCGTACTGCACGTCGAATGGTGCACTTGTCTTCAACCAATGCTAACCCTGCTTGTGTGAGTTAGTATGTTGGAAGCTGACAGTTGTTCACCGTTGCTTGGTGGTTCTCTCCAGGCATTCCGGCTTCCTGAACCCATAAAACCGCAGTGGTCATGATTAGCCATTCTTCAGAACTATGTGACCTTAAACACCAACAAATAAATAAATAAATAAATAACACTGTGGGAGTCAGGAGAATATGAAAACTTAAGACTGAACCTATGTGTCTCAGATAGAGGCATGTACAGAAACCACACAACAATCTGGACACAAAAAAGAAACGAATACTCAACCAGTTAAAACTGATTGGAAGGACTAGCTTTAACAAGACGTTCGTTGGAAAAAAAAAACTATTTGGGAAAGGGTTGGGGGTTACCAAGTACATCTTAAGAGAGATTCATTTGAACCAAACAGAAACGAGAGACTAAATGATTCTTAACAATGAGGCGGGTCGGGTGATACAACAAGTGTGCGCCAGCTGTTGAGGAGTACATCGATGAATCGTTGTGACCGGTGGGTGTGGGGGATGGTGGTTCTTTATTGTTTAAAGGCAGACCAAAGTCACTCGAATTAAAGTTGGGGATATCGAAAAGGCGAGGAAACAGGGTGCCGAATGTGGAGATTATGGGTAAAGGAGACTCTGGAGCATTTCAGTGTAGAATGCCCATATATTTGCCTAGAAGAATAAGATTTTCTACAAAAAAAATAATCGGAGAAAGGGTTGGCAGCAACATGGATAAATCCGATGAGGGATGATATGAGGAAACGGCTCTACATTACAATTGCCGAGATTGTGAAAGCACCAGTGGGCGTTAATAAAACCGTTTGTATGAGAATGCTAGGAGATTAGGAGGGGCTGGGCGTATCTAGGTGTGGCGTGGTTGATATAGACTTTCTCGTCAGAGAACTAAAGATTTTCTATTTTATTGTATGTAGGGTTGAGGTACGTGTGATCAGCCGAAAGCAACTAACAACTGCTTTCGTTAAGTGTAGTCTATTTTGTTATAGTATTTCTCGGTTTGTCGTGTGAAACTACTGTGTTGATGATGGAAAACATATGTAGGGCGTCTCGAAGATAAACGATTGGTACGGAGGGGGGTACCAACTGATGAAATATTCAAATTGTATTATCAGGTCATTCTCTTGACAATGATGATGTAGTAGTAGAATACTAGTCGGGATTATAATTAACTCTTTACCTAACATGAAAAGCAGACGACACTTGCAAACACATTTCTTGAATAACTCATTATTTTTATTTTCCGTCTCAAAAACATAGGTTATGACCTCTCTTTGGAACGAGCTCGTAGAGCTCGTTCCAAAGATGTGCCATAACCTATGTTTTGGGAAAAAATAATGAAAATTAATTGGCGATTTTTGTGAATAGCGCTGGCCGTTTTTGGCCTTAACGTTGGGTAAAGTGTTAAAGCAAATCAAGAGTTAAAAATATAAAAATTTCAATTTGGAACTTTTCCCATAAAGTAGGAATTTAACCAATTCAGGCTTAGTTGAGCTCTGTCACAGAAGACTGAATACGTTTAATTTCAAATCAAATTATGTAAAAAATTCGCTGCCTGAAATGTCGGTATTTTGACATAATGTGCAGAAGGTTAAAGTGCCTTTCACTGAACGGCTGACACTAAGAAGACATTGACTTCTGCGGGCTTTCCTTGAATCGAGAGAACTTTTAAACTTCTTGTCGAAACAATAGCAAGTTGCAACGTGAGAGGATCTCAAGCAAGTTGGAAAGATTTTTTCCCAAACAAGGGGTCGATCCGTCCCAAGACGGATTGCCTCGCCCGCCCGAATAAAAATTGTCAATTCCAATGCGCATCAAGGGACGTAATCAAAACCATTTTTAGCCGAACTGAAACACACACAAATGAATTGATTCTCAGGCAATTTTTTTTTCAAATCAGTGAGGGAGGGAGGATTTTATTTTTATTTTTTTTTTTTTATTTTTTTTTTTTTCCATGTAAAGGGTTGAGTATACTCAGTAAATCTTTTTGCTGTCTTTCCACTTGAAAAAGAGAAAAGGTTGTATTTTAGTGTAATTATAGTATACCTTTTATAACTAACTGCCGTAACAACTCCTAAAAGGATTTGTATTTTATTGTTCTTTTTAATGATATAGATCTGTCAAACATCATGATCCATTAGAATAGGCCCCAGTAACCAATGCCTGGGGTAGGAGTCCATTAAAATGGGAAACATGGCTCTAAATGATTGGTTAAACTTGAGTTTATATCGGTGTTGCGGCCATTATTAGCCATTGTGCAGAAATATATGACCTTAAACACCAGCAGATAAATAAATAATTAAATCATGATCCAGTTTATCAGAATTTGCCTTGTTACAGTTTATGGGAGAGTGCCTCTCGGCACTCTTCCATAAACTGCAACAAGAAAAACCAATTTACTGCAAACACAGCTAAATAATTACATGTCGAGAAATGAGAAAAATGACCATTCCAAGTCTTCACAAATTCTTTAAAAACATGACAATAAAAATGTCTAATGAGGAGGTTGAACTCCAACGAGGGAGGGCCTGAGAATCAAAACATTATTTTTTTTTAGCCTAATAAATTAAATGTCATTTTTATCACATTCAGGCATGTTTTTACCAGTACCATATTTAATTATGGTATCATATAGCATGTAAACTAACTCCACTTATCTACTAGATAAGTAATCTCATAATCATTGACCCAAACTCTCTGGCCCGTTGTCTAATTCTGTAAGAAATTCGATGCTGTCATGCGTTTTCTGTTTACCTACTTCTCGAAGAGTTTTCACGCAGACTGCCGTTCATTTACATTTTTGTTTTCTTTATTAATATTCCATTCAGCAGGGACAAGATTCGCCTTAAAAGCATAAAATTCCAACATACAATTTGTGGAACAACTCGGCGTAATCATAAAACCTCAGCTATTGGATGTCATCATTCAGGATTATTTTGCTAACTTTTTGAACTCTAGTGGTATATTCCATGCCAGTTCAATGGCAGCAATTAGAAGAGTCCATATTCATTATTTGGGGTAGACCAATCAATATTTTCAGCGTGCAGCCTCTACCCGACACATTTACTGAACAGCCATCCTATTTAATGATGTTCGAATCCCACCTGCGGCAACCGCGTTGTGTACTTGGGGAAGACCCTTCACCCCCATTGCCCACGTGGGGGCATGGTGGCGTTGTGTACAAAGGCGTACTGCACGTCGATGGTGCACTTGTCTTCAACCAATGCTAACCCTACTCATGTGGAGTTAGTATGTTGGGGAGCTGATAGTTGCTCGCCCTTGCTATGTGGTTCTCTCCGGGTACTCCGGCTTCCTCCACCCGTAAAACTGTCGTGGCCATGATTAGCTTCGTTCATGATTATTTTGTTAATAAAAAAGGAAATGAAAGTTTTATTTTGTTAAAAAACGTCTCTGATTGTATTTTTAAAGTGCACAAAGATGATGTACAAACAATTTTAATTAAACCTTTTTTTTCTGTTCATGAATTTTCAGGCAATATGATTGGCTAAAGTATTTTTTTATAACAGAATGAACCGAAAACAGGCATTTAGGCCCACCCCAAACCACAACCCCAATGTCTGTCTTAACCCTTTACCCAACGTAACGGCCAAAACCGGCCAGCGCTATTCCCAAATATCGCCAATTAATTTTCTAAATATTTTCATTTTTTGTCTCAAAAACATAGGTTATGACCCCTCGTTGGAACGAGCTCTTCGAGCTCGTTCCAACGAGGGGTCATAACCTATGTTTTTGAGACAAAAAATGAAAAAAAATAGTTATTCAAGATTTTTTTTTGCAAGTGTCGTCTGCTTTTCATGTTAGGTAAAGGGTTAAAAATTACGTTGCGCAGTGTGAATGGAAACGTTCGCGCTCATACTGTTTCAACATTAAAATTAAATAATATTTATCTCATCATATTAAAAAAAAACTTTCAATATAAAATTTAATGAACAATGAAATCCTTATCATGCTTTTTATTCCATGTTCAATTTGTTTATAAGCAATGGGTGATCGCCTGCGTTCATCGTTTTACCCAAATCAAACGTAAAAAATCACCGGTCATAATAAGCCACAAGCGAAACCCACGCGAACAAACCTTTTCAATTTTTAAATAGCCTGAATGAACTCTTTCTGAGACAAAGTTCAACGAATTTCATGTCATCTGGGTTTTATCGAACTTCACATTTACAAATTGTATTTTCCGTTTCTCAGGAAATGGTCAAAATCAGAATTAAATTTAACTCAGTGTTGCTTTGAATAACAGCACCCGCCCGTCAAATGGAAATGGAGATTGAAGTTTTGTGTGGGCGTGGCCTATGATGTTCTTTTTAACTTGCGCAGTTCATTGGTCAATAAAATGTTTAATGGCACAAGAACATGCTTCAGCGAATTCTATCGTTATTTCAAACACAATTTGAGAAAACTATGCCTTTTTTACTCAGTTCTCACATGGAAGCATGATGCGACATTGCTTTTATTTCAACTCCGAAAAGTAGAGAGTGTTTACATTTATTGCCCCTCAATTTTAATTCTAGGGAATGCTGGTTTGTTTCTGTCTTTGTCTTGAGGAATGAAGCCCAAAAAGCAAAGGCCAAACATATTGTAAATTGGCGTAAATAGACAGAAACAAACGATCATTCCCCATCACTATTGACAAGCATTTTTTGCTGCGTTGATTCGAAAAATGGAAATTAATGTTTAATGTATGTTTAAGCTTCTATTGTCTGGAATATTAAAGCGAAACATAGGTTTTCTTTTCCAAAAAACTGAAATATTCCAGACTAAAATATAAAATAAAGAACTAAATATTGTCGATGCACTCTTTAATGGCTATTGTACGGCCGCAGTGGACTGGTCACTTTCCGCGGTTGGGCAATATTTCCACGGACGCGTTAATATGAGACTCGAAACACTATTATAGAGTTAAAACTAGAAGTCCTGTCATGAAATGCGCACAAATAGCACATCGATCTGCTCGTTAATCTACGCGTCATGACCATAGTAAGGCTAACAAATTCTGTACATATGGCCTCTGCACAAGCAATGTTTCAGCCAATGAACCTCCGGGTAACCCGGAGGTCCATTGGCAGAAACATTGTCTGTGTTTGCAATGAGTAACCAGGAGAACCTGCCGTGCTGCCATTCGATATGTCAATTGCGCGCAATTCCTACGCGCAATTATGCCTAGTTAAGCGCACAGTTCATGAAGGACTTCTTGTTTTAAATTTAGGAATAATCATTAAAAATGCAATTAATGAAGCACCAGGTGTAACCCGGAGCTTCATAGTCATAATTGTGCTGCTCATGATTTGTATTTCCTCGTAAATGCAGTCGTGGGCATCGCTGACTACGCATCGGTTACGACCAGTCCACGGTGGTTGTACTGTAGTCTGGTTCCCGGACATAACAGCATCATTTTTCACATACTTTGCCTGGAGAATAACGTGGCACTGTCTTGTCTTATCTGTCAGTGGTTCAGAAATGGTATCTGCACACCAGTCAATATTATAACCTTTGCAACCATTGTCGGGAGTAAACATTACACACATGAAGTGAACAGTGGCAAATAAATAGGTTGTAAATAATTACTTTTGTCACATTTGTTCTGTTATTAGTGCAGTTGTGTCAATATATGATAGTTTATCAACTAGTGGTGTTTAACATCAAGGAATCAATCAACATCCTATCTCGACAAGTGTCTTCTGTTTTATTTTGTCAACACGTTTAGGGCTATATATAGTTTGAATCGTTTTAGAGGTTCATTGGAGATAAATGACTTCTGATTTATTTGGGGTTACTCAGCGCAATTTGGATTCTTTGTGGGGGGTCATTGGGATAGTTGTAAAAAATGGAAAATAAGTCCACACAGACTCAAACGTCATGGGGTGTTTCAAACCTTACACAGAAGTAGGTGCAAGGATTCTAATTTCTACAAGTACAGCTATAGCGTGTTTAGGAATAAAAATACCCAAACGGAGTGTACGAGGAAAACATTTAACTGGCTGAAGGCTAGCTTATTTTTGGTGGTCTGAATTTGTTACTCAAAATTTGTTTTATTAGAAATCATTTGAGAGTGTCCACATGCACTCTCCAATAAGTTGTAATAGAACACATTTATATAAACAAAATATTATTTTGAATTTGACTGAATATAAAAGATGGTACTTTGCTCTGGTATCCTCATTTTTGAAAACCCTGATATTGGCTTCTAGCACTCAACTAATTGAAGACTGTCTGAAAACCGTGTTTCGACATCTTTGAACCACTCACTCTTTTTCGGTCGCATGTCTGCCCCCCTCTTTCTCTTCACCGCCCTCCTCACCCCATCTGGCCACCTCCCCCAATGTCCCTCTCGCTCTCATCCCCAGGGTAAACGGAATCTAAAAAACTGAACCTGTTCTCTAAACATCGCCTAGCAACCTTGGCAGCCTTACGCCGTCTCTAGTCTGACTCTACGCAGCACTGTCCTGACGCCACCTTCCAAATTTTCCTACTAGATCCCCCTCCACGTTTACAGCCCCGACATCAAGCATTCTTCCCACACGTTTCATGTCGCTCAGTTTCCTCCTTGAGTCCACAACGACCTCCAATCCTCCTTCCACCTCACAATCATAGGTAACCTTCATTGGTGTGACTCCAGATACACCAGCCCTCACCAGCCTCCCCTTCAGCTCCGCAATCTCCGGCTCGAATCCAACACACTTCTTCTCTAACAACTGTAAAATATACCTGCAGTTGGCACACACCCCACTCCTTCCCATTGGCCGAAAACCACCATACCTCATGTCACAATGCCTGCACGCCTGTGTATCCTCAATATCCCCTACCTGCACCTCCACCCCTTGACTCACGAAAGCCTTGTGAATGTATTTAACTTACACACCTAACTGTAAGTACAAGCTGGGGCTGCACGGTATATCGATAAACTATATACTGGTATTCAAACCAATATCGATTGAATACCGGTGTAATTACAAAAATATCGGTTTATCGTCATGATTTATTTACCCACAATTTAATTTTCAAGATGTCTTGTGTTTTTTAACTGTAGCCCCGAGTGAATAATATTATCCCTTTACCCAAGGAATTGTCTGCATGTGCTCACATAGTATACAATTTAAGCCGTTGAAAAAATATTATTCAAAAATTTCAAGAAAACTATGTCATGTGACCCCTCATTGGAACGAGCTCGTTGAGCTCGTTCCAATGAGGGGTCGCATTATATTGTTTTGTAGAATTTTTGGGGAAAATCTGATTATAAACTAGTTTTTAAAATAATATATTTTGATATCGTCTGCGTTGGCTAAAGTTTTTTCGAACCGCATTATCAAGGCATGCTAATTCTTTCCGACTGCGATGCCTAAAGTCTCGACTGTGGTACTTATGTTTTATCTGAACAGTTTTCGATATACCGGTATCGATATTTTTTTAAATACCGATACCGGTATTCAGTTTTGAATATCGTGCAGCCCAAGTTCAAGCGAAGGTTTCTGTAGTGAACAACATATTATCTTTATTAAACAGAGCGGCACCAATTTCTCCAAAAAATGCTTTGTCGTCTGTTTGAAATACGAATCCCATTTTTCTGCAATAAGCTGACAATTCCTCGTGATTGCATACCCTTCGTCCTTCTGCAAGTGGACAACCGTTATGTGACAGTGGACAAATATAGTAATTTTCCTCTATCTTTGTTTTGTCGAAGCTTTATGTTTGAGCGCATAATTGAATGTTATATAAACAAATTGTACACCTACACTTTGTGTTAATGCTATTTCCATCCTACTGAAGATCATTGTCGTCGTAATAAAACTGTTTCTTCAACAGATAGTTGCATCTAAGTACTTACTTCTACGAAGTGCACCTCAGAAGAAATCAGCGACACTTGTAATTTTCAAATTTCCCGGATGCCATAGAATTAAGAAAGGACGCTGGTTTTGTTCACATTGGCAGGCGGGGGTCGAAACTACGTCGAGAGAGTTTCCTTCGGCACCAACCGCCTTGCGAAATTATACTGAACCACGCACACCGCTCGGCCACCGACAGACCCCGAAACGGGAATGCCAGTTAACGAAGTGAATACGAGGCCAGTACAGAACACACGGAATACTCAATTATTTGATTAAATCATCATATATTTGCATCTAAGTACTTAATTCTACGAACTGCATCTCAGAAGAAATCAGCAACACTTGTCTATTTCAAATTTCCCGTATGCCATAGAATTAAGAAAAGACGCTGGTTTTGTTTACGTTGTTTCTTTAACGTTTTTGTTGCCTGTTAAAAGAAATAATAAATAGTTGAAATGGATGTAGTCAAAAATAATGCATAATCTTGTCACTTATATATGTGTAATGGTGTATGCTGCTTTGTGGATTTTATCTAATGATATCTGCATATACTTGATTGTCGTATAAACATTCCGTGTGTAGGGTGGAAGTATTTATCTTCCACTGAGTTCCAATGTATTCTATGTGCCAGTAAGGCGCCAGTAGGCCACCAGTAGGCTGCCAGTAGGTACATAGAACACATTAGAACTCAGGGGGCGTTATGTCTCCTTACAAAATCTAGAGATCAAGCCGAGGGAAAAGTATGCCAAATTATTCAAACGAACTATGCAGACATTGATGCCATTGAAAAAATTAAACGTGCTGTTTCAAAAGACATCCACGCCTGCATGGTTGTATTTGTTTCATTGCAGCCTATACATACAGTGTAAGTATAATTAAATGTCCCCTCGAATGACATAATTTCCCAATTCTCCCAACTCCGAGTCAAATTTTCAGTAGAAAGTCTTATTCACATTCTGTC
The DNA here is from genome assembly GCA_031216915.1 of Pictodentalium vernedei. NCBI lineage: Eukaryota > Metazoa > Mollusca > Scaphopoda > Dentaliida > Dentaliidae > Pictodentalium > Pictodentalium vernedei. The sequence continues at coordinate 835,604,829 of CM062296.1, read as the reverse complement.
TTTCCGCGTGTTTGATGCCTTCAGTCTTGTCTTGTATTTTCTGAAAGGAAGAATTAGAAAGTAATGATCATTTATTTGTAAGATTGATTTATTGTTGGGATTTTTCATCACTTCAACAGCTCAGGGCATATTATATCATGACAATCTTATAGATGGAGTGAGTTGAAGTACCCGTTGGGAACTACTGAGCAATAACAATCCAATTGATTTGGAGGGCGGCATGTGTTATTAGTGTATGCACACTAGTCGATCTCCGGTCAGGGTTTGTGTTGCTAATCTTAACGCAATAGCTCTCACAATTCTGATTAATTCAAGCCCTAACCCGTACCTGGGATTGAGTCATGCACACACAGTAATGGAATGACTGCCCTAACCCAGTAGCGCCCCTAGTCCTCATTAATTTACACTCGAACCCAGAATTGGGTAATGGACACAGAGTGATGAATGGCGGTCCCTAAATCTCCCCAATTTTCAAGGCATTCTGCTATACCTTAGCACATGGCGACGCTATGTTAGTAGTAGTGTAGCGATGGATCGAACCATATTGGCCGGACCTACCCGGACCTAGAAAGTTACGTCATGTCACGTGACCCAGTGGCGTAATGTTGTATTGCCATGGTAACCCGATTGCGCAGCCATCTTGTGACGTCATATCCATAGCGATACGTGGTGTTAGTGCACATGCGCAGCGCGTGTTGTTAGGGTGATACGTGTTTCCGTCGTCCATTTTGTATACTGGACGCCGCCATATTGGTTTCTATGGTAGCACGTGGTTGCTATGTTACCCAAAGGCTTCTTATAGGACAGGTGTATGTTCGGAGGGTATGTTCCATTCAACAGGAGTAATCTCCCGATTAGTAGAATTACCCAAATAGAACCGACAAGTTTTACTATTTCGAATTCTCTCAGAATTCTCTGCTTCTATCTATATATGCAATAGTTTCCGTCTCTCTGATCATATTCCTTTGACGTTCAGATGGCGTCACAAGAATGATGGCCGCTCCCGCGGGTTACCATGACAACACAACATGGCGTCACTGGGTCACGTGGCTTGACGTTACTTCCTAGGTCCGCGGGTAGGTCCGGCCAATGTGACACGATCCATCGCTACACTACTACTTATGTTCCCCATCCTCCTCTCTCCCCAAGTGAGTATCGAAGATTGAGTACCTTGTTCAGGACAAAACGCTAATTTCCCTGATCATGCTTCAAAATATTAAAACATAATGCTTAAGTGGGAGTAATATTTGTTATCTTCTTTTCATATTCCCCAATAACAACACTTTGGTCACGATTTCTTTTCTACATTCCGCAGCAGACATCCCCGGACTTGTACGTACTATTTCCGCCTAGACAAACACATATACGTATCAGATCAACGACTGATTAGATTCCGAGAACAATTATCACTAGAATAACCCAAAGAACCATTTCTATTGATGTCCATCTTATAATAAGTTAGAAAGGAAACGACCACCATGAGACCACATTACTAACTTAATGTATAGTACAGGCAATTCAAGAGGAAAATGTAAGAGCAGATTGTGATGGCTCAACACTTGCTGAACGCTGTGTTACAAAACCAATTAGTTCCACATTGTATGGGAAATCAAACAGTTACTTAATCAACTATGTGATGTGTATATCAATGGAAATGATTTAGCAAATCAGTGCCGCTGATATTCATATTTGTAATAAAGTCTAAAAAGGCGACCCCAAGCGGGACACCAGGGAATTAGACTAATTATCATCCAGACATTTATCACGTACATTAACTTTTCAACTGTTTTAGCAAAGCGTTAATAGAGAGAAATAATTTATCTCTCAAGATAAAAACTGCAAATAAGGACAAATATACCTTAATGCTGCATGCTTATGAAGGGTTTATAGTTTAATTTGTTCTCTCCTGATTTGAGGCTGAGGGAAGAGCTGTACTATCTTGCCCACCCTCTCCCCCACGTGACCTTGGCTCATAGAAACCAGTTCGGCCTGAGGTGATATGAAATCTTACGTAGACAAGTAGGAGCAATGCAATAAAGTTAACAAAATATGAATCAAATTTATCTGACTTGGTTGTTTTGTATTATGCTTTAGGTGAATATGAAGTTGCAAAAGTATAAATATGTGTGTATTGTGGAGGGGTCCATAGTGGCTCACCCGAACTTCAGGTTGGAGAGGCCGTGGCCTCTACCACCTCTCGCTTAACTTTGTCCTACCCAGATGTGCTCCCTCGCCTACACATTCCGCGTCTGTCGCAGATGTGGAATGACATTATACCACCCCTCCCTCCCCAATATTATTCACCTTTTACGCTGCAGCAGTCGATTTACTGGAAAAAACGTAACTTAATGATCTTGTTCGCATGAAATATAAACAAATGGGTGTATACATATCAAGATTAATCTTTGTGTAATGAAACATAATTGAGAGTAAATCACCAGGTTAACTTTCTTTATATCCCAATTGTTCTTTTTAATAACATTTTATTTCTTTTAGGAGAAAAAAGCTTAGCGAACAGGCTGGGCTTATGCTAACGCCTTACATGTACATGACAGTGCTTTACAATTTTTAGGTCTGGTGCAGCGTTTCCAGGGAGGATCATAAAGTGAAGAGAAATACGGGACTCCGAAAATTTTGTTTGTCAAAAGCCTGACCATTTAATTCTGGCAGATGACTTCCATACCCCAAAACGTGAAGGAAAGAAGGCAATGAAGTAGGGACACGTAAAGAAAAAAAAAAAGACTAGTGTTATTAATCGAATCTTCTTATGTTTTTTATACACACCTGGACTTAATTAATCACCCCCTTGAAAGGTTTCATGACAGTGGAGTTGCTGTTGCTGATTATTATGTTTTAATGATTGCAGTATATTTCATTTCGTGAAACATGATGTTTCTGGTTGACAGCGTACCCCAAACACATACCCTCGTCAACGTGAAGCATGCTTCCCACGAATGTCACAAAAACGCTATCATCAACATCCAGTATCTGGGTATAACACAAGAAACAGATCAGCATCAAAGACGACGTTTTTTGTGGTGTGCGGTACGACAACATTGGAATCTCAGTACGCGGAAGAGGGTCCGTTTGTCAGAGAAGAGTAGCTTCCTGCTTCACATCACAGATGGTCGCATGAGTGTGAGTGTGGTGGGGGGGGGGGGGGGGGGGCACAGAAGTGCTACTTACGTGACCAGGAACATCAACCCTTATGGTGGAGGATCAGCAATGATCTGAGGATGCTTCTCTCATGACTGAAAACGTGATATGGTGACTGTACTTGAGAATCTCGATGGCCATCACTACATACGGGACAGTGTCAATCCGTTTGTCGTGTTTCATTTTGACAACCACCTGTTGGCAACTCGCCCTGTATTCATGGACGACAATGCAAGGCCCCATCATTGCCATGCCGTGAGAGCATTCCTTCAGAACGACGCTATTACAACACTACTTTGGACTGCAATGAACGTCGATTTGAATCTCTTAAAACACATGTGGGACTTTCTTGGATATCGTGCGCAAGCAAGGGATCCGCCTGAAAAGAATTGGGCCGATTTGGAAGCTGCATTGTATGAGGAGTGCCAGCAATTGCCCGTGGACCGTATCAGAAGGATCACTGATACCATTAGGATGAGTGTTCAGGCTGTCGCACGGGCACGTGATGGATTCATTCGCTACTGACGCCAGACACTGCCTGCTATTGTGTTAAGGAGATCACATGTTACGTTTTCTGTCAGTAATTACCGGCATTGTTTCATCATGGGCATGGGCCGTTCCAGCACGATACTTTTCGAGAGAACATTTCTCCATCAAAAACGTTAGTGACAGATATGTGTAATTAGCACCATTAAAATACTGCATATTTTCATCATTGCGTTGTCTTTCATTTGTCAATAGACCATTCTGTCGGCAAATAATCAATTTTAGCCATATGAAAGATAAAGTAATCACAGTTTCTATTAAAACCACTGCGAAAAAATAGGGGGTGCTTAAATGAGTTCCAGGTGTATATCCCTGCTCTGTTTGAAACACATGCTCATTATGGGAATATCACACAAGTGGATCTTCTTGGAGTATACAGAAAAGTTTAACATCATCAGTACCCAGACTGTCTAGCATGGATCGATGTTCAGCTGAGTAATGGGAATATGCGAGTAAGAAGTTTGCCGAATCCTTGCCCGGATACCCACAACGGCCGCCAGGGTCATCATTCAAGAATCTGTGAAAGTTGTGTCCTTTTTGATCACCACATCCCATGCGAAGTTTACAATGGAGTATTTGTTCTTTTCTGTTCTCGGCATTTATTTATTTATTATTAGGGTTTAACGACACTTTAACAGCCAGGATCAGATCGTGTCGGTGACAGTTTTATGGGTGGGGGAAGCCGGAGTAATCGGAGAGAACCACCGAGCAACGACGAGTAGTTGCCAGCACTCCAACATCGTAACTCTGCACTGCAGCACAGGCAAGGTTAGATTGGTTGAAGACATGCGCACCATCGACGTGCAGTACGCCTTAGTACACGGCGTCATCGTGCCCCCATGCGGTCAATCGGGGTGAAGTGCCTTGCCCAAGGACACAACACGGGAGTCTGTTCCTGACATAATAGTAACTATGTACATTGTTATCATTAAGCGCTATTTTTTAAAAAATATTTCCACACTCTAAGTGTTTCTAGTACTTTTGTCTAAGCTAAGTTATTTCCAAGCTTCATAATTGAAGGCAGAAATGATTTAGCAAACCTGTTTGTATTATATATATTTTATCGATTGGGGTATATACCGGCTTATATCAGATATGGGTAATCGAATACAATATGATACGTCTGTGTACATAAGTTTGTACAATGTAATTCGTTTATGCCGTTCTCGTCGTATCTTTATGGGTATGAATCCAGACACCCTATATATTAGCTCGTGACTGTACCCGGTTGGCGTCCCAGTAACAGTACGCAGAGCATCAAGATGTACTGTAAATTTTCAAGAATTTGGCATTTGTTCTCGCTGCAGTTTTCCCATATAATACCCGCGTAGTCAAAAAGAGGCTGGATAAAGCCCGTATAAAGCGTTTCAGGCGCAGATCTAGGACGTCGCTATTTCAGACTTCTGAGACAGCTCATCACAAGACTAATAAAGTGTTTGTGGTTGCTCGTGTCTTTAATTTGTTGTCCGAGAAGATAAAGAGGTTGGCTTTCTGTAATATTTCGATTGCATGACATGTTTGGGATTTCAGGTTTTTTGTGGAATGAACAGGACTTGCCATTTTCTTGACCACAGAGTCATTTTACTGAGGTCGTAATTTATTATTTTAGCCAACAGTTTAGCATGTTCAGTTGCGAGGTATAGGGCGGTGTCATTATATATAGCCTTATAGTAGATATAACAGCTTTCACCATATCATATAATAATTATTAAACAGTAGAGGGAGACAACTGTCGGCACTATTCTTTTGTGGGACTTTTCTCCATATACTTCAACATATTGGGAACCATTAGTCAGGTAGCTGTTAAACCATTCTAGCAAACCACCTCTTATTCCAACTAAATCGAATTTATACAGTAAACCTTTGTACTAGACTCTATCAAACGCCTTACTTATATCACAGAATATGGCTCTTACATCTTTGTTCAAATCGAGATTGTTGCAAAAATAGTGAAAGATATCGACCAATTGATATATAGTGCTGTCCTCAGGTATAAAACAAAGATTGTAGTGGGGGTTAATCAATTATTGTCGGTTAAATATGAGAACAGCTGCCTGGAAAATATTTTTCATTTTGTTGATTATTATCAGAATGAATTGTTCGCCATACTTTCCGTCTCGTTATGGTGAGATATCCGAGGAGTACTTAGACTCCTGGACCTAATTGGCCACCAGCATTAAAATATAGATTACCTTTGAGACATTGACAAATTTTCATGATCTTATTTACTTGATCACCACATACACACACACAAATCAAAAGTCCTGAATCAGTCACTGTCTCATACTTCCTCGGGAACTGCACGCGACGTGAAGGCTGCCGCTGTTTGCTGAAAGTAATTGTGAGGTATCCATAGATTATTGCCCAGGCGGACATCACTTTGAAACACTAAAACAAAGTGGTGCACTGAGTTAAATGAAGTTGTATACTAGACTGACATATTTCCTATTCAGTTAATATGTTACAAAACGAAGGCGATCTCATGAAGTACAAAGAACATGTCAATAGTAGAGAGGTTAAAACCCTGGCATATCGTGTACAATCTTAGGTCTGAAAACGATGACCAAAAGTTAAACAACAGAGTGATGCAGGGGTTTAGAATCTCTGTCTGGGAGTAAGATCTGATGAAACCAATGCTCTGGATTTTAAAAGGACAGTCTATGTGATCGGAGACATGGCTGTAGACCTACATCGCACCTCCTCGCCCACACCGCCCCGATTTGTGAATTTTGTGATTTTTGCCCCAAAATTGTAATATTACTCAACTAAATAGGTACAACTCTAATCAACTTTTGATCTCAAAACGCAAATATATAACTGGCACTTCATTTTAATTTGATGAATTAGTTTTGTATCAGCTAATAATGGTTCAAAATTAAGAGCATCAAATGAATGTGCGTGCATGAATACGTGTTTGCATCCAAAAGGTTTCATATTAAATAAAATGTAATGCATTGTTACCGGATCTGATGCAGAGAAGATACTGAAAATGCAATCGTTTTGCCAGTTGTCAATAAATGAGGGATGGTTTATTTCATCTTTGCAAATCTCGAACAATCTGAGAAGGTGAAGAAGTGGATGACTTTATGACAAGGCGATGGAAAGCGTATATTATCTTTACGCTGAGGTCAAAACACCTAATTTGCAAGTAACAAAGGTGTTCCATAATGCAAGTAGAAATTTAACCAGTTCAGTTTTGTTTGTGAATTAAATCTTTACACACGAGAACAATAGAAGGAAAGTTTGTGAAATGTTGAAATATGTCAGACATGAGACCGATACGAGCTGCGGGGACAGCAGATTACTTTTAAAACACCACGCCGACACAATTAAATTTCTGAGCAAAAGAATGAAACACCAGGATGCAATCGTCCGTTAAGAAGACGAAAATAGTAAGAGCGTTTTTCTTTATAGCTTTGAACTATACAATGCTTCGCTCAACGTAACGGCCTTACCATGGACAGGATTGTCAGGAAATCACCCTTCAAATTCATTACACTCATTACATTGGCTGATTGCCGAATATTTCGTTCACAATAATCTGATGATAGAATGTTTACACCACAGCTGAAATTTTCTTCAATGAACACTGTGTTTGCAATGAATTCCCAGGTGATGTTATTTCCCCATGAATACCAGTTGATTATGTGATTTATTTCCTTTACAAATGAACTTACTAGACACTAGCAGAATCAAAACTTATCGACCTTGATTCTATGTTTCGAGACACAATCTGGATTCAAGTCTATTTTTAGGCTTTCGTAATTGCATAGCCTTCAAACAGTTATGTGAGCAATTGTCATAAACATATATATTTTCTACCGCATACTTTATTACTCAAACTATTTTGGTTTCAATATGTGTCAATAGAGAATATTTTAAACATTACACTGATCGTTTACTGGAACGATTTTCCGTCAGACGCTACACTGTTTTGTTTACTTTTTAAAAATAGATCTTCACCGAATTATGGCTACCTGAACCGGTGCTGTGCGAATGAGGTCACTAATTATCCTATCCGGGAATAAAATAATCCTGTTTTATCAACAAAATAAACATAAGAATTGAATCATGACTCTTCGAAGACACGAGATGATGAAACAAATTGATCACGTGTAAATCCCATGAACCGCAAAATCTTTTGCGGTTCATGGAATTTAGACGTGATCAATTTGTTTCATCACCTCTTGGTTTCGAAGAGTCATGATTCAATTCTTAAATGGCACCAAAAGTCAACGGCGACGTTGTAATGTTGAAATGGCGTTGGGTTCGGAAACAGAATTAGTTTTATCTCCCCTTATTTTTCACTAGCTGTCTATCTTATAAAAATAACGTGTATAAACACTTACAAAAACCATCTCCTGAATGAGTGAATATTTTCATTTTTTATCTCAGAAACATAACTTTTGGTCCATCATTAGATGGAGCTCGATGAGTGAGGGTTCGTAATGTTTTTGATGCAAAAATTGAAAAAAAAATGGATGTCGATTTTTATGAACAGGCCTTGCCAGCTTTAACCGTTACGTTACCTAAGAGGTTAAATTACATTATTACGTGTTAAAAATAATCTCTAATTTATTCTCGATTTACAGAGCAAGGGGGCTCAGTGTTTATCGGATTTACAGAACAAGGGGGCTCAGTGTTTATCGGATTTACAGAACAAGGGGGATCAGTGTTTATCGGATTTACAGAGCAAGGGGGCTCAGTGTTTATCGGATTTACAGAGAAAGGGGGCTCAGTGTTTATTGGATTTACAGAACAAGGGGGCTCCATGTTTATCGGATTTACAGAACAAGGGGGGTTCAGTGTTTATCGGATTTACAGAACAAGGGGGGGCTCAGTGTTTATCGGATTTACAGAACAGGGGGGCTCAGTGTTTATCGGATTTACAGAACAAGGGGGCTCAGTGTTCATCGGATTTACAGAACAAGGGGGCTCAGTGTTTATCGGATTTACAGAACAAGGGGTCTCAGTGTTTATCGGATTTCCAGAACAGGGGGCTCAATGTTTGTCGGATTTACAGAACAAGGGGGCTCAGTGTTTATCGGATTTACAGAGCAAGGGGGCTCAGTGTTTATCGTATTTACAGAGCAAGGAGGTTCAGTGTTTATCGGATTTACAGAACAAGGGGGCTCAGTGTTTATCGGATTTACAGAACAAGGGGGCTCAGTGTTTATCGGATTTACAGAACAAGGGGGCTCAGTGTTTATCGGATTTACAGAACAAGGGGGCTCAGTGTTTATCGGATTTACAGAACAAGGGGGCTCAGTGTTTATCGGATTTACAGAACAAGGGGGCTCCATGTTTATCGGATTTACAGAACAAGGGGGGTTCAGTGTTTATCGGATTTACAGAACAAACGGGGGCCTCAGTGTTTATCGGATTTACAGAACAAGGGGGCTCCATGTTTATCGGATTTACAGAACAAGGGGGGTTCAGTGTTTATCGGATTTACAGAACAAGGGGGCTCAGTGTTTATCGGATTTACAGACCAAGGGGGCTCAGTGTTTATTGGATTTACAGAACAAGGGGGCTCCATGTTTATCGGATTTACAGAACAAGGGGGGTTCAGTGTTTATCGGATTTACAGAACAAGGGGGGGCTCAGTGTTTATCGGATTTACAGAACAAGGGGGCTCAGTGTTTATCGGATTTACAGAACAAGGGGGCTCAGTGTTCCTCGGATTTACAGAACAAGGGGGCTCAGTGTTTATCGGATTTACAGAACAAGGGGGCTCAGTGTTTATCGGATTTACAGAACAGGGGGCTCAATGTTTATAGGATTTACAGAACAAGGGGGCTCAGTGTTTATCGGATTTACAGAGCAAGGGGGCTCAGTGTTTATCGGATTTACAGAGCAAGGGGGCTCAGTGTTTATCGGATTTACGGAGCAAGGAGGTTCAGTGTTTATCGGATTTACAGAACAAGGGGGCTCAGTGTTTATCGGATTTACAGAACAAGGGGGCTCAGTGTTTATCGGATTTACAGAACAAGGGGGCTCAGTGTTTATCGGATTTACAGAACAAGGGGGCTCAGTGTTTATCGGATTTACAGAACAAGGGGGCTCAGTGTTTATCGGATTTACAGAACAAGGGGCTCAGTGTTTATCGGATTTACAGGACAAGGGGGTTCAGTGTTTATCGGATTTACAGAACAAGGGGGCTCCATGTTTATCGGATTTACAGAACAAGGGGGGTTCAGTGTTTATCGGATTTACAGAACAAGGGGGCTCAGTGTTTATCGGATTTACAGACCAAGGGGGCTCCATGTTTATCGGATTTACAGAACAAGGGGGGTTCAGTGTTTATCGGATTTACAGAACAAGGGGGGGCTCAGTGTTTATCGGATTTACAGAACAAGGGGGCTCAGTGTTTATCGGATTTACAGAACAAGGGGGCTCAGTGTTCCTCGGATTTACAGAACAAGGGGGCTCAGTGTTTATCGGATTTACAGAACAAGGGGGCTCAGTGTTTATCGGATTTACAGAACAGGGGGCTCAATGTTTATAGGATTTACAGAACAAGGGGGCTCAGTGTTTATCGGATTTACAGAGCAAGGGGGCTCAGTGTTTATCGGATTTACAGAGCAAGGGGGCTCAGTGTTTATCGGATTTACGGAGCAAGGAGGTTCAGTGTTTATCGGATTTACAGAACAAGGGGGCTCAGTGTTTATCGGATTTACAGAACAAGGGGGCTCAGTGTTTATCGGATTTACAGAACAAGGGGGCTCAGTGTTTATCGGATTTACAGAACAAGGGGGCTCAGTGTTTATCGGATTTACAGAACAAGGGGGCTCAGTGTTTATCGGATTTACAGAACAAGGGGCTCAGTGTTTATCGGATTTACAGGACAAGGGGGTTCAGTGTTTATCGGATTTACAGAACAAGGGGGCTCAGTGTTTATCGGATTTACAGAACAAGGGGGCTCAGTGTTTATCGGATTTACAGAACAAGGGGGCTCAGTGTTTATCGGATTTCACACTCAAAATGTCAACGGTTCGATTCCTTCCAGGCTTAACTGCGTAGTGGCTGTGTTCAAGTCACTTAATTCTACTTGCCCACGTAGTGTAGGGGCTGGGGTGCTGGCGCTGTGTAATAAGTGGCACTGCACGTCGACGGTGTACCTTTCTTCAACCAACGATAATCCTTCAAGTGCTGAGTTAGAACGTTGAGGATTCTGAAGGTTGTTGCTAGCCTTGTTCGGTGGTTTCGTCCGGCTTCTTCGGATTCCTCCACCCAGTAAAACTGTCCTACACACGATGGCCCTGGCTGTGGAAAGTGTATTAAAATTCCAATGAATGTGAAAGCAATTCGTCGCGATTTCACATGAAATGTTTGAAACTCGTTCACTAAAAACGTTAAACCTTGGCTTATATAGATTTCAGTGAACTCGGAACCGAAATACAATTTGAGATCGCGATTCATAAAAGTCTATTTGCGCCGTCTCAAATCATTATATTCACAATTTTACCGACTCAATATAGCGGAATACCAATCATCATGTATTCGAACAAACTGACCCATTTTTTCAATTCTTTATTGTTCTCATTGTACCAAACGGTCTCAGGCACATAAACTCATCGGCACGATGGACAATTACCTATCCATCAGGCACATAAACTCATCGGCACGATGGACCATTACCTATCCACGAGGCACATAAACTCATCGACACGATGGACCATTACCTATCCATCAGGCACATAAACTCATCGGCACGATGGACCATTACCTATCCATCAGGCACATAAAATCATCGGCACGATTAACCATTACCTATCCATCAGGCACATAAACTCATCGGCGCGATGGACCATTATCTATCCATCAGGCACATAAACTCATCGGCACGATGGACCATTATCTATCCATAGTTTGTTCTGATGTGTCTTAAGGGGAAGATTTAGAATAAGGAGACGACTTTATCAATATATGTACACGAGTAATGTATCTTTAAAATTATTCTTCCACAACATGTATCGCATAAAAGCAAATATGAAAGATTATCGCGAACTTGTTCCCATGTGGCAATATACAGACTATTCAAGTTGGAAAATCCCGCTTTTAAAGGTTTATTACTTTCCAATGTGTGATTTACTGGGATTTCGGGTTTGATTATAAACGATAACTTCACAAGTGAATTATGCAATCAACAATTGTGCCATGTATCCGTGCGCGGAAATGAAGACGATTTGCTGTGGATGTAATGTGGACTTCATTGTTTTTTTTTTGTTTTTTTTTATCCCTTTGCCTAATATAAAAAGCAGACGACACCTGCCAAAAAAAGTCTTGAATAGCTATTATTTTCATTTTTTTGTCTCAAAAACATAGGTTATGACCCCTCCAATGAGGGGTCATAAGCTATGTTTTAGAGACTAAAAATGAAAAAAATAATGAAAATTAATTGGCGATTTTTAAGAATAGCGCTGGCTGTTACGTTATGTAAAGGGTTAAACAATAATTATCGTTAATAATGAAAAGTAATAAACAGAGTAATCGCTTGACTGGACTGGTTACATGAAATAATTCATTCGAGGCGAGGGCCTATACTGTAAAACATTCGTGCGCATTCGCGCACTCGTGTTTGCACAACGTCCCTCACCTCTCGTGAATAATATCACGTAACATGTCCAGTCAAGCGATTACTCTCTATTTATATCGCGTGTTCAGATCAGATAATTCCCTTTTTGTTTATTCCACTGCGCTTGAGTGCGGACATTGGGGATTTATTATTATTGTTATTATTATTATTATTATTATTATTATTATTATTATTATATACAGATAAGGGTATATTCGTAGAGAGGATGCGCGGTTTCCTAGAAAGATCAACATAATTGAATACTACAAGAACATTGAGCAAAACATGTAAACTACTGAGAACAGTCAATTGTTCATTGTTTTTGTATAGTGAGCTCTGGGAGCTTCACCTTGTGGGAACTAACAAATGAATACTAATCAAACCCCATAATCGTGCTTCGAATATCTTAACTTAGCGTTTCAAATTATATATGCAGTAATCATTGATTATAACAAGTAGATTCAAACAGTGATTGCATGTGGCTGGAATTTTCTAGTTCCAGTGATAAGGTGGGATTCGAGGTTTTGTGCATAAAACGGAAGTTGATAAACATTAAAGTAGTTTTTTTTTTCATGAGGTTCATTTTGTAAATTACGTTTAATTAGGTACAACCTGTTGAAACTTCGTTTCCTGAAAGGGTATCGGTGGTGTGCACACTTACGGTGAGATAGGTCAGTCCAGTATCAATATACAAGAAGGATAAATTATGAATCCATTCTGCAGCCGTTTTTTTGTTTGTTTGTTTTTGTTTTTGTTTTAACACAAGTGAACTCTGACTGAAATTATGTTATGGGCTAACTCCTCTACAGAACACTGAAATAAGACCTTAGTTGAAAAACATACATCTGTTTATTGGATTGATTAATTGCACCTTCGACAGCCAAGGACTAATACATTAGATCATCGCCATTAACATCATCAAAAATATCCCTCGTAGTATGAATCATGTCTTTCACGTCGAATTGGAGGAAAACACCTTGTAATATGAATCCTTGTTACGTTCTCATAATCTTTGATTCTGGGTTATAACTTATGGCCCGTCATCGGAACGGGCTCATTGAGCCCGCATTGATGAGAGTCATGGATTGTGATTTGTCATGGTTGTGATTGCCAAATTGAGTATCCGCCGTTGAAATTCATTCAATCGGAATAAGCCGATTATATTGGAAATATTGCCGCTTACCCAACAAATTTAGAAATTACCCCCAATGGAATGCATCAATTATTCTACTCCCAAGTTAGGAAGTTAGGGGCCCTAACTTATTGTTGAAATTCACCCTGTCTGAATACGCCTAAAAATTCAAAATATGATTCCTTACTGGAAGTCTGAGTCTAAACACGAAACATATCCCTTTACCCCAAATTTAGTAAAAAATATCTTTTGTAACTTTTTTAAACTTATGATTCGGGATCATAGCTAGTTACCCCTCATCGAGGCGAGCTCATCGAGCCCATTCCGATGAGGGGTCATGAGATTTGCCGAATCGATTGTTCCCTGTTGGATTTTGGAATTTAGGAAAACATATCCCTTGTAGTATTATATGAATCGTGTGAACTTTATGAATCTATGTCATAGGTCATGGCCCCTCATCGGAGAGAGGGGGCCTCTGTTGCATCTAACCTAAAATAAGACCCTTCATCCAACGAATTGAGTAATCACTTGTGATATAATTTTGTCACCTTCTTTGAAATCTACGAATCTATGCCATGGCACATGACCCCTCATCGGAGCGGGCTCATTGAGCCCACTCCGATGGGGGATCATGGGTTATGATATGCCAGACTGAGTGTTTGTTGACGAGAAGGAACTGGCCTCACCTCCTTTGAAATCTACGAATCTGTGTCATGGCGCATAACCCCTCATCGGAGCGGGCTCATTGGGTCCACTCCGATGGGGGATCATGGGCTATGATATGCCAGACTGAGTGTTTGTTGATGAGAAGGAACTAGCCTATTATACGAAATATAACCCTTTACCCTATTAATCAAAGAGAAAAAAAATCTTCCCTCCAGTGGAATGCATCAATTATTCTCCTCCCAAATTAAGATTCGGGGCCCTAACTTATTGTTGAAATTCACCCTGTCTGAATACGCCTAAAATTCAAAATATGATCCCTTACTGGAGGTCTGAGTCTAAACACGAAACATATCCCTTCATCCCAAATTTAGTAAAAATATCTCTTGTAACTTTTTTTTAAACTTATGATTCGGGATCATAGCTAGTTACCCCTCATCGGGGCGAGCTCATCGAGCCCGTTCCGATTTTAGTAAACAATTCAACCCAAATTTAGTAAAATATATCTCTTGTAACTTTTTTTAAACTTATGATTCGGGATCTTAGCTAGTTACCCCTCATCGGGGCGAGCTCATCGAGCCCGTTCCGATGAGGTTTCATGAGGTGTGATTTGCCGAATCGATTGTTCCCTGTTGGATTTTGGAATTTAGGAAAACATATCCCTTGTAATATTATATGAATGTGTGAACTTTATGAATCTGTGACATAGGTCATTTCCCCTCATCGGAGAGAGGGGGCCCCTGTTGCATCTAACCTAAAATAAGACCCTTCATCCAACGAATTGAGTAATGACTTGTGATATAATCTTGTCACCTCCTTTGAAATCTACGAATCTATGTCATGGCACATGACCCCTCATCGGAGCGGCCGCATTGAGCCCACACCGATGGGGGATCATGGGTTATGATATACCAGACTGAGCGTTTGTTGACGAGAAGGAACTGGCCTCACCTCCTTTGAAATCTACGAAACTGTGTCATGGCACATGACCCCTCATCGGAGCGGGCTCATTGGGCCCACTCCGATGGGGGATCATGGGTTATGATATGCCAGACTGAGTGTTTGTTGATGAGAAGGAACTAGCCTATTATACGAAATATAACCCTTTACCCTACTAATCAAAGAAAAAAAAATCTAACCCCCAGTGGAATGCATCAATTATTCTCCTCCCAAATTAAGATTCGGGGCCCTAACTTATTGTTGAAATTCACCCTGTCTGAATACGCCTAAAAATTCAAAATATGATCCCTTACTGCAGGTCTGAGTCTAAACACGAAACATATCCCTTCACCCCAAATTTAGTAAAAAATATCTCTTGTAACTTTTTTTTAAACTTATGATTCGGGATCATGGCTAGTTACCCCTCATCGGGGCGAGCTCATCGAGCCCGTTCCGATGAGGGGTCATGGGGTGTGATTTGCCGAATCGATTGTTCCTTGTTGGATTTTGGAATTTAGGAAAACGTATCCCTTGTCGTGTCTCTCAGTTAACAACCTTGAGTTATAGCTGATGTATGACCCCTCGTTGGAGCGGGCTCACTGAGCCCATTCTCACTGCCCTGTTGTAAACCTATTATTGAATCAGAATATGTTTCAGATAGCCCAACCTTTCACAAACTCCTAAACTCCAAGTTGTAATACATTCGTCTTAGACGAAGGAACATGCCACCACATCAGTGTGGTCGTACTCGTACAGTACACTTTGCAGTCTTCACATCACTATTTATTTGCTCCCTTCAGTTAAAATTGCATACATTGTGTCAGACTGGCCCGCATAAACGTGCTTCTGAATTCTTACTTTCTGAACCCAGATATCTAACAACACGTGTTGATTTACGACAGGTAAACACAATCGATGTATATCTACTTTCACACGGAGGACTTGGCGATTTCCGAATAGATGATGGCGGTTAATCTAACATTTGACGAGATTCGGACTGGGTCGGACTTTGATTTTTCACACCAATATAATGAGTTCTTGGAAAAACAGACAGATGATGAAACTCCTTTGAGTATGGGGCGGAGAGAGGAATGTAGGTTCTATGACCCCAATGAGTTTCGTACCCTTAACCAGAACATAACCAAATCATTCGAATTATTCAGCATTAATTGTCAAAGTCTGTCAGCTCACTGGGATTCTTTTTGCGAATTGATAGCAACCATGCAGGACAAAGATAACCTTTTTGATATCATCGGTCTGACAGAATTTTTTAAAATACCGCTCAACATGACATTTTCCTTAGATGGTTACCATCAACTTATCAAAGCCTCCCGTCCCGCAGACGATGATAGTCGTGGCGGTGTTGGTATGTACATTAGAGATGGTACAGAATTTAGTATTCGCCATGACTTATCAATCTTTATACCTCATGTAATAGAATCGGTTTTTATTGAGATAACAAACAACAAATCAAAACGCATAGTAGGCATAATATACAGACCTAACACACCCCCAAGAGCGGATATTAATCTTTTTCAAACTCATCTAAATCTTATCACAGATATAATAAACCGCGAAAACAAACCAGCGTATATCATGGGTGATTTTAATATAGACCTTTTAAAATTCGAAACGCATAAAGAAACCGAAAACTACTTAAATCTGATATTCAGCCAGGGATTCCAACCATTTATAACAAAACCAACCAGAATAACAAATCATTCAGCTACTCTTATAGACCATATCATCTCAAACAACATGCTTACCAACTCAAAGTCTGGTATTATCATCACAGATGTCTCCGATCATTTCGGAACCTTTTACATAGAAACGACTTCTGAGAAAAGTAACAGTCCAGCCTTCATTGAGAAGCGTATTTTTAATCAAAACAGTGTAGATCACTTCAGAACAATCCTTGCACAGATTGACTTCTCGTCAGTCCTCAATCAAAATTGCCCTAATATAGCTTATAATACATTCGTAGAAATCATATGGAGGCTTATGAGGCAGCGTTTCCAATCCAGCGTGTGCGTTTGAAATCAAAATTTGTGAAACGACAGCCATGGATGACAAAAGGCCTCATTACTGCATCCAACAATAAGGCAAAATTCTATAAAAAGAAATTAAAATCCCAAACTCACGAAAGCATTCAAAATTACAAAAATTACTGCAAAATATTCAATAAAGTGAAAAAAACAAAGTAAAGCCATGTACTATAAGAAAATACTCACTGAAAGTAAAAACAATATTCGTAAAACTTGGCAAATTTTAAATAATGTCATCCACAAAACTAAAGATATACCAACTCCTTCCCCATACTTTATTAGCAACAATACACGAGTGTATGGTCAACGTCAAATTTCCGATGAGTTCAACGATTTTTTTGTAAACGTAGGTACAAATGCTTGCCAACAGATAGAAAGGTCAGACAAATCTTTCAGTGACTTCATGAAAGATTATTTCCCAAATAACTTCTACCTTACTCCGACATCCCCAACAGAAGTTATAAACACAGTTAACTCAATGAAATCAAAATCAAGCAAAGACTACCATACTATTACCATAAACCCATATAATCAACTGTTCGTTTTCAACTGGAATAGTGCCAGATAAAATGAAAATCGCAAGAGTAATCCCAATATACAAGTCAGGCGACGAACACACCTATAATAATAATAGACCGATAAGTATCCTCCCAACATTCTCAAAAGTCTTGGAAAAAATTATTTCTAAAAAATTAATCAGTTTTCTTGAGAATTTTCAGATACTGAACTCCAATCAATATGGATTCAGACAAAAACACTCAACCATTCACTCCGTAATGCAACTTTTGAGAGAAATAGCCTTTGAAAACAACAATGATTCAAAGAATAATACCCTTGCAATTTTTATAGACTTTTCCAAAGCCTTTGACACCATAAATCATGACATCTTATTGAAAAAACTTGAACACTATGGTGTCAGGGGAATTGGTAATCTCTGGTTCAAGAGCTATCTCTCAAATAGATCACAATCCGTATCTTTTAACACAGAAACATCTAACTTGGCAAAAATAACTTGCGGGGTTCCACAAGGATCAGTCCTCGGTCCCATTCTATTTTTACTATATATCAATGACATATACGATGTGAGTAAACTCCACCTCTTATCGTTTGCTGATGACACAACCGGCTCTTCAACAATGGTAGACAGAAACGGCTTGGTAGATTTTGCAAACCAGAAACTTAAAAAAATTCTAAATTGGTGCGGGGCTAATCAGCTACTTCTAAATTCTAGCAAAACCAAATATATGATCTTTCTCCTAAATTCAAAACAAATACACTCTCCCACCAGACGTGTCCAAATAAACGACCACAATATTTCGCAAGTTGGATCAAATGAACACGAGCAATCTTTAAAATTTCTAGGATTGAATATAGATGACCATTTGTCATATAAAACTCATGTATCACAGTTGTGTTCAAAGATAGCCCGTGCTAACTATATTCTAAATAAAGTAAAAACTATACTTCCACACGAAAGTTTAAGAATCCTGTATTTTACATTAATACAGAGCCACCTCACGTATGGCATTCATGCGTGGGGTAATTCCAAGCCAGTAAACAGACTTTTAAAAATGCAAAAGCGCTCCTTGCGTATTATAAACAACAAAAGATATAACAGTCATACTGACCCCCTGTTTATTGAGGACAGAATACTAAAAGTCACCGATCTGTTTAAACTTCACGCATTGCTATTCGTGTTTGATTGGAAGAAAGGCACGCTTCCGCGAAACCTTGCCAACTTCTTTAGTCAGAGGGATGACCCATCTAGCAGAAGAACCAGGGCAACCGGTTTGCTACAAATTAATAGAACAAGGACAAGATTGCTGGATAAATACCCAATTTATAACTACCCAAAACTGTGGAACGACCTGGGTCTAAGTGTAAGATCTATTGATAGTAGGCAGATCTTCAAGAACGAAATTATTTGCCAAATCTAAATTCTTATTTAAATGACCCATCATGTAATAACCCTTACTGCCCCGATTGTTCCGACTAAAAATGGTATACCTCCGCAGGTCCGATCTCGCCTATCTCATTTCCTTGGTGGTTACAGCAAACTTCTCGAATGTTTAAATCGTACTAAATTTACTAATATCTACAGAATATATACTTAATATACTATATACTAATTAATTAGCCACCATGAAGGATGAGAAACCATTTTCTTCAGTCGCCGGGTCCACTCAACTCAATCTTTGCAAAATAGTGTTTGTTTGTTGTGCCTTTTTTACCAATCTGAATGCGGTTGCTACTAATGCGGGTCTAGTCTGAACACAATGTCGCAATTCAACTCTCTTGTATTGATTTGTGGGGTGGGGGTGCGGGGGGGGGGGGGGGCAGGTAGACAGCCAATCTGGCTATGCCACTCCCGGCGATGCACTTATTATTATATTCATTATTTATATACTTCAGTATTAATTTTTTTGCTGTATTTGTTATATTACTATGTATTTTCTATCTTAACGTGCATCGTGAATAAATAAATCAATCAAATCATCATCTTCATCATCAGCATTTCCGCCATTACATTCAGATTCACTTTCTATAGGTAGGTCAAGAGTTTCAAACTGCTGCTCTCAGGCAATATTATGTTTTATGTGCTCATGTCCTCCCAAACATGCTGATAGAATTTATTTCTTATTTTTGTTGTTCCGGTATAAATCATCTTCTTGTGGATTCAGCACCTTGATACTTTGCAACTTCGGTTCCCTTTGCCATTTCTGCTTCTGTATTTTGTCTATTTCTTTCTTGCCATCTTTTATCCGGAGCTCCAATTGCTGCCCCAGGATGAAATTACCAGATTCTACACATGGATACAATTTCAATCAGCTGACATCAACTATTTTCGATTTTCTTTTCCTTTTCTGGTTTCCAAAATCTGTACGTCTTATATTTTCTCTGTTAAGCCCCAATCACACTTGGGTTTACGATAGGATAAGGCAAGATTATTATGATCCCCGATGAGTATGGAGGTGGGATGGGGAAATCTCACCCGAGAGGCAAGATAGATATTTGAACCAGACACGAGGCTCACCCTCGTCGAGCTCGTTCCAATATGGGGTCATAACCTATGTTTTTGAGACAAAAAATGAAATAATAGTTATTCAAGAATTTGTTTTGCAGGTGTCGGCTTCTTTTTATGTTAGGTAAAGGGTTAAAAAGACAACAACAAAAAAACAACAATAAAGTCCCCATTACATCCACGGCAAAGCGTCTTCGTTTGCGCTCACCGATACATGACACAATTGTTGATTGCATAATTCACTTGTGAAGTTATCGTTTATAATCAAACCCGGAAATCCCAGTAAATCACGCTTTGGAAAGTAATAATAAGCTTTAACAGTCATCGTACAGTTCGTACTACAAAAAGTTGTGTCATGACACACAGCATGGCAACATGATGATGTAACCTGGTTTTATACAGAATCATCTCACCATTTCTTACTGAATAAAAGTGAAGATTATCGCCGTTTAATGATTGGGTTTTCTGAAAATATGTATATTTTTTCACATCATTAAATTAGATTTAGAATAACAAAAAATAACTAATCAATAACAAAATAAACTCGAACAAAATTAATTTCCCCCAACTGCATCGTCAAAGATGAGTGCTTTTTATCTCGTACCGTCTTAG
The DNA here is from genome assembly GCA_031216915.1 of Pictodentalium vernedei. Classification (NCBI taxonomy): domain Eukaryota; kingdom Metazoa; phylum Mollusca; class Scaphopoda; order Dentaliida; family Dentaliidae; genus Pictodentalium; species Pictodentalium vernedei. The sequence goes on along the minus strand of CM062296.1, from coordinate 835,584,136 downwards.
AGAATACCCACCGTGTGAAGGTAACACCAAAAACATGACAAAACACATATAAAGAAATGTCACACTCAGGAAAGTAATAATTATTAATTATCGCGGATCGTAACCGTTTCAACTGATTTCCGATTTTTTTCAAGAGACGATTATTTACAACAACATGAACGAGATTATCGTGTATTCTAAGTCAGTTTCAGTATTAACTTAATGCCATAGACATGTAGGGTTCTACGGTGTCCTAGCTGGCTGTAGGGTTAAATTATTACCTAACTGTCTTACCATTTCTGGTTGTTCTTGTCGTCTTATCATTCAAGAATAAATTTTATTTACTCAACGCAGTGTACGCATCATGAGAGTAAGTACTAGTTATTTATTTATTGCTGTTTAATGACACTTTTGACAGCCAGGCTCACCTCGTATCGGACTGTTTCACAGGTGGGGAAACACCGAGCAATAGGCAAGCATCTGTCAGGCTCCCCAACGTAGTAACTCCACACAAGTAGGGTAAGCATTGGTAAAGCTAAGTGCACCATCGACGTGCAGTACGTTGTAGTACACAACGCCACCCTGCCCCCATGTGGGCAATCGGGTTTAAGTGTATTGCACAAGGATACAACGCGGCTGCCGCAGGTAGCATTCGGAACGAGGATTTCTCGACTTTTAGCCTGCAGACCTACCTACTGTGCCATCGCGTTCTCGAGAGTAAATGTAAATAAAATATTTATTTTCAAAAAGGTATAAATATGCAACATCCAAAAGTTTTTGTCGCTTTTTTCAACTTTCTAACTTATCACACATCCACGCTTGTATTTGTTTTCGACGCACTGTAAATCACAAAGCCGAGTGTTAAATTTCTTGCGTGAGGTAGGATTCCAATAGCTGCTTAGCTCCGACATGGATACATTAATTTTGTATCATTAGTAAGTCGAAATGAGGTTACCGGCAACCATGACCCCATACCTTACGTGGAGAGTGGATTGTAACAAAATCACTCGCGGTGTGGGGTTATCACCCAAACTATCACTTTTAAATTCTACACATATGGACAAAAACACAAGCAATGTTAAACGCGGATGTCCATTTGCTGTAACCTTGCAAGGACGTGTTATGCTTTGCAACAAATTTGCAATTATTGTTTGGGTGGGATCTCCACCCCGCGGGTGATTTACTGATAATACACCCTACATGTATTGTATATAACCTTTCACCAAATGTATGAGAAGTACGTCTATCAGTTTACTCTCCACCCAGTCTATAAATGTTAACCGTTGTATTGATATATATCCATTTCCAATCAGAGTGTGCATGTTGTGATAACCTAGTCACTTTGCAATTTATTCAGGTGCCAATCATGTATATCTTTTTACAATTGTATTTGCCAGTTTTGTTTTTTTTTACCCGAGGGATAAATAACCGAAATGACAAATTATCAGTTTTAAAAACGTCTTTTTAAACCACAAATGATTCATTTAAATAATCATTCGGAGAACATACAGTTCTGCAAAATACAAATGTGAATGTTTTATAAAATAAGCCTCAAATTGTAGCGGTATGACTATGTCTTCGTACATAATGTACTAACCGTGACAATACATTTATTTGATCCTTAATATCCAATTTTATTACTTTCCAAAGTGTGATTCACTGAGATTTCCGGGTTTGATTATAAACAATAACTTCACAGTTGAATTATGCAACCAACAATTTGGCCATGTATCCGTGCGCGCAAACGAAGACGCTTTGCCGTGTGTGTAATGGGGAGTTCATTGTTTTTGTTTGTTTAACCCTTTACCTAATATGAAAAGTAGACGGCACCTGCCAAAAAAAAGTCTTGAATAACTATTATTTTCATTTTTTGTCTCAAAAACATAGGTTATGACCCCGCATTGGAACGAGCTCGACGAGCTCGTTCCAATGAGAAGTGATGACCTATGTTTTAGAGACAAAATATGAAAAAATAATGAAAATCAGTTGGCGATTTTTGAGAATAGCGCGGGTCGTTACGTTAGGTAAAGGGTTAAATAATATAATTATCGTTAATAATGAAAAGTAATAAACAGAGTAATCGCTTGACTGGACTGGTTGTGTAAAATAATTCGTCCGAGGCGAGGGACTATATTGTAAAACACTCGTGCGCATTCGCGCACTCGTGTTTGTACAACGTCCCTCACCTCTCATGAATTATTTCCCGTAACAGTCAAACGATTACTCTCTATTTAATAAAAAACGTATATTTGATCCTTAATATCCAGTTTTAATCCTGTGAGTTGTACAAATGGGTAAAATACAGATACCAAGGATTCAAACACTCACATACCCCTCGTTATTTATTTATTTATTTATTTTATTTATTTATTAGGTAAAGCAATAGTCGTGATCCTTTGATGGATGCGGGAACCCGGTGAGAACCATCGAGTAGCGAAGAGTAAAACCTTCTAACCCTTCAACAGACCCGTAACTCGGCGGGAGCGGAGTTTTGCCCGATTGGGAAATGTTTTGTTGTCCATTGGAAGACAATCGTTGGTCGCTCGAAAATCAAAATGTTCTATGAAGGCAGTGACTTCATGGTCAGTCATTCGTCGATTTTTTTTTTCTATGGACAGCAGTGTATGTCAATATTGATAGGTAGCCGAACAAAAGCAAATTATCCGCAAGTTGGGGAAAAAATGTTGAGATCCAGTCTGTGGGCATACATCGACGAGTGATATATGACCTAGATGCGATGTCGCGACTTCCATACACCATTCCTGTAACCCACATGGTGTTAATAACGTACATTTATGGCATGGTAGTCTCATATTGGTGCGCATTATGATTCACACTCGTCACAGTGTGGTCTTCCCTGGCTTACCTCATGTGATTTTTTTTGTATCTGAAGACTAGGCGGATATCAATGCAATTCAATTCATTTTATTTATTCACTCATCAACTCAACAAGGGTACATGAGGTACATTTACAACATTTGCGTATTATTGGTGGATTCCTTTATACAGAAACAAATGTGGTATGCCAACAGGTAATTGTACGTGACCGTAATAAAATCAGCAAAACATTGGACTATATGTGATACATGTCAGGACAGATGTATAGAGGGAGTTTTATTCACCACTTTGTCAAAACTTTCGTTTAGTGCTGAGGCTCTTCTTTTTTATATTTTCAATTTATTTCCGTCCAAAACATCTCCTGTGGCTACCGTTGCATCGGGTTCGACAAACCTTTTCCAATGAGGACCGTGAGCTACGTTTTGGGAAGGGGGTCCAATAGGAACTATAATATAATAATGCATGCAAGTAGCGCCGAATGATACTGGCGCATTTATTAACAACAAATAAGAAATGATCCTGCTTCCAAGAATATGCTTTGTGGTAATTAGAAATTTCATATTCCACACCTTCTGTTCATCAGGGGTGGCCGATGGAGCAAAATTTCAAGGAAAGACAATGCCCCCATTTCCAAAATAGTGTCGCAAGAGGTAAAGGTGAGCAATAACGCGAATAATATGCATCTCCAGGCTTACTCCGAACGAGGGAGGGAAAGGGGAACTGTTCGTTGCGATGAGTGCAGTGAAGTTTCTTCTTTCATTTACTGTAATACTTAGATTGAGAGTACTCAGAATAGGGACCATATTAGTAATCCTATGGAACACCTTTACCAAAAAAACAAACAAGGAGTAATATTAGGAAAAGTAGGGAGGTGTTAAGTCCATCAGCAACCTCGTCAATATCATAAAATCTTACCAATTATTTAGAGAATTTAGTCGCATTAAACGAGAATCACTCACTTCGTACCGATTGGTCACAGCTATGTTTTATCCAACATCTATATATGAGAGAATATACAACAAAGGGCACTTAATTTATTTTAATATACACATTATGTAGATAAGATAAAAGAAGGTGAAGGGTACCTTAGACCTGTGCAACGACTCTGTCTATTCAACCACTCAAAAGCACGGAGTGCTGCAGAAGGGCAGGAGAGGCGGACTAGCATGCATTATTCGCAAAGTTCTAAGGAAAAAAGGATGCGATTTTTTTTCAACACTAGTTGGGGACGCACGTGATACTTATTTAATGACACAAAGTACTGACCATCATTTAAACACATTATTTATTTTCTCGATGGATCGGCAGATTTATTTTTTTGTGGTATTTTTACGAGACACGTACACATAAGTTGCTGGAATTTGGGGGTCACAGTGCTAGGTCTGCTATAATATCTCGCTACGAGAAGGCTTTTCTTAAAGTTTCAAGAGAAAGTGATGATGTAATGATATTCATCGGCAATACGATACCATTCACACTTCAAACAAATATTTTCGTTTTCTGGTACGTTACTTCGGGCACCAGCCTCAACGGGGAGGCGATTATATGTGCATCTAAAACTTGGCAATGGAAATTTTATTTTGGGGTCCTAACTTGTTGAGCAAATGTTCTAACTGAAACCTGCCATTAATTAGTTTATACAGAAAGCATTTTTTTAAGGAGCCCGATAAGTTGGCGTGTCAGTTTTGTTCTTACTGGAACATGAATACCTGTTTAACTGTATGGGTAAGTTCTGATTTGTTGACTACATATTGGTACTGTTCCGAGTTTGATCCCCGTCCGGGACGACCCGCGTTGTGTCCTTGGGCAAGGCACTTTATCCCGGTTGCCTACATGGGGACACGATGACGCCGTGTATTAAGACGTACTGCACGTCGATGGTGCACATGTCGTCAACTGCTGTAAAATTGCTTGGGCGAAGCCTGAACAGAGTTAAAATGGTGAGGAGCTGACAGTTGCTCGCCGATGCTTCTCTTCGGTTACTCCGGGTTCCTCCACCCGTAAAACTGCCACGGTCATGATTAGCCAGTGTGCATAAGTATGTGCCCTTAAACACCAATAAATAAATAACTAAATACATCTTGGTACTGCCAAGCACAGGATAGGTCGCACGTATTCGAGATTGACTTAATAAAATCGACCCACTTGTCAGATAGACAAACGGTGTGCAGGAGAAGTAAAAGCTGATATGTTACAGAATTAATTTGGTGGGGTGAGACCCCACAGCGCGGTCCCAGAAGGAGATCATTCTCGCCTTAATAACGTTAATCAAAGGATATCGTCACAATTCTCCGTACACCTTAAGATTTGGGGCTGGGGGGGGGGGGGGGTGGTAGGTGGGGGCTTTTGACTCGCAAGTGTTAACTTTAAAAAATCCAAGTGCACTCTCTCAATTATATCTACACTTCCAAATCCCCTCACCGCACAGCCATAACTAAAAAATGGGTAAAACTATTTTGTGCCAAAGATCAAGCTTACATGTAATGTCGTTAGTAGCTTGTTCCGTTTAAAATCTTCTAGTTCTCAGAAAAAAACCCACTAGAGGTGAAAATAACTCCAAAAATATTTGTATTCATTCACTCTTTCCATAGAAGTCCCTTCCATACTGAGCTCAATGTTTGGCCGCCTACAACTACGACTGTGCCATCCAGTAAACAGGGAGTTAACATGTAATATAGATGTCAGTAGCTTTAACTACGATGATATCATTTATGTTAGTAACAGTATTTATGGCTGAGACAAGTGGTCGTGTGGTGTCAAAATCTCTAGAATAATGGTAGATCAGTTAGCAGGCTCTGAATTTCGTCCACAAAATTCCTGACTTGTACAACAATGAACGACTAGACAACGATGACATCACTAATGCTAATAAGATTGTTTATGATTGTAACTAGGATTACGAGTGACAGATAAAGCGATTGCGGACGAGTGTTTATGATTGTGACTAGGATTACGAGTGACAGATAAAGCGATTGCGGACGAGTGTTTATGTTTGTGATTAGGAGTACTAATGATAGATAAAGCGATTGCGGACGAGTGTTTATGATTGTGACTAGGAGTACTAGTGACAGATAAAGCGACTGCGGACGAGTGTTTATGATTGTGACTAGGAGTACGAGTGACAGAACAGCAACAGCGGACGAGCGTTATGATTGTGACTAGGATTACGAGTGACAGATAAAGCGACTGCGGACGAGTGTTTATGTTTGTGACTAGGAGTACAAATGACAGATAAAGCGATTGCGGACGAGTGTCTATGATTGTGACTAGGTGTACGGGTGACAGATAAAGCGATTGCGGACGAGTGTTTATGAATGTGACTAGGAGTACGAGTGACAGATAAAGCGACTGCGTACGAGTGTTTATGATTGTGACCAGGATTACGAGTGACAGATAAAACGACTGCGGACGAGTGTTTATGTTTGTGACGAGGAGTACAAATGATAGATAAAGCGATTGCGGACGAGTGTCTATGATTGTGACTAGGAGTACGAGTGGCAGATAACGCGACTGCGGACGAGTGTTATGATTGTGACTAAGATTACGAGTGCCAGATAAAGCGACTGCGGACGAGTGTTTATGTTTGTGACTAGGAGTACAATTGACAGATAAAGCGATTGTGGACGAGTGTTTATGGTTGTGACTAGGAGTACAAATGATAGATAAAGCGATTGCGGACGAGTGTCTATGATTGTGACTAGGAGGTGCGAGTGACAGATAAAGCGATTGCGGACGAGTGTTTATGTTTGTGACTAGAAGTACAAATGACAGATAAAGCGATTGCGGACGAGTGTCTATGATTGTGACTAGGAGTACGAGTGACAGATAAAACGATTGCGGACAAGTGTTTATGATTGTGACTAGGATTACGAGTGACAGATAAATCGACTGCGGACGAGCGTTTATTTTTGTGACTAGGAGTACAAATGATAGATAAAGCGATTGCGGACGAGTGTCTATGATTGTGACTAGGAGTGCGAGTGACAGATAAAGCGATTGCGGACGAGTGTTTATGATTGTGACTAGGAGTACGAGTTACAGATAAAGCGATTGCGGGCGAGTATTTGGGATTGTGACTAGGATTACGAGTGACAGATAAAGCGATTGCGGACGACTTCTCGTAATAAAACGAATTAGAAGAGTGAATGGAGGAATGAGATTTTATTCAGTAATACAAAAATGCATGGAAATATAATACCGTTAACAAAGATATGCATTATTCTCAAGTACATGTTTGCATTACTGAGAGATGATAAAATTAAGGAAGTCGGGAAATATTATGGGAATAGCGCATTGGTCAATACAAAAGGATTGGATAACTATTTTGCAATTAGTTATTGATGTGTTTTTTTTTTTATACGCAACATTTCTTTCTTCATTTTTTTTGGAAAGTTAAACAATCCATAATTTAGTGAATAGATAGCGATGATAACAGAGACCAACAGTCGGGACAAATAGGACTGTTCGATTTCAATAATTCCACAGCTGGAGAATTCTTCAGGTTTCAATATGTTTTCACCTGTCCTTTCAAATGTCCTTATTCTGACTTCTTCCAAAATAAGGATATTATGGGATACTCCAAAAGTATTTAAATAATCGTTTCCGACTTGGTGTTACGAAACGTTCATGAAATATATTCGTTTGATTGCACTTGTGTTAAATTTCTATTCCGGGAATTCGAGCGAGCACACGGTATTGAAACTGTTGATGTTTAGACACAATACAATATTTGATAGGACATACCACTGCTGACTGCCACCAGTTATAATTAAAAATATATCCCACACACCCTGGCCCCCTTTCTTTAAATTTGGCATTGTTTCTATTTTTCCTGTGAAATTCATGTGTATTTTCAGTGCCCTCTGCGTGCTAAAGCTAAAATTCGAAAACTCATAGTGTTATCAGTATGGCTAATACTGGTGGAAACAGCTCTCTTAACTGCGGAATATGTATCAAAAATGGTCTCTGTTTTTCAATTACTTTCATTTCTTTACAGCCAATGCTAAGAAACATTTCATTTCAACCAACAGATCGTTAACACACGTGGTCCCATTTTGAAGTAAACGTATTTTTATACCATGATTACCTATTCTACTATATATGAAAAGCCTATGAGACGGTCACGATTAGCCATTGTGCATATATATGTGACCTTAAACCCCAATAAATAATAATGCCGGCAGATCTTCAAAGAATTTAAGCAATGGGTTAGGAAGACGTTTTATCAAATGTAGTATTTTGACAGAATAAAAAAATACTGTTTTTTGTTATTGTTTGTTTTACCGATGATGTTAAGTTTTTCTTTATATCAATCACTCCGAATTCTTTGGTTTCATTTGTCGTACCTTTCAAGTCAGATAGAATTTAACTCCTAAAAGTGTGATGGATAGTGAGTAGCAGTTCAGTTTCCACCATTCTCACATTTGTTTTCAATGCGGCCTTTCTTGGTATAAATCCACAGTGATTCTGTTTTATTGTAATTGGATTTTATCCCTAACACGTTCCAAATTCATTACATCAACTTTAAGGTCCGGACAAAGTGTGAACGCACAAACGGTCGCTGACATTGTCCTTCAGGTATGTTGTGTAAAGTACGAACAAGATCTGTTCATTGAATCATTTTTTTGACTGGACAAAGGTAACGTGAACTAATGAACAAACAGTGTGGGTGGACGGATGGACGAAGAAGTAACTTTATATTTCCAGTAAAATAATCGGGTTGCATAAAAGCTATGGTGTTGCTTTATATAAATGAGGACAGGAGGTCGCATAACATGGAAATGCCACAAACGCATAACATTCGAACTAACTTAATAATTCATCAAATAGGACTATAGCCATTTTATGGGCATGCCCAGCAGCCATCTTGCTTGCGTGACTACACATACATATTCGGCGGGCACTTTAAACATAGTGCGATTATGAGTCCACGTGAGAGCCTGCAGCCACACTGCTATTATTTGCCATCTTGTACATATCTGGCTGTCTTGCTATGTATGTTCCCTAACCATCTTGAATGTCAAATCCTCGAGTAAGCAGCAAACAATGTGTGCAGAAATATAAAAATGGCGACAGAGCATGCGCAACATTACGGAAAAACAACAGGGCGACAGATGCCACATGATCAAGCATATGCCAAAATGATCGTCGCGCGAGTCCACAATGTGATCAAAGCATGCAACCGCGTATGTACGGGAACAGTGCAAAAACCAAAACCCAATTAGAAGATTCCAAAAATATATCCACTCTGTAACGATGTGTATTGATTTGTTACTTGTTTGTAAACATTACATCAACTATAATGATTCGTCATTCTCGCGCCTTCTCGGGAGTGATGAAACTTGCACTCCGTCTGAAAATGCTGATATGACTCCACTCCGAGAGATTTTACTTTTTTACATGGACGTGGAATGTAACTTACCCGCGAGAACATCAATAAGGGTTAGGGCTTGGTAAACATTCGGTGTAGGCTCCGACTTACCCGCGATAACATCAATAGGGGTTAGGGCTTGGTAAACATTCGGTGCAGACTCCGACTTACCCGCGAGAACATCAATAGGGGTTAGGGCTTGGTAAACATTCGGTGCAGACTCCGACTTACCCGCGAGAACATCAAAAAGGGTTAGGGCGTGATAAACATACGATGTAGAGTCTAACTTAACCGTGAGAACACCAATATGGATCAGGGCATGGTAATTATTAGATGTTGCGTCCAACTTACCCACGAGAACACCAATATGGGTTAGGGTGCGATACATATTTGAAATAGAGTCCAACTTACCCACAAGGACACCAACATGGGTTAGGGTGTAGTATGGGGCGTGGTACACATTATATGTAGAGTCCAACTTACAACACGAGAACACCAATATGGGTTAGGGCGTGGTAACATTCGATGTAGAGTCCAACTTACAGGCGAGAACACCAATATGGGTCAGGACGTGGTAAATATTTGATGTAGAGTCCAACTTACCCACCAGAACTTCAATATGGGTTAGGGCATGGTACATATTTGATGTAAAGTCCAACTTACCCACGAGAACTCCAATATGGGTTAGGGCGTGGTACATATTTGATGTAGAGTCCAACTTACCCACTTGAACACCAATATGGGTTAGGGTGTAGTATGGGGCGTGGTAAACATTATATGTAGAGTCCAACTTACCCACGAGAACATCAATATGGGTTAGGGCGTGGTACAAATTTGATGTAGAGTCCACTTACCCACGAGAACACCGATATGTGTTAGGGCGTGGTACATATTTTATGTAGAGTTAAACATAACCACAAGGACACCAATATGGGTAGGGTATAGTATGGGTGCGTGGTAGACATTATATGTATAGTCCAACCTACCCACAAGAACACCAATATGGGTTAGAGTGTAGTATGGGGGCGTGTTAAACATTATATGTAGAGTCCAACTTACACACGAGAACACCAATATGGGTTAGGGCGAGGTACATATTTGATTTAGAGTTCATGGAGCCTTTTATTGTCCAAATCTGAAAAATGTCCAGGTATGTGACGTCCTGAGAACTTTTACAGATTGGGACAGCAAATAGTACCTTCTCGCATCCCTTCCTTCAAAGCCGATTCAACACCTGGAGCCAATACAATAAAACCTTTACAATTGTATTTTCTAGAATTGCATTTTCTACCAATAATTACAACTGACTAAAACTAGAAAAACTGTGAGCACTAATCACTAAATGATACCACACATCCTACCAAGAAAGATTTTATAACAGTAAAAGTGTGTTAAATGTAGACAGCACAAACACTGACAACCCCCCCCCTCCTACCTCCACCCGAAGATTGAATAGAAGAAAATAGGAGGTGCACATATGCAATGTATGTAAAATAATGTCTGAAAGTTTCAATGAAATCTGTTCAATGTTTTAAGAGGAGTTGTGGATAGCAGATCTCTACAGAATGTCAGTTGAATTTGACAATATTACTGGGATTTCCGGGCTTGGTTATAAACGATAACTTCACAAGTGAATTATGCAATCAACAATTGTGTCATGTATCCGTGCGCGCAAACGAAGAGGCTTTGCCGTGGATGTATTGGGGACTTCATTGTTTCTTGTGTTTTTGAACCCTTTGTCTAATATGAAAAGCAGACGACAGTTGCCAAAAAAATTCTTGAATAGCTATTATTTTCATTTTTTGTTTCAAAAACGTAGGTTATGACCCCTCATGGGAACGTGCTCGACAAGCTCGTTCCAATGAGTGGTCATAACCTATGTTTTAGAGATAAAAAAATTAAAAAATAATGAAAATTAATTGGCGATTTTTTTAGAATAGCGCTACGTTAAGTAAAGGGTTAAATAATATAATTATCGTTAATGATGAAAGGTAATAAACAGAGTAATCGCTTGACTGGACTGGTTACGTGAAACTATTCATTCGAGGCGAGGGGCTATATTGTAAAACGCTCGTGCGCATTCGGGCACTCGTGTTTGTACAACGTCACTCACCTCTCATGAATTATTTCACATAGACAGTCTAGTCAAGCTATTTATGCTTAGGAAAATATCTAGCTGTATTATAAGGTAAGTGACAACGATATATTAACATCATGATAGTGAATGATGGTTTACTCTTCAGTTTTCTGACGTCACACTTCAGTAATGTGATACCAGAAACGAACGGGATACGTATAAAGCAGAGATCACTTACATGACTGCGATTGCAGGAACGGTCGCGACACGTTTGAACTCCAGGTTACTTACAATACTGTGATCAGAGGAACAGTCGCGACATATCTAAACTAGTGATCATTTACAGTACTCTGATTGCACGAACGGTCGCGACACGTCTAAACCAGTGTTCACTTACAATATTGTGATCACAGGGACGGTCGCGACATGTCTAAATCTGTGATCACATACAGTATCGTCATCACAGGAACGATCGCGACACATCTAAACCCGTGATCACTTAAATCGAAAGCAATCTTGTCGCGATCCTGTCGATGTTATCCGCCCAATTTCTGTATTGACAATTCTGATGACCACGTATTACATTTTATTAAGGTGAAAAACCGGCCGCCCGTGAAAGATCGGCTGCTTCCCTCTGAAAACACAGCCCCAAAGACAAAGGTATTCTAAAATATAAAACAGCATCAATGATGTATCATAAGGGACGTGGGAACCGAAGTAGGGGTTGGGAGCACGTGCCTACCGACGTTTTCTAGAAACACTTCCCTCAGTATGTTAAGTCTTGACTACTCAATAAATACCACAACACTTGCATAACTAACAAAAGGCCGTTTGCTGCTGACAGACCGACACTTTATTGAAGCACTTCTAAAACACAAAAAATCCCTTCATTGACGACTCAGCCGGCCAGGTAAAAAACCAGAGATAAAAATTGTTTTTTTCAAAAAATTCACTCTGGAAACCCTGTGTTCGGATTGCCTATGCAATCTTGCCGTCTCGGGGGTTGATGCCGAACCTCACCAAAAACAATAAAAATACACAAAAATGACGCATAATTGTACAAATATATACCCCGATGGTCAAGAACGGTAATAGAGGAACATTGGATGTTGCACGAGAGCAGTGACACGCCAGTATGATTGCCGTCCAACTAAAGTACCCAGTTTCGCTGAACCAAACAACATTCAAACCCGTACTACCCGCTTGTCATCCAAACCTTGCAGCAGCGGCCACCCGTTTAACCTACACCTGCCATATGCTTATCAAAGAATGAGCCTCCAAGACAAATATTTTCCTCTACACTGTTCGTGCTGCGGGGGCATTGGGTTTTACTAAGGACAATAAATTTGGGAAAAATGTACATTTGTGGTTTAACAAATTATCAGTCAATAAATTTGTTAAATATGGAGCCCAAAACTGTACATGTTTTCTTTAATGTACAGGTGCGTGTGTCTCAAACATAGATTTTTGACTTACATTCCTACCATGTCACTAACGTATAGGTGCGTCAGTCTCAAACATAGGAACGGGCGCGACACGTCTACGCACCTGCACATTACCTCTCTAACATTACAAGTTATTGTGATGAATTGACGGTAACATGGTCTGAGGTTTGCGACTCGGAACTTATGTTCAACCAAGAAGCAAAGCGTCGGTGTTGAACATACGCTCCGATCCGCAAACGTCAGACCACCTTCCCGTAAATTCATCACAATAACGTATATATTCCAACAGACACTACCCTTAGCCTAAAACCTACATCGTAAAACACGAGAGGCTTACTTACTAAACTTGTGATCGTTAAAAGTTGCCTTGTTCAAAGCAACTTTTAACGATCACAGGTTTAGTAAATAAACTTCTACTGTATCCACGAAGGCATTGGATAAATAATCAATAAACCGGATAAACTCATTCCATCTTAGTTCAAATCGTAAATCAGTTTGTAATTTAAACAACACTCTATCCGGAACACCGTCTGCTGCACACGCGAAACATTCAGAAAAATAAAGCGGCGTGCTAGTCACTCCGTTGATGAAGCAGTTACGAAACGAACGACGTCGTTGCAAATATTTCGCGTTGTGACGTCAGACTTTAAGATTTGGCACTTGCAATAGATTTGTGTATTACATTTCTACCATGTCACCGAGGCACGCGATAGGGCTTAAAATTCACGCAATAATCAAAACAGACTCTCGCAAAGAAAACAATGAGACCCAAATTTGATCTTGCAATATGTGCATTTGATTCGCGTCATAGATTCTAAACGTGTCATCAAAGGCCTGGGGAATTAGTTATTTTTCTATAAGGTAAATCTTTGACTTAGCAGTGGTGTGTAGTGAAATCTTGGCTGCCTGTATGGGTAGCCAGGACGTCACTAGAATCCACTGCCAAGGTACTATACCGTGGCCAAGTATTGTATTTTGAAATATGTGTTTTGCATATATATGCAGACAAAACAATCACAAAAATCGGAACTAGGCCGTTAAGGATTAAGCTGTGGTACTCTTAGTTGCATAATAATAGTGATGTCTGAATAATATAGTGATGGTCAGGATGTTTGCTTAGAAATAATAATAGTGGTGACATTTTCAATCTATTCGCCACTGCCAAATAATAGTAATAATGGTGTCGAAATTATTACTTGGCAGGTGGGAGTGGATATATAAATTGTGAGGTTTGTTTTTGATTAGAGATTATCACGTGACTGCTCTCAACTGGCACAGAGTAGAACAGTACTCTCAAATTCTAAATTGAGAACTGAAAAATTATTTTCATGGCAAGAGTTCACGAGAATTAAAATCGATTCTCGTGAAGCGGGACAAATTTAAGACCTGCACGGATAACCACTGGTATATGGCCGTGTCCACTCCACAATAGTTCGAAAAACTTCCGACATCCCAGTGCACCCGTTTCTTTTTTCTTTAAACTCGTGGTAAAATACACATTGCTTATTAATCTATAATAATTGTGTCCATTATTCAAACAATTAACTTGTATATTTCTTGCTGTTCACGAATAATCTCGAAGCGTTGAGTTCCGTTTCTGTTTACCCAAATATTTCTTTTGTTTTCAGAGCTCTCCGTCCTTGATAATCGATCTGTAATGATCAAGAAATCACCAGTTTTAATAATAGCATGATGATGAATTTACATTTAAATATCATTTTTTGTAAACACAGACATGAATGAGAATAAAAGTAGATTTTTGATATTATTAGAAATATTTAACCCTTTACCCAACGAATCGCCCGCACCCGCCCGCGTAATATGCAAATTGAGCAGTTGAACAAATTAAATTTTCCAAAATGTTTCAACAAAACCATATCATGTGACCCCTCATTGGAACGAGCTCATTGAGCTCGTTCCAATGAGGGCTCACATGATATGGTTTTGTTGAAAGTTTTTGAAAAATTTACAAAAATTACATTTAAAATAATAAATTTGGATATCGTCTGGGTTGGGTAAAGGGTTAAATGGTTAACTACTCGGACACTGGTGAGTAAAAGAACGAAGGATGTCGACTATATAAAAACGACTTGGGGAAAGTCTGTTAATATCATAACCATCGCAACATTAAAATTCATTTTTCTCAAATGTTAACAATTTGACAGCGCAAAAACAAAATCCCATGAAACTTTGACAATCTAAAGAACGTACCCTTAAATGCAGTACTAGTTTGATCCCTCATTCAGTCATGATTGTTGCTAAGGTACAGATACGTCATCATGTTGATCAATCACTGGAAATACAAACGATTGATGTATTTTTATGAAAACTAATAATGAAAATTTAAAATGTTACATCAAATAATAAAAAGTGGACGAGATGTACCAAAGTTTGGACTACAATTTAATATTTGTAGATGCAGGAAATCGTTGAGACATGACACCGTGTATATTCGATCTGGGAGAAAAGACAGCTTATGAAACACTTTGTAAAATTGCAATCTCCAGTATCGAGCTCCCCCATGGTTTCCCAGTCGGCTAATGGTGTCAGGAATTAAATGCACATACATTTGGATTCACAGTACCATCCTATATCGGAACACTGGGTTGGTTTATAGTCATTTAAGGTATCCAGTTATCACAGCTTAGATGTCATCACTGAATTAAATCGCATTTCGTTCGCCAATACCGAATGCTTTCTGTTTTAGGAAGGCAAATGGTCTTAAAGTCCAGCTTTGAGTCGGAGAGTTAGCCGAGACGGTAGCGGGCGGGATTTGTTGACAATAAGAGAAAACTTGTTCACTGTTTTTCGAGGTTTTTATTCATGGGGAGGGGTGACTGAAATCATAAAATTTCGAATAAGCAAATCATATATTGATCATGGACCACCCATTTTGGATATAAGGGAGAAATGTCAAAATGTGAAATTTACGGTCCAAAATTAAATAAGAACCCTGAATAAATCTCCAATTAAAGGCTTCATATTCTGTTGATCTGCTTCATATTATCTTGGAAGGGAAATTATTTGTCGGTATCGATTGCCTCCTTATAATTTGTGGGAAAGTGCCTACAGCGCTCTACCATAAATTATGACAAGGTGAAGACATATTTACAAATTCTGATGGCCAACATTATTAAGCATTTTATCAGTGAACAGACAAAATCGATTTTGTTTGCTAATTTGTAAAATCACTGACAACTTTAAACACACATCGCTATGCTAGTCTGTAATATAACTGCCAATCTTAAGCGCACCTCGCTATGCTAGTCTGGAACATCCCCGAGAATTTTAAACAAAACTGTCTCTTCTAGTTTGTAAGATCACTGACAATTTTAAACATACATCTCTATTCTACTTTGTAACATCACTGACAGGTTTAACACACCTCCATATAGTTGTTTGTATCATCACTGACACGTTTAACACACCCTCACCCCTATAGTCGTATATCACTGACATTTTAAGCACACATCTCTATTCTAGTTTGTAACATCACTGACAAGTTTAACACACCTCCATATAGCTGTTTGTAACATCACTGACAAGTTTAACACACTTCCCTATAGTCGTTTATAGCATCACTGACATTTTAAACACATTTCTCTATTCTACATTGTAACATCACTGACAACTTTAAACACACATGCATATACTCATTTGTAACATCACGGGCAAGGCTAAACTACCTCTCTTTTAACGCAACTTTCTATTCTAGTTAAAAATATTACTGAGAAATTTATCCCCCACCCCACCTCCTCTACTAGTTTGTAACATCACTGACATTTTTAAATGCACCTCTCTATTCTAGTTTATAACAGCACAGACCATGTTAAACGCACACCTCTGTATACCAGTTTATAACATCGCTGAGGACGTACCTCCATACCCTTGATAGTTTGTAACATCACTGGCGATTTTAAACACACCACTCCTTGCTAGTTTGTGACACCACTGACAGTTTTAAGCTGGGTAGTCAAGGTTTAGATGTTATCGCGTCGACATAATTCTAGTTGGAAATCATGTGTCCCCCAAATGCTGAGGGTATTATCTCGAAAAGGTGTGTGATATCCTTAATCAAACGATGCAAATTCAGTAACTCATGAATATACCTATTTTTAAAATTTAAAATCGATTACACCATTCTCGAGGGGAAGTTTCTAAGATTTCATATGTTGGCATTTTAGGCTGAAATCATTGGCAGGGATTCACTGCTTTTGTTGGTGTTGACAGAACCATAGTAACGTGATAAAATGCATACTTTCTTTTCAATCGAGAAGAAAACTGTTTTGAGAAAATGGGGACAGACATTGGAAGGGTCTTGAATTTTTTAAGTTTAAACATCGGCTCACTGGGCGCTCACAAAGTCAAAGAAAAAAAAACACAAACACTTTAGGCCGGAAAATTCGGCAAATTGGAGAGAACAACTTCACAATTTATGTAACAACACCACACACATAGCGCAAACAATTATCGACTAATGAGAACTGATTAAGTTTTAAATTCGGTGTTATGGAGTGCCTACAAATCAAAACCCTAGTTACAACAAAACGGGTGCCTATGGAGATAGACCTGAAACAGTGGTGTATCCTTTCGCCAATTCTTTTTGCATTGTACATCAAAGGTCTAGGAGATGAGTTCCTGCATAGCGACGAGCGGGTAGCAGTTGGGGACTTGAAGACCCCAGGGATATTTTTTGCAAAGAGGGGCTGGCGAAAATGCTGGGAATTGTTGGGAAATATGGAAGCAAATGGAGACTCGAACTTAATGAAAGCAAGAGCGAAGTTATACCCGTGGACCGCAAAGTGGACCCTACTCGAAGGTGGAGAGTGGGGGAGTTCTGGATTCCGGAAGGTAGCAGCAAACTTCTTAGTGTAGGAGAGACAGGTGACTACGAGTATTTGGGGAAAAATATAGACATCACAGGAAGAAGCATCTACCGAAACCACTCAAATAAATTGATTCTGAAGGGGAAGCATATCCTTAACCAAATGAAACTTATGGAGAGAAACAGTTTCAATAAGGTTTACGTGGGGGAAAGCCATTTGGGAAATGGTGGGTTTGCCAAGAATGACATACGGTACGGAAGTGTTACACCTAAACCAGACGGCCGTAAAGAGTTTGGAAATCCTGCAGAATGATGCAGGCCGATGGATAACGGGGTCGAGTAATGCCGCAGCGCTGGGCGTAATCAGGGGGTGAGCTTGGGTGGATGAGGATCAAGGACAGAATCGACCTACTGAAACTCGGTTATCTGAAATATTTGGTAAATCTCCCCGACAGCCGATGGTGTAGAGTAATGTTCCTGATAATTTTAAACTCAAGTATCAAGACGGGGTGGAAAGGTTGAAGTGAGGGAGCTAGTCGAGAACTACTCATTGAAGATCTCGGATCTATTTGTAGACGCTGTGGCAAACCAGGGTAAAAAAAAAATCGTCAGAGAAAGTGTCATGGAGGATTGTAACCGTAAAAATCGAGAGGCGGTCAAATCAAAGCGGTCTTTGGGTGGCCTGGTTTTGAGGAGTACCTTGATGACATCTCTGGGGGGGGGGGTCACTGTTTTTCAAGCTGAGGTCGCGGTCCTTGGAGCTGAGGGGAAAAGGTGGGAAAAACGGTGAAAAGGAGTGTCAGATGTGTAATTTGGCCGTGGTGGAGACCCTGGAACACCTTCTAGTATGCCCAAAATACCACTCTACCAGAATAAGGTTCACTGGGAGTATAACTGGGAAGTGGGATGGGAGAATGAAGGACATGTGGTTAGTGGGAGACTCAAAGGTGAAGGTTAGTATGCTAATCGCAGAGATTGGGAAGAATGGGGCAAGGGATGTCATCAAGCAGTTCGTCTCCGAAATTTGAGAGGAGCGGAGAAGCGTGGGAATAGGGAGACATTTGGGAATACAGGGATAACCAAGGCCTTCTCATCCGAGAACCACGACGAATCAGCAGCCGGCCAAAGTGTTATTATTATTAGTGGATGTCCCTGGAGATGATAAATGACGGGTTAACATTGGATAGGCGGGAAACAGCTACACAGTAGAAGGTAGAAGGTTGCTCTCCTTCGCCTAAACGACATTCACGACTTATTCATTCTACTTTTTTGTTGTTGGGTAGTTAATTTGATTTAAAATACCCACAGTTAGCTGTTGGATATTCAGCTATCCACCCATTAAGCTTGGATAGTCAAACTATATATCAACAAATAACAAAGGATGACGTCAAAAGAAGCTCTTGAAATTTATATACTGAATATCCGTATTGTTATTTTAGTACTATCAACGCCCACGGATAAATATTGAACGAACGTATATAAACGGCGCACACGCGAATGACAATCGTTGTTAATGTTCCAATGATACTAAAATCCTTCTCTGATTGGATGAGAGCTCGCTTAGTATATTCTATGTTTACGGCTCAAGTGGCAAATGTTACCGTCTGACGTCACAAAGCGAAATATTTGAAATGATGTTGCCCGTTTCGTAACTGCTTTATCAACGGAGTGACTCTGCACACCGCTTCAATTTTCTGGGTGTTTCACGTGTGCAGCAGACGGTGTTCCGGATGAAGTGTTGTTTAAATTACAAACTGATTTACGATTTGAACTAAGATGGAATGAGTTTTTCTGGTTCATTGATTATTTATCCAGTGCCGTCGTGGATACACGAGGGGTTTATTTACTAAACCTGTGATCGTTAAAAGCTGCCTTGAACAATGCAACTTTTAACGATCACAAGTTTAGTAAATAAGCCTCTCGTGTTTCACGATGTTCGTTTTAGCCTATGGGTAGTGTCTTTTGGAACATATACGTTATTGTGATGAATTGACGGTAACATGGTCTGAGGTTTGCGGCTCGGAGCGTATGTTCAACCTCGACGCTTTGCTTCTCAGTTGAACATAAGCTCTGTGCCGCAAACCTCAGACCATGTTACCGTCAACTCATCACAATAACTTATAATGTTACAGAAGTAATACGGATGTTGTTTGATAATTATCACACCATCCCTTGGATGCGTGAGGGCGCCACCCGTAAATGGATTGTATTGACGGTACGGAAAAGACTATACACACTGCGTTATTATACGTGAGTGCCGAGAGACAGGCGATTACTGACCTTACAACCAGATTGAACATCTCATATTACAAAGCAAGTACCGTGGCTTTACGTGATGAAGAGTTGCCCGGCTTCATATCTGTGCCGGATAGAATCTCTGTGATGCATTTCACCCAAGTGATTATGGATCAGCTTTCATCAAGGGAGAATAAAATATTTATGTTAATTTCACAGAAAGAAAAGTAGGATCAAACGCCGTCACAATAACAAAGTCGATTGCTCTCTGTATCACTGGTTTAAACCTTTAGTTACTTCCTTTTCTTAGTTTTTATTATCCCTCACTGGACTTGTATCGTTAGCCCCCTTGACTTGTTTGTCGGTTTTTTGAACATGTACTCTTTCTTTCTTTCACAAACACTAACATAATATATAAAATGCCGCTAAACATTGGCACTGATGAAGGTGTGTATGTTGGGGTGTTGTGACGGTTTTGCTATTATCTTCTACCTAGGCACCTTTTCACCCGATATTTCGGGTTGAAAGATGGTGGAGGTACGGAAGAAGAAGTAAACTGAATGGCAGAATTGAGCGATTGAATATATATCATTTATTTTGTCACAATTTTTTTAATTCATTGTTTAGTCATTCAACACGAGAACAAAATGTGTGATGTGTTCCCATCCCAACACCACACACAAAGTACACACATGCCAGTATAGTGTGGACATCCAAGTATATATTTATTTTTACATACATATTTCCAAATAATTCAATGTAATATTTAACTAGGATGTTAGACAAAGGTATGAACAAAGATGTATTACATTAGACATATTGTCAGCAGAAATTTGTTTATTTTTAGTGATTCGTCATATCCCTGCAGTGTTATGAGGGTGTTATATCTCATTATGCAGAGAGTACGGTGGCTCAGTGGAAGACAGCTGGACTTCTATGCTGGAGGTCCCGAGTTCAACCCCCGTCCGGGACGAGCCGCGTTGTGTCCTCGAGCAAGGCACTTTATCCCGGTTGCCTACATGGGGGCAGGATGACGCCGTGTATTAAGGCGTACTGCAAGTCGTTGGTGCACATGTCTTCAACCGCTGTAACCTTGCTTGAGCGCAACTTGAACAGAGTTACAATGTTGAGGAGCTGACAGTTGCTCGTCGATGCTCGGTGGTTCTCTCATGGTACTCTCAGGGTACTCCGGCTTCCTCTATCCGTAAAGCTGTCACGGTCACGATTAGCCATTATGCATAAGTATGTGACCTTAAAAACACAAATAAATAATCTCATTGTGCGATATTTGTTAGCGATTTATCATGTTAATGGGTTTTCCTCAACAAAGAACCCTAGAAAGGCACAAATAGCATACAACTGACCAGAGGCAGTGATGTAATGTAGGAAATATCTAGGATAGACTGAGTATAAATTATACTTCACTTCCTTAAAACATTGGAGTTGGTTCGTAACTTTTCAATAATATCATTGTACCAGATGTGAAAATGTTACGAAAATATCGCATATCCACTTAACAAACAAAATATCCATTTCCTTGAAAATTCAATTGTTTCAGAAGATTCTGTCAGTGAATTCTATCCATTACCCTTCACTTGATATTAGAGGGAACAACTCATTGTCAAATTCCTCGATAGTCAAAAAATAAAATGGGCGTTGGTTGACATAATGGTATGGTGGTTGTGGTGGTGGTGGGGGGGGGGGGGGGGGGGGTGTCATTCGGTATTAACCACCTAGCGAAATAAGCTAGCCACTAATAGTGGTTTAATGCAGTTTCCCTTGGAATTTATTTCCAAAGAAAAGGGTACGAACATGGAGTCCAACCACAGCTTTAAAATATATTTTATTATAATATATTCTTCTATGGGGACCTTTGTAGTGTTTTGTGTTTGATACAAATTTCAGTAGCCCTCTTCTGTTAACCCTTTAACCAACAAATTGGAATCCGTTCATGTAATTTACAAATTAAGCAGTTGAAAAAGTAAATATGCAGTTAACCATTTGCCCAACGCAGACGATATCAAAATTTATTATGTTAAATGTCAATTGTTTTTTTTTCCAAATAATTGAATAAAATCATATAATGCGACCCCTCATTGGAACGAGCTCGACAGGCTCGTCCCAACGAGGGGTCAAATGATATGGTTTTGTTGAAGTTTGTTGAAAAATAATATGTTTTCAGATGTTGAATTTGCATATTATGCGGGCAGATGTGGCCGATTTGTTGGGTAAATAAGCAGTTCATAAAACAAAGTTCAACAAATCAATATCATGCAACGTTGTATTCGCACAAGTTCGTCGAGTTCTTCCCAATGAGGGGGTCATTGGATATAAGACTGTTGATTTCTTAAATTAGAAAGAAAGGAATAATTAAAATAAAACATTTTGATATCTCCAATCTCCAGCAAATTGTTATCTTGAATAACAAAAACAATAAATTTTCGTTCGAAAACGGGTCGTTTCAATAAATGAGCAAGGTGGGGGGGGGGGGGGGGCGTCTCATGATCCACGTTTTGCTTACCAAATACCAAAACTGAAACAAAATAAATCAATTTGCTGTGTTTATAAAGTTAACCAGATGAGGTCGTCACGTTAGGTAAAGAGCCAACTCTAAGCTTTGTGAAAGCTAATACAACAGTTATGGCAAAAACACATCTACACCTCATCACATGTTTGTATGCTTTGTGAATAGATTAAAGAAGGCAGAACATAGGTGATATTATTATAATTTTGAATTTGATTTCTTACAATATTACAGAGTCAGCAGAAAGAACATGTGAATTGTAACAGATCAGTTATTGATGAGAGAGGTTTGACTACAGTAGTGTGCTTATGATCCAATAGTTTGATACTCAATGTTATTTGGTAGAAGTATTTCTGAAATGTCTTTCATAAATTAATTGAAGTAACCATAGAGGAGTATTCAATCATTCCTGTCATTGTTATCTACGGAAAAATATCACACTTTATTGAACAGTAACTTTAGGCGCTCTACGGAAAAATGCCCGACACGAAACAATGCGTCACTTCTTACAAAATATAATACATTTGTAAGTGATAGAAAGACAAATAGCCATGGAAATGTCTTATTAGGGAATGATCAACATATTGTTTGTTTCTATTATTGTTTCTATTGAAAATGAGCGGTTATATCCGATGTCTTTGAACTACAGCAATTATTTTTAGTTGCGAGGTTGGCGTCTGGAAAGAAACTTATGATTTCTCCATTGTAAATCATATTAATGTTAGTAACTGTAAATTGTCTAAAGGTTTAGTCTAATATACGGCATGATAATGTACTAATCACTTCGCTGTGACTTCCTTTATTCAACGGGCGTAATGCAACTTTAGAAAAATATGCTCAATTTCAAATAATCTGCTTACCAATGAATTCTGGAATCGAATGTCCTTTCTACATGGTTTTGGAAAAACGAAGATCGATGCCCTCTACAGGACCTGGAATGTGTTACCTTGAACACTGTAAATAAAAAGAACGACGATAACCATTCCCGTTTCAGTTACGGTATAACCATTACGATGTATCTTTGTTATGTTCTGTTAAATTGGAGGTTTCCATCAATTACTGTTGTGTACGTTTACACAATAACAATGAAATATCAAACTTTAAACAGCTATTAATTTAAATATTTAGAAACCTCATTGTAAAACTCGTCCAGATTTTTTTTGAAGACATCTACGCATTACCCAAACATAATACAAGTAAAACATAGTTATCAAAGTGAAGATTTGAACTTACACAATTTATAATATCTATTAACAAACTGATACTTTAAAATAAAATACGTACGTGTCCTTCAAAAAAAAGACTAAAAATACACAAGTAAATGCACAACACATGAACAAACTATTATTTAAAATAATTAAATTAACATTAAAGTTTACATGAAATTTAAATCGTGAGTTCCTTAAAAAATAATTTCAGAAATATTGAAATCTCATTACATATGAAGTTATTGTGTGTAGAAGAAATACTTGTAATTATATATTACTATAATGAAACAATTCTATTATGAAACTAAAACTAAAGGACGAGCTATATATTCAACATTTCGTCGCGTGAGAACCATACGGTTCTATCTTCCAGTGGAAGATAGAACCTTATGGTTCCCACACGACGATTTTGCTATTTCAGACTAAGAAAAAAAAAACAAGTTACTAATGAGATGATGTTAGACTGAAGTTATCAGTCAGTTGCAATACCTTACAATTCAATTTGGGCAGTAATTTGAAAACCTCTTATGTTTCGCGCCACAGCGGTGTGGTTCACATATTTCCATTAATATATCATTCATATTACATATTACTTAAACTGTTATTCCAACAATCTTATCATTAATCAATCCATTAATTATCTCATTCATTGACACCCCAATACAAAGAACATAATCATAACCCAGTATGCCTTATTAGGTAGAACACAGAAAACATACCAAATACGATATGATTGGTTACACTTCTTAGTTTGATAATCCAGACCAAGGATGTTGATGGAATTAGTTAGGGATTTAAGGCCGATAATAAGGGTGTAAGTTCATGTTCCTTTATGTATTCCACGGGGTATTGCATCTTAAACTGATTTGAAACCCGATGCGCCTGTACAGCTGTGACTAGGATTATATCAACTTTCATACTAGTATAAGTTGTCATACACCGTGAAAGCTATTGTGATAACGTATTAACAAGAACAATTCAATACTTAACTCTACACTATTCACTGAAGTTTATTGGGCATTGCCTTTTTTCAAACTGCCACAACCACTTATTAGAAATATTCCACTTTTGCACGCAATCGGGATAGAATGAGAATGCCGAATGAGATTCAAGGGAATATACACACTGACATTGTACACTATTTTTGAATATTTTTTACCATAAAGATTATAGGAAACAAACATACAACAACGATTACGAGAAATGAGTGTTGTTAGACATAATTTGAAAATGCTACCGAGATATCTATAATAGATTTTTAAACGGATATGCTTCTAGCGTTGGTTGTGTCAACACATACTTCTGTTTTTTGGGTTTTTTTTATTATTACCGCGACCCCAGCCAAATGTGTGTCAGACCTTTATTTCCACGGCTAAAAAGACATTTGCAATCACGACTCGATGATAAATATTATCTTCAGCGTAAAATGAAAAACGTTTGAACGAAATTCAGTCATCTTAGAAACTTGAGCTGTCGACATTCGTGAGCAAAACCAACGTAGACAAGATCACAACCATGAGGGTTATTTGTGTGACAGCACACGTTTGGCCTTACATTGTTGAATGACCCAGCAGTGTCTAATATAAAATCCAACTGTCCGTCTAATGAACTGATGGCGATGTTGTGTTGTGTTTCCCGCATGCTCTCTTCTTGCTGAGATAAAGATATAATTGTGTATGTTACTTTCCACGACTCCTAACCGCTCGTTGCAGCCACTTGGGTCGCCAAATGTAATGTCATAAGTGGGCGACATCATTAATATACACGTATCGGGTCACGTGATGTCAGAGTAATGTAGGATCATGTTAATTTATTCCAAAACCAACTTTTATCATTTTGAAAGTTGCACTGGAAGGTATTCTATTAGAATAGGGCTTGAACAGATTGATGAATAAATTAATTTTCTGCCTCACTCTTATAAGAAGTGCCCATGAATAGTGATGTACAGTTTATTGATACGTCCGATTTGTAGTCAAGTATATTTGTCCACTCGTAAAATTGGATTTTGATACAGATCACTTGAAATTGTATCTTGAGTTTGAAAAAGCACTATCTGCAATGTCGCACTCATGCGATGAAGTAAACACTCAACCTAAAGACTTGTTTACTACAAAAGAAATAACACCAATGACAGACCCACCGATTCGCAACAACCTAAATTTTGTTAATCATAATAATAATAACACTTTGGCCAACCGCTGATTTGTCGCGGTTCTCGGACGAGAAGGCCATGGTTACCCCTGTACTCCCAACTGCCTCCCTATTCCCACGCTTCTCCTCTCCTCCCAACACTCAGAGACGAACTGCTTGATGATATCCCTTGTCCCATTCTTCCCAATCTCTCCGATTAGCATATTAACCCTCTCCTTTGAGTCTCCCCCTAACCACATGTCCTTCATTCTCCCATCCCACTTCCCCATTATACTCCCAGTGAATCTCATTCTTTTAGGCTGATACTTTGGGCATTCTAGAAGAAAGTGTTCCAGGGTCTCCACCATGTCCAAGTTACACATCTGACACTCCCTTTCACCGTCTTTCCCAATTTTTCCCCTCAGCTCCAGGGATCGCGACCTCAGCTTGAACAACAGTGACCCCCCAATGGTGCCATCAAGGTACTCTTCAAAACCTGGCTTCTCTTTATCACGCAGGCCACCCAAAGACCTCTTTGATTTGACCCCCTCTCGCCAATTACGGTTACAATCTTCCATGACCCTTTCTCTGACGATTTTTTTACCCTGGTTTGCCCCAACGTCCAGGTCCGAGATCTCCAATGAGTAGTTCTCTACTAGCTCCCTCATTTGGACCATCCACCCCGTTTTGATATTTGAGTTGAAAATTCTCAGGAACATTACTTTACACCATCGGCTGTCGGGGAGATTTACCAAATAATTAAGATAACCGAGCTTCAACAGGTCTATCCTGTCCTTGATCCTCATCCACCCAAGCTCACCCCTGATTGCTTCTAGCGCTGCGGCATTACTCGACCCCGTTATCCATCGACATGCATCGTTCTGCAGGATTTCCAAGCTCTTTACGGCCGTCTGGTTTAGGGGTACCACTTCCGTACCGTATGTTATACTTGGCAGCCCCACCATTTCCCAAATGGTTTTCCCCACGAAAACCTTATTGAAACTGTTTCTCCCTATAAGTTTCATTTGGTTAAGGATTCGCTTCCCCTTAAGAATCAATTTATTTGTGTGGTTCCGGTAGATGCCTCTTCCTGTAATGTTTATATTTACCCCCAAATACTCGTAATCACCCGTCTCTCCCACATTGAGAAGTTTGCTGCTCCCTTCCGGAATGCAGAACTCACCCACTCTCCACCTTCGAGTGGGGTCCACTTTGCGGCCCACAGGTATAACTTTGCTCTTGCTTTCATTAAGTTCGAGTCTCCATTTGCTCCCATATTTCCCAACAATTCCCAGCATTTTCGTTAGCCCCTCTTCGCTCTCTGACACTAGAACCATATCGTCTGCAAAAAATAGCCCTGGGATCATCATATAATAAAAAGCATATAGCCCGAAAAATAATACAATTAACATTAAATTAATTGCGGATATATAATAACAGAAATTAGAGGTGCCCCAAAATGACATGAATATTTTATTACATATATATCGACCAAAGGGCGAGGTGCAGTGTTTGAGATTTCTCAACTCAATTCACGTTTTAAGTTTCAAGGAATGTCTGGAAATGTATTGCCTGAGTGTATACAGAAGAAGTGAAACCTCACGCGAACATGTCACTGGTAATTTGAATATAATCAAGAATCAAAAAAAGTTACTAATTATGGCATGGTGGAACAATTAAAAGAATGTAAAGATTTAGCCCGTTTAGGGTTCGCAAACACCAAAACATCGACAATTCGACATTACCGGCTATTTCACAGAACAAGGAAATTGTCATGTGTAAAATATATGACTGCAAAATACATAAATATAGCACAGAAAAAATATCAATGCCTTGAATGTAAAAATGAAATGCAAACATTATTACTGTGAATTAAAAATACAAAATGCAAACATAATTGTTTATAATGTGGGATTTATTTATTCATTGGTGTTCAAATTCATCTATTTCTGCCCAATAGGTAATCGTGACCACAAAATGGATATACGTCCAGACAACGTTTATACCCAGGTTGCCATTTTAGGGGTTTACATCTCGGGCATTGGTGGCCGGGTCTTTTGTACCAGTAAACAAGCACTGTTCCACTTCACAGTGTTCTCACGGGTTATTGTGAGATTTATTACTCCCATGCATGTATATCATTATTTCAGAACTGCATGAAAAGTATTTGATTACCTAAAATGATTTACGTAATTAGTCCCCCATCTCATCACTTTTTCTTATATTAATTACACCTTGCAATCGTCGGTGTAAAGACGGGTTCACATTCACATTGCTTGACCACAACTTTAAGGTCCACTTGTATACTAGAAAAAATCATGATTATTATAAAAATATCCATTTATATTTGATAAACTACACCATGAAAATAACCACCATTTTGATTCATTGTATTTTTGTCAGAGCTGGAAAATATTTGTGCAACAAAATATGGTGTATTGCACTCCTCAAACTAAATATGGATATTGTTGATGCAGAAAATAAATGTTCCCCTGGACTGAAAGGGGTCATGGTGGAAATACTATAGATTATCTGAGTATATTTTATAGTGTATGTGTATTTACAACATTCGACACCTTGAGATATACCCAAAATAACCTTTATTCTTACCAAGAAAAGCAAAAATGACTTATTTTTACATCATACACGTCATGGAAGATTCGAGACAACTAGGTCTTTTTTTAACATTAACCCTTTACCAAACGAATCGGCCGCATCCGCCCGCATAATATGCAAATTCCGCAGTTGAAAAATATATTATTTTTGAAAAAAAATCTACAAAACCGTATCATGTGACCCCTCGTTGGAACGAGCTCGTTCCAATGAGGGGTCACATGATAGGCTTTTGTTGAAATTTTGTGAAAAATTTAAAATAATGATGTTTAAAATAATAAATTTTGATATCGTCTGCGTTGGGTAAAAGGTTAAAGAATGACAAATACCTCAAACGTCGAACACTCACTTCAAAAACATCCAACTCATCATGTAGCGCAATTAATCCCCGGTCAGGAATGAACTCCTGACAAATAATTTACCATAAAATATAAAAAATATAAAATTCAATTGAGTGTTAATATTAGTACATCAGCATGAAGTGATATTTGTATTGGGTTAATACTACATATTTATGAACATAAAGTGGTATTTGTACATGTAACCCTCGTGATTAAAAATAAAAAATGTCACTTCTTCAGCCAAACATAAATAGTGAATTATAGAGCGACTAACAAGGAATAAGAGCACAATGCTTTATCTAACGAGTGAGGAGTTTTGATTCAAGTATAAAGTCTTGAATGTACTTCCAACTTAACAGCTATAAAGTAGTAAATGCACTTATAACTTAACAAGTTTGAAATTGTATACATGTATGCATTTCTACCTTAACCCGACTGAAATGGTATACGCATTTCTGATTTAATAAGTTTGAAGTGATCTAATGATCTGTCCATTTCTAACTTCATAAGTTTGAAATGCTATATGTCTTTTTAACTTACATTTTGTGCTCACAGGGCCAATTGTGGAAATGTGGGTATTAAGTTACTTACCTGTTACGTATTTTTATAACTGGAGATCCGTTTTCCTTTTGACAGACTAATGACACATGTCTGTATAATTATATATTGTTCTACCTACCCAAATCATTGGATTCCAACCTGTAAAAATCTACCTTTAAAACAAAGGATTAGAGCATTATATAATTAATTATTCAAAGTGGTTGATTCATATTATTTATTGTTTTATCCGGTCTATAAAGTAATCGTAATTCTAACAATTAACAACAAAGGCTACGGGAAGTCTTTTGCTACACATGTAGAAGGTAACTTAAATTGTTTTAAACCAAACCAAATGCTACTCTATGACTAGTGTTACCATGGTATAGGAGAAACACCCAATTAAGCAATCAAGACCAAGTACTACCCGATGGCTACTGTTTCCCTGATATAAGAAAGCGATCAACTCTTAGTGCTACTCGATGTCTATTGTGTCCACGGTACACGATAACGCCCCCCCCCTTCCTCCACAAATCTAGCAATCAACATCAAAATAATACACGATGCCTATTATTTTCCTGGGATAAGAGAAATGCCCAAAATAGCAATCAGCACCAAATGTTGCTCTGGTATAAGAGAAATCTCCAATTCAGCAACCCACACAGAAAGATATGCGATGCATTTTTTTCCTTGTACAAGCGAAACATTCAATCTAGCCATTAACGTCAAATGCGACTCGATGCCTAGTGTTGCCCCGGAAAAGGGGACATCGCAAATCTAGCAATAAACATTATAGGCTATCTGATGCCTTTGTTCAGATGCCCACTACTATGATTATGAAAGCGGACATACAATCGCTTTTGGGTCTGATTCTCATTATAACACTATAGGATTCCTCTGTCGAAAATGGGAGGTGAGAACGTTGAATCTCAGAAGTTAGTTTCATTTTCTTCTCTCTGGGTCAGCTCTCATTTCGGGATTATAGAGAATTCGGATCGAAACACGACCAAGACTGTTGGTGCGACCACAGTACTACTATTGTACGCGATAAATATGCGGG
Source organism: Pictodentalium vernedei (assembly GCA_031216915.1). Lineage (NCBI taxonomy): Eukaryota > Metazoa > Mollusca > Scaphopoda > Dentaliida > Dentaliidae > Pictodentalium > Pictodentalium vernedei. The sequence continues at coordinate 835,553,954 of CM062296.1, read as the reverse complement.
AACACAGACTTATAATTTGAAAATATTAATCTCATATATCCTGTTGTCGTATAAACCACATAATTCGGATCAAGTCTCATTCTACTCACAGAACCACATTTCCACCCGTCCTGACGGGCTGGTCGAAGTATTTGTCTTTTTTTCTACAACACGACTTGATCTGAATAACCGTAGGCACACACCGTGGCAATAATACGTATCTATCCTTCAAGATGGGTAAATATTACTATGAAATTGGTTTGAGATACAAAAAAACTGATCTTGTTATCAATAAAAATAGTGCACTTAAACAGTTCTAGGAAACAGATATGGCGATACGGCTAATCAGCCATGCCCTGCCCACATATCCAGGATGGAATCGAAGTTGTCCAAGAGGAAATATTGAAACCACCGGTTTCTAATGCTTTATATATAGCTCCGTACAGGGGCAATGTGTACAGTATTTTATTGATGAGCGCGAAGGTATAACCGAAAGATAAATATCGACCAACAACCATCAATTTCTGACGTCGATTATGCGCAGTTCGAGGTCGAAGCAATTTATATGCTGTTTAACTGATGAGCGTCATGGGAAGTGAATGATTGCCGACATATAAAGATGACATTTCGCCAAAAAGGAAAAAAAGACAACAAATCATAGACTGGTACTTTTAACAAAATAACCAAATATACTTTACGTTGTGTTGCCGCGGCGATCGTTGGCGTGGTAATGGCTGTTGCTGTTAATGCGGTGATACAAAAACCTGCAAAAACATAAAACAATTGCTTATGGAATTTTCTGCTATCTTCTTTTCTGAGGAACATAAAATGCTCTCAAACAAGGAATCAACTGTGGTAAGTTTTTTAAAACTCCTTTGTAAGATAAATGGCAAATTAATTCTTCACTATGTTTATTATTAGTTTTCAAATTGTGACACCTAAACCTGACGACATATGGTCCTTCAATTGAGTGAGAATGCTGAGATAACTCTAAATAAGTCGTAAGCAAATCAAAGTACTTCGTATTTCAAATGTCGCCAATCTTTAGTCTGGGGTACTAAGAGTGACCTGACTCTAGTTTCAGGGAAAGTGTTAAGAAGTCAAGGACTAAATTACTCAACAAAACTCTTTGTCAAGATGCGCACGAATTAGCATGAAAATAGTCTTGGTAGTATCTTAAATTGCAGAAGGGTTATGCGACATTACGTTGTTCAGGGTGTTTCGGCCTCCTCCAATGGTTGTGATATGGTAGTATAATATGGGGATAATACCTGTTTTGGTCAAAGGCAATTAGTACTATTAACCGTTCGAATCATTTATTCAATCATGTAGGTGGAACTGATGGTACATAAAAAGTAAAGCGTTAGTGTACTTGGATCTTTAGTGGGGATAGTACGCGGTGGACGGTATGTACCTTTACTAGTACAGTGTCTGTCCATAGTACTTTTAATCCACCTAAGGCGTTGTATGTCCCCATGGTTAGTATGTGCAGTTTGTATTGTTAAATCATCCATGTTGTGGAGCTTGCTTGGTAAAGTACTACAATAGTATAACGTGGATTTTTTATATTCTGTTGGCATATTGTTAGCTCTTAATATTACTATTCAGTTACGGAGTTTTTCTGTCCTATGGGTGGTATAGGTCGTGTATAATGCTGATCCATGCAGTGTTGGAATTATATTTGTTTTTTGGTGGTGTAGTAGGACGTACTACATGTACCCTGCCAGTCTACTATTCTTCTGGTGTGGCACGGTATGTTTTGTTGTCTTGCATGGTAACATACAATTCACAAAAGTAAGGGATATTTGATAAAAGTGAGAAATATGAAGAAATATATTTAATTCTCACCAAAAAGTCAATTGAGTCTTTGCACTGTGACATCTGGAGAATGATTTTAGCGATAGTTGGGTATCTGACAAGCACACATTCCACGCACTAAGCAGTAGAAGACACGGACAGTCAGTCAGAGAATTTACTACATTCCGTCTAACACATCAATACCTTACAAATCCTCCTCAGATCGCGAGACAACCGCGGATCCGACGTGACATACTTCTCACCAAACGTCCAATATCAGTTTGATTGATGTTATACCATTCTTCCCGCACAACAGCGGCGAGTTCCTGGACATCTGTGGGGGCTGTTGGCGTTGTCGTAGGCGCCTGCCAACCTCATATAGCGATACGGGCCCTGTCTACTCTTGCATTGTCATCTAGGAAAATGATTCGACAGCCGTGACGTCGCGCAAATGGCACCACATGAGCTGCTAACATGTTTCCACAGTAGTACTGCCCTGTGACAGGCCGTTGGATGACATGCAGTGTTGTTGTGCTTGTCATGGCTATGCCTCCCCACACCATAACCGATCCACCACCAAAACGATTGTGCTGCCTAACGGGTACGTCATTGTATGGTTCATTCCGCCGCTGCCACACTCTGTTTCGCCTTTCGTGGAAGTCGAGAGTGAACCTCGATTCATCGGAAACATGACGTTGCGCCACCGACGATTGTCCCAGCGCTGTCGTGTTCCACACCAATTACGCCTTGCTGCATGTGACGTTCAGTCAAACGTGGAATTATTCGAGGTCGTCGAACATACAAATTCCAGCTGTGTATGCGATTTCGGATAGTCTCCTGGGGGGGGGGGGGGGGGGGGGTGACCATCCCCTACTAGGCGTGTCCCCAGGTGACGGTTAGAGGACGGCCTGCTCATTTGGACAGGATTCGTTGTTTTAAATTAGCAGGTTTGCTCAATTATGCTGATCTGCTGCAGAATACATGAATGCGCGGCCTCGGACCAAAATGGTCAACTCTGCTAATACCATATTGCAGGCACCTTGTTTTCCCGTGAGGAGCGTTCCGAAGGCCCCGGAGGAAAGAATCCTGGAAGTTGAGGACTCCTGGCCCCGGTTAGGGCAGTCACCAGGATGGAGATCAGGTCGTAAACAATGCTTCAGCCCTATTCTCCTTTTCAAACAATGTCAAGTACACTGCTTTGGCCCCAACTTCGGGAGTATCCGCATGGTCGGATGGTACGTTCTGGTCAATCGAGAGACCCCCCCCCCCCCAAAAAAAAAAAAGAAAGAAAAAAAAGAAAAAAACAAAACACATTGTGGGTGTCACGTCGGGGGGCACTGGGTGTCATCTCTTCTTTTAATTCAATTTTATTACTGATACGGAGTGTTGACTCTCAATGTCATTTTTAACCTTTCTAACATATGCTGTTTTGTTGCGCTGTCTGCTTCAATTCTTCGTAGCCATTGTCATAGCACAAGTTACGCAAAATGTTTGGTTGAATGACCACCACGACCTGGCACTTCCCACAAACTCTACGGGTCAATCCTCCAGCGGTTTGCATAAGCAACAACGCTGGGGGAGTATGCTGTTCATGCACTCTTGGTGTAGTTGCTGGAATTCCGCGACTTAACCCCCAAGGTTGGGCTCAGAGTAAGAGCGAGAGCCATGAACAGAAGAATTTTAATACACTACAAAATGGAAAACCTAAATAACAAAATACAAAAACGAGGATAATCTGACTCTGACTCTGAACAAGTTGGTAATCAATCAATGTAATTCTTGGCCAAAATGTGTTAGTATATATTCTGATGAAGAAGGGAAACCGGCAAGCAACTTAAATCCATTTGCTCTGGAAAAGGCTATCAAGGGGATTGCGGAGACTGTCAATAAAAAATGAAAAAAAAAAAAAACTTACGATCAGGAGGGCTGTTGATAGAATGCAACAGAGTAAATCAGGCAACAAATTTATTGCAGGCAACCAAACTATTAGATTTGAAAGTCAAAGTTCCCCCCATAGGACATTAAATAGCAGCAAAGGTGTGGCACGAACTAAAGAACTCTCTGGCATAGATGAATTAGAAAAAAAAAACAGAATTAAAATGACAAGGTGTTAGTGACGTAAAGAGAATGGAAATACGAAAAGATGGAACCGCAGTAAAAACAAACACATGTATATTTACATTTGCAACTGTAAACCAACCGAAGTCTATCAAGGTCGGTTACATGAACATGAAGGTGGATTTGTATATTCCAAATCCACTTCGATGCTTCAGATGTCACAAATATAGCCATGGACAAAATAGCTGCCGGGGAAAAGAAACATGTTATAAATGTTGTCAACAAAATCAGGACACATGTAATAACACCGTCAATTGCTGTAACTGTCAGGGCAACCATACTGCATCTTCTGCGGACTGCCATGTATGGAAAACAGAATAATATATACAGAAAATAATAAATTCAAAGTCATTTGTATATTTTTTATACTTACCAATGGCCCAGACTAGCTGGTGCTAACTCACAAATATCCAGGGCCAAACACAAATTTTGCGCCCCCACCCCCCCCCCCCCATCCCCCAAATTTGCAAAAACGAACAAAAAATGTCCTAACTGGTCCTTCATAGTTTTGCGAACTGCGCATGCGCAGTATCCAAGAAGACACTGAAATTGGCGCCAACCATTATTCTTTCTAGAATTTGCCTGTTGAATGTTGTGAGCAGCGGGGAGGTATGAGTACCCACTCCTGGGAGGGCCATCCCCGTCTGGGCCATTGGTAAGTATAGAAAATATACAAATTACTTTGAATTTCTAATATTTGTATACAAAAACCAATGGCCCAGACGAGCTGAATAGTAAAAAGGCTGGAGGGCTTAGGAAAAAGAGGAAAATCCAATTACTCAATAACTTCTTGAAGAATAGCCCCTACCGGAGAATAGGAGAGAAGGAATTATATATGTCTTTCTCATTTACGAGAAACGAGAAAGGCATAACACCAACAATGTAGTTGAACATTACATAATATATAATTCTCCATTTAATGCCAGCGTAACTCATTATGCTAATTCGGTGAAGGGAAGCCAATATATAAAGATAGTCTAGAGAATGAGACTCTTTATACTCATTTAAAAGTGTCCGAGGAATGTATATTAACGCCCTTTGACACTTCACATATACAAATGCTTCACAGTGAGCTACACTTTAAAAAGAATACATAAATGAGACATATTAATTTTGCGTCACACCGAGCTACACATTCAAACCATCCCAGCACCGAATCGGGACTATTGACACCGGAGGAGGTCTTCCCTTGCTTTTCACTTTTAAGCCAGATGATCAGAAGGAAAAAAAAAACGCCCCCCCCCCCCCCCCTTCCCCTTGTTCTAAGGAACATGTCTTCAGAACGAAGAGGGCAGCGGAACAGCGTCAATGCTGGGACGGGTTGCCTAAATAACTATTGATGTAATCATTCAGTGGACGACATTCTGAGCAACAGATAGAGGACCTAAACATCTATGGTCACCGGAGATGGACTCTAAATTTCTAAGGTAAAACTTGTTAAATATGGAAGGCAGTGTCCAGTACGCAGCTTTCATGAGATCAGTAATGGCTATACTGTTAGAATAAGCCCAAGAAGTGGACAGCACTCTAACTTCATGCGCTGATATCTTATTAACCGAACGCTAGTCCGAAGATAAATTTCCATAGGCAATGCCAACTGAATCCATCTAGCAACTGAATGGGCAGAAATGTATTTTCTGTTAGGAATCAATGATAAAATTAAGCGTTTCCTTCCATTTCTAATAAACTCTAACCGGCGTTTATATGTGCGCACAGTCCTGACTGGACACAGCAGACGTCTACGGTTGTACGTAGAAGGCAGAGCCTTTATGAAAATAGGCTCAGACCGTTTATCTGGAGCCTGATTCCAAAAATCCCTCTTCTGTAGTTAAAGTGATGGTATTACCAACACTATGGTAGTGAGATTCCTCAACAGATAAAGCATGAAGTTCACTAACTCTTCTAGAGGAGAAGTGCTGTTTTATAGGTCAATAATTTGAACTCTACAGCGGCTAACGGCTCAAACGGAGCTTCTTTAAGCTTCAGTAGAACCCAAGCTAAATTCCACTTATGAATTAATCTGAGGGTTCTAGGTCTATTTATAGAGATATTTCTAACTAGTTTGGATAATGAAGCATTGGATCCAATTGCCAAGTTATCATGATGAGCGTAAGTATCCGATAACATAGACCTATAGCCCTTAATAGTGACGGGCTGCAGTTTGAGAACGTCAAACAGGTAGACCAGAAAGTTGGCAATATCCGGCATGGACGGACCATAGACGTCTATCGACTGACCCTTCCACCAACGGAAGAAAACCTTCCACTTTGTTTCGTAATTGAGGTAAGCGGAGGACCTCCTGCAGTTAGAAGTTGCGTCCACTGCTCGTCCTGTAAAGTGCTTGCCGTGCAAGAAGGACCGCACAACGGACATACGTGAAGGTTGAGACCATCCGGGTTGTGATGCAGTGTGCGCGACTTCCCCCGATGAAGAAAGTCCTCTCGCGGAGGAAGCTCTCGGGGAATGTCCCATAACAGACACCTGAGAAGAAGGATCCACGTTTTTTGTGACGACGGAGATGCTACTAACAGAATCTTGCAGCGAGACTGTTTGGTTTTTAACAGGATCTGCTGAATCAGCGGAGTTAGAGGATACGCATATCTTATCATTTCGTCCGTACCATGAGACTGCATACGCTCGATAATCTGGACATGGCGACACGTAAGTCTGCAACTGATTGTTGAGGTGTGTCGCAAACAAATCTATCATAGGTCGATCCCACTGGTAGCAAATCTGTCTGAATACTCGCTCGTTGAGAGCCCACTCCGATGGCAACAGGCGACCTTTCCGAGAGAGCGAGTCTGGTATTACGTTCAGACGACCCGGTATATGACGGACCGATAGATGAACATGATGCTTCATGACATACAGAATATTTTTTTTCCGTTAGTTCGCATTACGGAATCGAAAGCGTGCCTCCCTGGTTCCTGTTGTACGCTACTATTGTCGAGTTGTCAGGCATCTGAACATGAGCGTCCGCTAAAATATGAATCCATTGTTGTAGCGGTAACAATATTGACATCATTTCTTTGATGACTATGTGTTTCTCCAGGAACCAGGAACCGAGGGTCCCAAAGACCCTGGCACCTCGGGTCTATCGGGTTGAGGGTCGCACCCCAATCTGTTTGATTCGCATCCGTCATGATCGTGAAAACCGGATTCGGCAGCTGCAGCGGAATTCCCTGAGTTAATCACTGAATATCTGCCCAAATCTGGACCCTTTCTTTTACCAGGTCCGTTGAAACAGTACTGGTCTCGAACGAATGCATCTTCACACTCCAGTTCTGAGTAAAGAATATCTGGAGGGGACAAAGTGTCACATTGTGCCTTTCCACATAAGCACATATCGGCACATAAAGCATGTGCTTATGTGCTAGGGCACATTGTGTCACATTGTGCTTTTTCACATAAGTACATATGACAAAAAGGGATTCTCCAGAAGGTATCCTAGATACGTATCCTCAAATAATACAATACCAGGCCTTAGGTATCCTCAAATACCTGTATGCGCCTAAGTGCTAGGGCACATTGTGTCACATTGTGCCTTTTCACATAATCACATATCAGCACATGAAGCATGTGCTTATGTGCTAGGGAACATTGTGTCACATTGTGCTTTTTCACATAAGCACATATGACAAAAAAGGGATTCTCTAGTAGGTATCCTTGAATAAAATAATATCAGGCAATAGGTATCCTCAAATACCCGTATGTGCATATGTGCTAGGGCACATTGTGTCACATTGTGCCTTTTCATATAAGCACATATCGGCACATAAAGCATGTGCCTATGTGCTAGGGCACATTGTAACACGTTGTGCCGTTTCACATAAGCACATATGACAAAAAGGGGTGCCGAAGGTCATATGTTTTTCAAAGAAAGGGGTACCGAAATTGGGGTGCCCGGGGATATTGCCATTGGATATAGAGGTAATGAGAATCGGATACAACTTCGTTGTAATAAGGGGAGATAACTCTGTACGATCAAGTATAGGCTATTGGAAATCAAGCAATCTGATTGGTTAGTTATAATTTTTAGAAATGATCCAGATAAATGAAACAACAAGAGTACTTGGAATAGGGTCAGAACTAACAAAAATACACCAGAATAGCTAAATATAGTAATAATAAGCAAAGCTGTTCCAACTAATAGGCTGTTCTACGCTACTGGAGTATACTCTAGAACAAAGGAACATGGCCAGATAGGCGAAAACTATTGCATATATAGATAGAAGCAGAAAATTCTGATAGAATTCGAAATAGTAAAACTGGGCTGTTTATTTGGGTAATTAAACGAGGATTCTGGGGAAAATTGTAAGTCAGAAAATTAATTCTATTCAATTGAACACACCCCCGGTGCCCCCTTGGTACTATAGCACTACGTGCTACACCGATAAAATGGGAAAATAAAGTCAATTTCGGTGATTTGGAGGGATTGTCGGGTTGTTTGAGGTAATTCTCCAAATCCGGAAATTACTCTTCTACAAAGGAACATACCCTCCGAATATACCCCTGTCTTCTTAGAAGGTTTTGGGTCACATAGCAACCACGTATTACCATAGAAACCAAGATGGTAGCCTCCAGTATACAAACTAGACGACAGAAACACGAATCACCCTAACAACACGCGCTGCGCATGCGCACTCACACTACGTATCAGAATGGAGATGACGTCACAAGATGGCCGCTCAGGCGGTTTACCATGGCAACACAACATGGCGTCACTAGGTCACGTGATTATGACGTCAATTCGGGGTCCGACCAAACAGGGTCGTTTACCTCATCTCCTACTACTAGCGAGCATAACAACTGACTAATTTCGCTTTGGGTAACGGCAGACGAACGAGATTGTTGTGAGTCTCGAAGCTCATTCCCAAGGGAAGGAACGACTTGGACGGAGCTAGATCCGACTTCTTTTCGTTTACGACGAAGTCTAGACGTCGGAACAAGAGAAGCAGACTCTGAACATCGTTCTGAAGAATAGTTTTGTTGCCGTATCTCTGAAGAGTGTCGTCCAAGTAAGCCGACGTTACCGCAGACGAATGAGCTCGGAAGTGAGACATTACCGAGTTCATTATTCGAGTGAACGCCCAGGGCGCTAGATTCAGACCGAAGCACATCAATCGGAACTGATATACTATCCCTTAAACGGCGAACCGTAGGTACTTTCTGAATGCCGGATGTACCAGGACATGAAAGTACGCATCCTTTAGATCTGTGCTTGCCGCATAGTCGTTCATTCGAATGCTCACCCTTACTGACCGAATGGTCTCCATATAGAACTTGGGAATTATGATAAGTTTCTTTATCCTGCTCAAGTCTATTACCGGTCGGAACGAGCCGTCTGCCTTCGGTACGATAAACAGGTGACTGTAGAATCCAAGAGAATTTTGATTCTCGGCGACCTCTATTGCTTCCTTTGCCAAGAGAGCCTGTACCTCCGATAGGAGAGACTCTGCCTTGCAAGAATTTGACGGAAGATTTGTCCACTGCGGACATCTTGTTAGTGGTGGTTTCGCTCGGAAAGATAGCCGTCCGAGATCACGCTTTTCACCCACTGGTCTTCGTAATTGTTATCCAGTTTGTTGCAAATCGTGATAACCTTCAGCCAACTTGTTAAGCAATAGAGGGCCTAACAATCACCTGTATCACCTGCGGGGATTACGGGAGGAGAAACCCCCCCCCCCCCCTCGCGAAGAGCCTCGGCCCGCCGGCTTATGGGCGTCTGACCGGTAGTCTCGATCAGACCTACGCCGCCTTCCCGGGTTGCTTTATTGACGATCCCTAGAGTAATAATAGGAGGGTTTCTTATACCCTCGCGAGGAGTCCCCTTCAGACGATTTCTGTTTAGGACGTCCTCCAATATACTTGTTTTGGTGCCGCGGGTCGATTAGACGCCGACTTAAGGAGCAGTGTTGTAGATACTTTCTTTGTAGCTTGGTCATAAACCAATGAAAGCTTATCGTCAAAAAATGTGTGTTCGGATACCGGAGCGACCCGCAGAGAGTTTTTCACCTTGTCATTTATTAAAGATGACGACGCAAGGGCTGCGTCACGTCTGATTAAATCCAAATTTGCCACTGTCAAAGCTGAGTTATACGTGGTAAACATAATAGCACTGGAAAGAACTCTTAAAGAGGTATGAACGTCCTCAAATTATTTTCCGTTGAGACGTTGCGCCACAGCTCTTGTAAGGTGATCTGCGTAAGACACAGCATCTAAATTCGCTCTGTTTGAAGAAATTGCCGTCTCAATTGTGTCCGAGCGAATAGTGAATGACGAAGGCAAGGATAGCTCCAGATCATCAGCCTGCTCATCCAAACGCAGAGGAACTCTCTGTACATCTACCCGACCGTTTTAAATAAGCGTGGTCCAACAAACGGTAAATTTAGAGAAGATGATGACAAGAAACCGCCTTCCTTCTTCCCACTGGAAAGCTCGAATATGGCGTCTTCTAAATGGCCGAAGGCCTGTGACACCTGTCTAGACTGAACCAGAAAATACAGGGCCTCCTCCTTTGTCCGGATAAAGTCTGCGTCCAACGACGCCAACAGGTTTCTGCCTAGCAGTCGCAGCAATCTGATTCGCAGGAACAAATTCAGGGTAGTATTGATGGATTAAATCCATCGCATCCATGTGCTGTTCCGAAAGGGAAGGGTAATCCTCCTCCATATCCCTTTCACCATCCGATTGAATCAGTTGAAACTCACGGACAACGGCATCTGAACGTGCAGATGACTGGACCGACACAGCAACATCCGACAGCTCAGGTTCTGAGACTTCTGTTGGCTGCTCCTGCACTTGCTGGGATTCAGCGATGAGCTGCGCAATCTGCGACAGCAAGCCCGTTACGGAGGCATGAGGAGCAGCGGTCTTCCGTTCCTTGGCCGCCGGCTGCTCCTGGGACGGTGTGTCCGAGGCGGCTCTTTCCTCCGGACGTCCCGATAAATTAGGCCTCCTCTCCTTAGCTACCGGATTTTCCGACGTCTTTGACAACGCGTGGTCACTTCTCGGCGATGCAGGCTGGATATCAGATTTCGTGTAGCTAAGGTGTGGTCGTGTGTGCTTTGAAGAAGCCGATGTATAAGCCGTAACTGTAGCCGACGTCGGCTGTGAACTGAACAGAGCGTCCCGGACGGGAGGCCCGGACGTATACTCCGACTGACGCACGTTTCTAATCACAACATCTGACCCCAGATGTTGTTAGGAAAGAGAGGGGTCTCTCTCGCTCGCGGTTCTAACATAGCCTAAACATCCCTAGGGTGAGGACGTTATCATGGAGATATACAGAATAAACATGCTGTGTAACACGTCAAACTCCCAAGAAATTTATAAAAAAATCAATAATACAAGCCAAAAAACTAGGGAGTTTAACTGGGGGGGGGGGGGGGGGGGGGTCAAGAAAGGATCGCGAAGGAACACTTGACAAACAGTGGAAAAATCATTAGCAAGAATGCTGATGTCAGGCTCATGTCCCGAAATTGAGAAACATAAAATAATTTTTGTAAAGTTATAGCCCTGAACGTTTCCAATCACCGTTTCTTCCTTCCATCATCCAAATGTGTTCTTGGATCCACCAAATTTACCATTGATTTATGTCTGACATCATTAGAACTGAGATTTAAAGCACAGATGTCAGTTTGATGTTAATGGCAGAAGGGCCAAACAAAGAATGATGGCTGGCGCCAATTTCGGTGTCTTCCTGGATACTTCGCATGCGCAGTTCGCAAAAGTATGGAGGACCAGTTAGGATATATTTTTTTTCGGTTTTGCATGCAAATTATGGGGATGGGGAGGAAGCAAACTTTGTGTTTGGACACGGATTTTTTTTGAGTTAGCACCAGCTAGTCTGGGACATTGGTTGTTGTATAAAACTATTAAATGTGAAAAGCAGATAAGTTTTAAAGAAACCAGAGAAATAGTTACAGCAATACCTGGTATGAGTTCGTCAACCACATATGCAACCAAAGTCATTCAAAAAGTTCACACTAACTCTATTGCTTGCCAGACTCAACAGCCTTGGCTGAACGACAGAGTTCTGCCAACTTTGATAGACCCTTTTCACAACCTTAAGAAACCGAACCGAAATCCACTCAATGTCCGACCACTACTTCAATAACAGCAGAAAAAGCAAACAACAATCCTAAGAAAGATCAAAATAAAACTCAACAAATTAAGATTAAAGGAAATGAAACAAAACAAGACAGAAAAAAGATCAAACTAAACCAAAACCAGAACTTCAAACTCTTAGTCAGAGTCAAAGAACGAAATACAACAGAGAGCAAAAGTGCAAAGATAAGGAACAGCAAACGTTAACCTCAAACAGAACTCCAAAATATCAAAAAAGTGTTGGTAGGAACATATTCGAAGGATTGCAAGATATGGATGTTGAAGTATGCATCAACTCCACTTTTTCAAGCAAAATGCACCCGACTGCGTCTCAGGGAGGGTCTCCAAACAGAAATCTCCTAGGAGACCTCCTGGGGTAATTTCGCCCATACGTCCACCATCCAAATCTCCAACTAAACATGGATAATACAAATAATACGAAATTAATACAATGGAATTGCCCAGGTTTTAAGGTAAATTTTAATGAACTTGGCCTTTTATGCCCAAAATATAAACCTGCTGCCTTTTGCTTACAGGAAACACTCCTGACGAAACCTTACACAAATGATCATTCTGTTTCAAGAGTTATACTTCGTATAATGCTTGGGCAGATGAAAATGACCTTCATGTACGGAGAACGTCTGTCTTAGTCAGAAAGTTCATTATTCACAGTTCTGCACCTTTACAATCGAATGTACAGGCTGTAGCGGTACGCCTGACCTTAAGCAAGACAGTCATGTTATGTTCAATCTATATGTCTCCAAATAAACCTCTTCAGCTGACTGATCATGAACATCTGATTCATCAGCTCCCAACTCCGTACATTTTGTTAGGTGATTTTAACGCCCATAGCCCCCCTTTGGGGCGATTCCTGCAGCAAAGAAGACCTGATAGGCAAGACAATAAAAGAACTTGTTACAAAATATGACTTGTGTTTGTTCAATGATGGATCAGATACTTACTTGCACCCCGCATCTTGTTCATACACATCAATTGATCTTACAATTGCATGCCCTTCTATCTTCTTTGATTTTTCTTGGAAGGTAGAAGATGACTTATACGGTAGCGATCACTTTCCAATTATGTTGGAGAGTGTAGTTCCGGCAGATGGTGAGAGAGTGCCCCAGTGGAACATTAAAAAGGCTGATTGGGACACTTTCTCGTCGCTTTGTCCTGAACGCCTCACACGGGAGAAATTTCAGGAAAGTACTGACCAAATAGAACATTTTACAAACGAGTCGCTTGACATTGCAAAAACAGTCATCCCTAAAACCTCAGCGAATCCGAAACGTTTCACCAAACCATGGTTTGATAACGAATGTAAATAGGCTATGAAGTATCGCAAGAAAACTGAACGGGAATTTAACAAGTCACCACCACATATAATTTAGATAGGCTGCGCATAAATCGCGCAAAAACAAGCCGACTTATACAAACAAAAAAGGAATATTCTTGGGAAACCTGTTTCTAAAATTAACCAAAACACCCCATCACTAAAATTCGGAAAATGATAAGAAAAATTAAAGGAAAAGAAACAAAGTCAACTGTACAACACCTACAAGACAGCGACACACTAGTTACATCCAAAACAGAAATTTCAAACAAACTGGCTTTCACATCTTCTAAACATTCGTCGTCTGAAAATCGTAATCCAGAATTCATCAAACAAGAAAAACAAAAGATTAAAAGTACCTCCAATAATTTAGAGGACTACAATGGACCTTTCTCTATGGAAAAGTTGAGTAACTCTTTGCATAGAGCAAAGGATACTGCCACTGGTCCGATGAAATACACTACAAACTTTTATTACACCTGCCTCAAGCTTCACTAGAACTTTTATTGTCAATTTTCAACAATATATGGGTGACTGGACAGTTTCCACCTAACTGGCGTAAAGCAACAATAATTCCCATTCCAAAGCCTGATAAAGATCACAGGAACCCAAGTAATTACAGGCCTATCGCCTTAACAAGTTGTTGTCTGTGTAAAACCATCGAGAGGATGATCAATGATCGACTTGTCTGGTTTCTGGAATCGAACAATCTACTTGCGAATGTTCAGTGTGGTTTCAGAAGCCAGGGAAGCACTGTGGATCATTTGGTTAGATTATAAACGTTCATTTGTAAAGCCTTTGCCAGAAAAGAACATGTGGTCGCTATATTCTTTGATCTAGAAAAGGCATATGATACTACGTGGACGTATGGGACTTTAAAAGATCTTTTTAACATGGGGTTGAGGGGGCTTCTTTTTACTGAAATTTTGTTCGTGTTGGGTCAACGTTATCTGATCCTCACGAACAGGAATTAGGGGTTCCTCGGGGTAGTATTTTGTCAGTTACCCTGTTTTCAGTGAAAATGAATAGTGTCATCGATGCAATTGAGAATATGGAAGAGTCGTCATTGTAGGTCGATGACTTTTTAATCTGCTATAGCAGCAAAACCATGAATGCTATACAGCGCAAGCTCCAGCTGTGTTCAAATAGGATTCAAAAATGGGCCACAGAAAATGGTTTTAAATTTCCAAAGACAAAAACGAATTGTGTTCATTTTTGTAAGCTTCAGAAACATCACCTTGGTCCGGAGGTGAAAATAGATGGGAGCACTATTAAAGTTGTTGAAGATGTGAAATTTTTAAGTTTATTGTTTGACAATAAACTGAATTTCACTTCCCATATAAAATAACTGAAAGTGATTAGTAAACAAGCCAAGACCAATACCGGGTCTGGACCTGCGTCGCTGCATGCAATTGAATCGGCAAACAGAAAGTGGCTGCACGGCAGATCTGAAAATTGCATACACGATACAACCGATCATTATCAGGCTCCAGATGGAATATAAAATCAATCCCTTGCATAGAAGCCGAGAAAAGTTTGACGGAAAATTTCAATGTTCAGTGGGTACAGTAAAATTTCAAAGTATCGGCAAACAGGAAGTGCCTGCACAGCAGATCTGAAAATTGCTTACATAATACAGCTCACCATTATGAAGGAGCAGACCAAATATAAAATCATTCCCTTTCATAAAAGCCAAGAAAACTTTGACGAAAAAAGTGTTTCGGACGGACTGACGGACTGATGGAATGACGGACTGACGGACGGAGTCGAGCGGTTACTAGACCTGCTCTGCCGCTGGCGACGCAGATAAAAAACACTTAACATCCTCAAGGTGGTTGGTAGCACTGATTGGTGGTGCTGACCAGAAAACGTTACTACATCTGTAAGATCCCTTGTTAGATCTAAATTGGATTTCGGTTATGTGGTTTACGGTTCTACAAGATGGATCTAGATATGGTGACAAAGTATCATCAGCTGATGTTACTAGTGATCATGTCACCTCAATCAGAATACCGAGTCAGAGTTCTATTTTCACAGCTAAGGTTAAAGCTTTACAACTGGCGATTAAACACATCGAGAATGTACAGGAAAAGAGGTCGTTTATTTTTTCCGACTTTCTTTCCACTTTACTTGCTTTACTCAACCCAGGTTGAAGGTCCCTCTCATTTTGGAACTTCGTGGGAAGTTAACAACTCTCGTGTCTGACCAGTATGATATCGTGTTTTGCTGGTTACTCGGACACGCAGGTATCGCTGGTAACACCGAACCAGACAGTGTAGCAAAACTGGATTTAACCAAGCCTCTCACTGATTTTAAAATTCCTGTCAGTGATTTCAAGCCACATATCAATACTTACATCAAACTGTGTAGCAGGCGGATTGGGATGGATCGACAAATATCAAGCTTTTGCTATCGACGAAATATTTTTGACCACTACCCGTCCATTAACCTTTGTAGAAAAGATCGTGCAGCTTTGACACGATGTCATATTGATCATTCACGACTTACACATTCCTTTTTGTTAGAAGGTAATACGCGACCAGAGAGTGTTCCCTGCCAGCAGGTGCTGTCAGTGGCGCACACTCTTTTACATTGTTCTGATTTTAATCATGTTAGAGGGCAATACTTCAATGTAGGATCTCTACGAGATCTCTTTTATCATTCGAGCCTGCACAAGATTTTTTCATATCTGAAAGCAATCAACCTTTTTAGCAAATTTTAAATTATTTTTATTCTTTTAAACTAGACTCAATTCTTAACTTCAATAGGTTGATTTATAAGGTATTCGTATTTATTGTTTCATCACTCTCATTGCTACTATTGTTCATTCCACGCTGTCGTTGTCACTTTTATTATAACTATTTTATTTTTTTTATTCCATCTTGTTATTTCATTGTCGACATGTTTTGTTTTTAACGTTTTCTCGCCACGATATAGCCTTAGCTGCTGATGTGGAGTTAAACAACAATAAATAATAATAATAATTCGGATAGCCGGACCACTGATTCGCACATCTGTCGCTCGGTGCAGCTGCTATCCACTTTCTGAGGCACTTTGATGGAGGTTACGTAATGCTGCGGTTCGGATGAAACGATCCTGATTAGCAGGTGGAGCCATTGGACGACCTGGCCGACGTCTCTTATCGACATTGCCTGCCTGACGGTAGCGTTTTCCACAACGTGATAACCAGCAATTGAGTAACGTTGAGAATGTGCAGCGTGTCTGTTGGCAGCTTCCAACATGTCAAAGGCACGTAAACGTTCGTCGCGTGTAAATCTTTCAATACCTCCAAAGTTATCTTTCAACCGGAAACTATTGATGGACCATTTTCGTGGGCCGGTGACATTCATGATCCATACTAAACTTGGTAACATACTGATGTGTCCAATCACGCGTATCCAATACCATTTTCCGAGAATATCAACATCAGTTAGGACGATATCCCCTACCTTTTTGAATAGTATATATAATGTACGGTATCAACCCTATTGGTTTGAAAATAACCCTGAGTACACGTACGTCCAGGTCGCGTACCGTTTTGTGCTATCTGTTAATGTTGGTAGTCCAGAATGCTGGACTCTGTTGTTATGAAGTATGTGTTGGTAGTTCAGAATGCTGGACTCTGTTGTTATGAAGTGTGTGTTGGTAGTTCAGAATGCTAGACTCTGTTGTTATGAAGTGTGTATTAGGTTCTAGCACTGTAGTATAGTACTGGATTATCATATGGACATTCTTGAACTTGTCCGTTGGTAGAGCTCGAGATCTGAGTTAGTTAGCAAGCCTATAGTAGAGCTCGAGATCTGAGTTAGTTAGCAAGCCTATAGTAGTGCTACAAGTCAACAGTTATGATGGAAGGGTCCAACACAGGGCAAACATGGCAGACAGTAACGACGAATGTTTTAAGCATTGGGTGGCGAAAATAGAAACTGGCTATATGACAGATGTGACATGGGACAACAGAAATAGTGGCAGTAGGGATATGAAGACTAGGGGTGGTTTAGAAGATGGAATCTTAACAGTCGTTATGGGGCATAACTATTCTCCATAACGAATCCTCTAAAACGGAACCTTCCAGTAGTGTATATCACCGTGTCATAAACATTCTCCAATACCGATATACACCCCTCATTGTCGATATGAATCGAAACAACATACGAGCAATTACTGTTAGAAGCAATTACTTCCATTGTTCTTTAGCTTATTCGAATAAATCATCAAGCGGGATTTTCGGTACACCCCTTATGAAAATCTACTAGACATTAGCTCCCTTTTGCGTGATGAGTCGAAGGGTCTCAAAATTATTTACTCCTAGGTTCTGTTACTCATGTTGCCCTCCAGCTCATTCGACGAAATCAGCCCACGTTTCTCTACCTGCAGCACCCCTGGACAGACGGATCCACTTCTTCTGAGATCAGTCGAAGAGTTGTTGGAGAAAACAAACTTTATTCAATTGCTTGCAGTAGAGAAAGGCAAGGACAATGGTGATATGACGCGTTAGTAGTGTTTTAAACGACGTACTGAAAGCCACAGCAGCACAGTGACAGGTACTGAAGCCAAAGTAGTAGAGTGATAGGTACTGAAAATCATAGTAGTACAATTATAAGTACTGACATTCATAGTTGTACAGGCATAGAAATCCATAGTTGTGCATTGATAGGTACTGAAGAGCAGAGTAGTACAGTGATAAGTACTGAGAGACGTAGTAGTGCAGTGATAAGCACCAAGAGTCATAGAAGTACATTGGTAGGTACTGATAGACATATTAGTACAGGGATAGGTACTGAGAGCCATAGTAGTGCAGTGATAAGTACTGAGAGCCACAATAGTGCAGTGATAGGTACTGAGGGCCATAGTAGTATAGTGATAAGTGCTGAGAGCCTTAGTACTGCAGTGATAGGTACTGATAGCCATAGTAGTACAGTGATAGGTCATGAAAGCCATAGTAGTACACTGATAGGTACTTGGAGCCGTAGTAGAACAGTGATAGCTATCGAGAGCCATTGTAGTACAGTGATAGGTACTGAGAGCCATAGTAGTATAGTGATAAGCACCGAGAGCCACTGTAGTACAGTGATGACGATATTAATACAGTGATAGGTTCCGAGAGCCAGACAGTGCAATACAAGGAGCATGTACAACAACACGCTAAAGTAGGCATTGGAAAGTCATATATACCTTGACAAATGTGAGGAGTAGGCATTGGAAAGTTATACATACCTTGACAAAAGTGCGTTAAAAGAAATAACTGATTGAATGACCTTCTAATGCTTATTGTCGTGACAACCTTTTTTGGGTCCTCCAGATTGGCCAGAGCGAGCCCAGCTAACCATTCGTCTACGTCCGAAGTTAGTACGAAAACAGTGCATTGGAAGGTATCTCCAAAACGGAGACTGCCCTGACGAGCGCACCGCTTGTCCTCAACTGTCAGGATTCCTTCTTCCAAGGCCCCCGTTAGGCACATCATGGGAGAAAAAAGTACCTGTATTACAGGACTGTACTATTTTCATTCCAGGGCTGCATATTCAAACATTTCATAGCCAACTTGCTCAAATGAGCGGGTCTATCTTTATCCACCACATGAGACCCGCCTAGTATTGACTGGTGATCTCTCCCTCTTTGCAAGAAAGGTTTAATAGACAACCAGTTATGTACAGTGATAGAATACACAGGCGGATATGTATAGTTGTCTAATAAAGAGCAACTTAGGTGTAGTGATTTAGTGAACATTCAGTTATGTATAATGATTTAATAGACACCTAGTTATGTACAGTGCTTTATTGGGCAGCCAGTTATGTATTGCGATTCAACAGACGGCTAGGCATGTGTAGTGATTCAACAGACATCCAGTTACGTAAAATAATTCAATAGGCAGCTAATTATGTAGAGCGATTTAATAGACAGCTAGATATATACAGTGGGTTAATATACATCCATTTATGTACAGTCACTTGATCGAAAGCTAGTTATTTATAGTGTTACAATAGATAACTAGTTATGGTTGGTGATATAATAGTCAGGTAGCTATGTGTAGGAATTTAACAGGCAACTGGCTACGTAGTGTTCAGTACACAGTTAGTTATCTACAGTGATATAATAAACATCCAGTTATGTATAGTGGTTTAACAGACAGTTAGTTATGTACAGTGATATAATAAACATTAGGTTATGTATAGTGGTTTAACAGACAGTTATGTTCAGTGATATAATAAACATCTAGTTATGTATAGTGGTTTAACAGACAGTTAGTTATGTACAGTGATATAATAAACATCCAGTTATGTATAGTGGTTTAACAGACAGTTAGTTATGTACAGTGATATAATAAACATCCAGTTATGTATAGTGGTTTAACATACAGCTAGTTTTGGATAGAGATCCAAACGGCATGTAGTCCTGTACAGTGATTTAATAAATATTGAATTATGTGTCCTGATTTAATAAACATCGAGTCATGGTATACTGAGTTAATAGACAGCTAGTTATGTTTAGTGATTTAATAGACACTCCGATGTGTATTGTAACTTAATAGAATCTAATTAGGTATGTTATGTATAGCGTGTTTGAATGCACAACTGGTGAGGTGCAGTGGTTAAATAGACAGTTATGTATAGGTGTCCAATAGACAGCTAGGTGTATGCAGTGATTTAATAGACATCTGGATGTGAATATTGATTTAATATACAACTAGTTATGTATAGTGATTTAGTGAACAGCTCGTTATGTATAATGCTTTTATATACCTTCAGTCATGCAGAGTGATTTATATACATTGATCATATATAGTGATTTAGTAGTCGTCTAGTTATGTATAGTGATTTAGTACACAACTAGTTATGTGTAGTGATTTAATAGACAGCTAGATGTGTGGCGATTTAATAGACACCTTCTTATGTGTAATGATTTAAAAGACAATTAGTTATGTGTAGTTTGTGATCAGATAACTAGTTATGAGTAATGATTTAATAGACAGCCACCTGCTTCAGTAATTCAATAGACAGATAGTTACGTGTAGTGATTCAATAGACAGCTAGTTATGTGTAGTGATTCAACAAAGAGCTAGTTTTGTGTAGTGATTTAACAGACAGTTAGTTATGTGAAGTAATTTAATAGGCAGCTAGATGCATGGTGATTTAATAAACATCTACTTATGTGTAATGATTTAAAAGACAGTTAATTATGTGTAGTTTTCCATTAGATAACTAGTTATGAGTAATGATTTAAACGACGGCTAGTTATGTGCAGTTTTCGATTAGATAACTAGTTATGAGAAATGATTTAATAGATATATAGTTTTGTGCAGGGATTCAAAAAACAGCTAGTATTGTGTAGTGATTCAATAGACAACTAGGTTTGTGCAGGGATTCAATAGACAGATAGTTCTGTGTAATGATTCAATAAACAGCTGGTTAGTTATGTGTGCAGATTTGATAATCAGATAGTTATGTGTAGTGATTTATTAGACAGCTAGTTATGTATATAGATTATGTATAATGTAGTGATTTAATAGACAGCTAGTTTTGTGAAGTGACTAAATAGACAGATAGTTTTGTATGGCGATTTAATGGACAGTGAGTTATGTGTAGTGATTCAATAGACAGGTTGTTACGTATATTGGCTCAACAGACAGATAGTTGTGTGTAGAAATTCAATACACAGCTAGTTTTGTGTAGTGATTCAATACACAGCTATTTATGTGTATTTGCTCAACAGACAGTTGTGTGTGATTCAGTATTTTTGTGTAGTTATTCAATAGAGAGCTAGTTATGTGTAGTAATTCAATAGGCGGCTAGTTTTGTGTACTGATTCAATAGGCAGCTAGTTGTGTGCAGTGATCCAAAACATAGCTAGATATAACTAGTGATTTAATAGTCAGTTAGTTATGTACTTCGATTTAATAGACAGTCAGTTATGTGTAGAGATTTAACAAACATCTAGTTATGTGTAGAAAGCTATTTTAATAGACATCTACTTGTGAATAATTTGTGATTTAATAGGCAGCTATGTTTCTGATTCGATATATTGTTATGAGTAATGACTTAATATACAGCTAGAGATGTGCAGTTTGATTAGATAACAAGTTATGAGTAATGATTTAATAGACAGCTAGTTATGTGTAATGATTTAAAAGACAGCTAGTTATGTGTAGTCTTTGGATAGATAACTAGTTATGTGTAATGATTTAAAAGACAGCTAGTTATGTGTAGTCTTTGGTTAGATAACTAGTTATGGGTAATGATTTAATAGACTTCTATTTATGTGTAGTGATTCAATAGAGAGCAAGTTGGCGTAGTGATTCAGTGGACAGCTAGTTATGTACAGTGATTTTGTCACTTGTGTTATACAAATCAGTTCTGTGTAGTGATTCATTAGCGAGGTAGATGGTTTTAGTGATTCAGTGGGCAGCTAGGTATGTAAGGTGATTTAGAAGACAGCTTGTTATGTATAATGACTTAATAGACCGCTAGTCATGTTTAGTGATTTGTTAGACATTCGGATATGTATAGTGATTTAGTAGAGAAATAAATGTGCAGAGTCATTTAACAAAAACCTGTTATGTGCAGTGCTTCAATAAGCAGCAAGTTATGTAGTGATGTAGTACACAGCTAGTTATGTATAGTGATTTAACAGACAACTATTAATGTTTAGTGATTTGAAAGACAACTAGATATGTATAGTGATTTGAAGAGAGCTAGTCATGTGTTGTGATTTGATAGACATCTAGTTATGTGTAGTGATTTTATATACAACTAATTATGTGTGGTGATTTGATAGACATCTACTTATGTGTAGTGAAAGTTAGTTATGTGTAGTGATTTTATAGATAGTTGGTTGTGTATACATTTGATAGACAGCTAGTTATGTGTAGTGATTGGATAGACAGCTAGGTATGGATTGTGATTTGGTACACGGCTAGTTATTTTGTCGTGCTTTGATAGACAGCTAGTTTTGCGTAGTGATTTGATACACAGCCAGTTATGTGTAGTGATGTGATACACAGCCAATTATGAGCAGTGATCTGATAGATAGCTAGTTATGTCTAGTTATTTGATAGACAGCTACTTAGTGTAGTGATTTGGTACACATCTACTTATGTGTAGTGATTTATTGGAGAGCTAATTATGTGTCATGATTTTATAGACAGTTAGTCATGCGCAGCAGTTTGATATATACCTAGTCATATGTAGTGGTTTAATGGGTAGCTAATTATTTGAAGAGAATTGGTAGACAAACAGTTCAGTGTAGTGATTTGAAAGACTGCCAGTGATATGTATTGAATTGATAGACCACTAGCCATGTATGCATGTATAGTGGTATAATGGAGGGTCAGTTTGTGATGTGATGTAATATACATATACAGCTTGATCTTTGTAGGGATATGATAGACAGCTACTTCAATGTCTGTTTCGATAAACTAAAAAAAACCGCAATAAATGACAGAACAAAGTCTTACTACGTATTCCATTGGTATGAAACAAATTTGAATATCCATTTGACAAAGACTCAACTTTTATTTCATGTGACATAAAAATAATGGCCCATATTCAGGAGTATCTTAGCCTGATACGATAAACTGTGCATTTGAGGATAGATCTCGGGAGATAACTCTGACTTCTGGGATTAAAAGTAAGCCAGCTACATTCTTGAAGATGGAATATTACTATCAACCACTTTTTTTAATTAAATTACTCAGTTTGGTTATCAGATCACAAAGATAATTAAGAGCAAAACAGAGAACAATGAAAAAATTATCTGATAAAAGTAAACAAACTCGGAATCTGATCTTAACGTGTTTTTCATTTTATTGGGGGAGTCCGTATAAAAAAAGGAATATCATATTATTAGTCACCAGTGTAAGGAAGAACACGCTTTTTGGACTGACACGGGTTATCATGTGGATACTATCTGATTGAGAGTAGAGCACAATAGATATACAAATGATGTGGTAGTCCAGAAAGTTCAAGCAAATCAAGAAAAATATTAATTCTAACATGATCGAGAATGGAGTTTTTAATTTATTTATTGGTACATGGCGCTATATCAGCAATAGAGAGAATATCATGGCGGTAAAAAGATATTAATGGCATTCAAGAGGTAAGTATCTGTTAGAAATAAAACCATTCCATGAGAGCAGAAAATAATTATATTATAATTAGTGAGAGATAAATAGTGATAAAGAGTAATGATTGAATAATATTAAGAGTTTACTAGCCATTATATAAATCAATATATTGATTAGACTAAACTTGACTTTATATAAAACAGTCTATTAATTGGATAAAACATGATATTATGTAAATCAGTCTGTTGATTGGATTAAACTTGGCATTATGTAAATCAGTCTATTGATTGGATTAAATCTGACATTATGTAAATCAGTCTATTGATTGGATTAAACTTGGCAGTATGTAAATCAGTCTATTGATTGGATTAAATCTGACATTATGTAAATCAGACTATTTGATTGGATTAAACTTGGGTTTATGTACAGTTAGAACTCTCTTAAAGGTCCTGTCACAAAATGCGCACACATAGCACTTCGTTCTGAGTATTAATCTGCTCGTTCTGACCATAGTAAGGCTCTCAGATTCTGTACATATGACCCCACCACGAAGCAATATTTCAGCGGAGGTCCATTTGTAGAAACATTGCCCGTGTTTGCATTTAGTAACCAGGAGAACCTGCCGCCCTTCGGATGCCATCCGATATGGCAATTGAGCGCAATTCCTACGCCCATTTAAGCCTAGATAAGCACACACTTTAACTGAAAGTCAATCTTCAATTTCTTGTCATTATGTAAATCTGTCTATTGTTTGGATTAAACTTGACATTGTGTAAATATGTCCATTGTTTGGATTAAACTTACATCAAGAAAATCGATCTACTGTTTCGGTTAAACTTGACATTATGCAAATCCATCTATTCGTTAGATTAAAATTGACTTTGGGTAAATCAGTGTATTGGTTGCATTACGTATGACTTTATTTAAAGCAGCCTATTGATTGGATTAAAATTGACATCATGT
Source organism: Pictodentalium vernedei (assembly GCA_031216915.1). Lineage (NCBI taxonomy): Eukaryota > Metazoa > Mollusca > Scaphopoda > Dentaliida > Dentaliidae > Pictodentalium > Pictodentalium vernedei. The sequence continues at coordinate 835,529,595 of CM062296.1, read as the reverse complement.
GGTACTGAGACAGTTATTAATCGTTTGTTGATTTTTTCTTTGCCGTTTAAACAAATTTAGAGGTGTAGATTGCGACAGCAACTCGTTCTCGTTCTCGTTCTGATACATGTCCTCCTTAGGAGGCTGTAGATTGAGAATTGAATTGTTGGCTTTTAACATTGATGCAGAAACAAACCCCTAACGGCTGTGTAGATCTCACGCTGTATGAACTGATGTGATAGGATAAATAAGCAGTTTATTTCTGACAAAGATATTTTCTGTAATTATTAACGTCAGGCGCCCGAACATATGGATGTTGCTATGTACAGATATTACATTATATTGACACTGTTCTGATAATATTCATAAATAATGCTCACAAAGTTGGCTTCTTCCAACAGCAAGGTCAGACAGTTGAACAGTGGCACCGTTGTCACTCTTCCTGCAACTTCCCCATATATACGTTTTGTTTATGGCCCACATATCTTCTTCTAGTCCACAGGTGCAAACAATTGGGTTGTTCCGGATATATCTGTGAAAACATTATGTATAGTTTTAAGTACCTGCACATATTATGCCTGCAGGAAAATAAAAACAATTCCAAGACATAGGCCATGTGGGATTAGGTAAAGACCAACGTTTGTTATTGTATTTAAATACCTCCCTTTGAATTAGACAATTATATCTATTTATGTATTTGAGTTCTTTTGTTTTAAACAATATTTTTATTTCATCATTGAATTGGGGCTTGGCGAACATGTGATGTCTATAATAACGGCGTACGCTACAGACGCACACATTTACAATGGTGCAAGTGCAACTGTACATAAACAGAAACTGATCAAATGAATTAGAAAGAAAGAAAGTACCTCACTCTATCTGGTCATCTCTAATATATACCCATTACCTATCGGATATGGAGGCATTCTGGTATACAGTTTAAGGTATAATAGGCGCATAGTACGCGTGTCCGGGTTGGGGTGCACTATCAAAAATCAATCAATGTGTTCAGTTCATGTACCTAAGTGAATGTTCTGCAGTTTATAAAATATATGCTTATTTGACTGATTTCAAGGGTGTTTTAATTTTTTGCTGAACAAAAAAAAAAGATAATTAATGAACTCATCCATTATAATAAAATGTTACGTGTAAATAATCAAATACATAAACTTCACTTCACGCATACGACTGCACACTTAAATTTGTATCACTCCATCTAAAACTACCAAACAATATTCAATCCACTGTACAAATAATTATGTTACACCGATACAATAACATTAGTTCATCTGGCAGTTTAGACAGTTTGTTACAATAAGACACCACCCAGAAGGAAATTTATATACACTGATAGCAATTTGTTTTTATCATGAAAAATATATGGGTATTGAAAGCCAGGCATGTCCGTACAGCACAAAACATTATTTACTATATTATTAGAACTAATTTTGCCCGTAATAAAAATACAGTCACTAACGAAACTGTTAAAGTAAGAAATGTTATCTCACACTGGAGTGTTATCTAACACTATTCAAAAGCCGCAATTAATTTTTATTTCCAATTTTGTGTTGCATTCTTATATTTCATTTTTTTCGGAGTTCTGAAAGAAATTGGATGTTGTTTATATTATCACTGCGGACAAAATTTGCTTAAAACTCAGCGCATTGGCGTAACGCCCATACAACGAGCTTAGGACGTCTCCTAAGGGTCCCCAACAACAGCACGTTTTAGGGGCCCCCAATAATTTCAGCATTTTCGGAAAAAACACTTTTAATGGCATCAAGGCAGTGTTGTAGTTGATGCACTGAGCTTGGATACTTCAAAACCAGCTTGCATAAAGAATTAGAGCGATATTCTCTTAAACCAATTACGGGGGTTCCGTACGTGGCACCTGACAGCATGAGACAGTAGTCCAAATGACGAAACAATTTCAATTTTAATTCATTTACAAATGTAGATCAATTCTGTACAAGTTTTTGCATCAAACCGTCAAAGAAGTATCTGAAACCGACCAATGTTAACATGACTCCTTCTCGGTTAAGATGTGGACTAACTCACGAAGGAACGAACATAGAAAAGAACGAACGGTCAAACAAAATTTACCATCAGAAACATTTTAGTTAATGAAGTTCCGGGTTGTACCCGGTGCTTCATCAATTAAAGTTTTGACTATTACTCCTATAATTAGGGCGTGGAGTCTAATATTATTGTGTCCGCGGAAATATTGCCCATATGTGGAACATGACCTTGACGGTCATACTGTAACAACAAACCATCACTAGAACTTCTTATGCACGTCAAGGCCGGATGAATTTTATACTGTATAGAACATTTGTACCCAGTCACTGTGCAAAAATTCTAACATAATGTACTGAATAATTACAGTATGTGTCCTAAGGTCCCAAATATTACTGTTACGCCACTAAATCAGCGTATGGATACACTTTAAAATCACTTGGTTAAAAAAGTCATCCAAATCGACGGGGTTGAGTGAATTTGAACCCAAATGGGACCATGTTCATTTGTTGCTGTGAATTTGGTTTGATTTTTAACCCAATTGATTTTCGAGTGAATCAAAAATATCTACACGCTTTTGGAGATTGAATGGAAATTATTATCTGATAAAAGATTTACCAAAGAAAACTCGCTGAAACATTATGTGTAGAAGCTGGCCGTTTCGAATTTTTTTCAAACCAGATAATGCAAATTAATGGACACAAACACATCAATACTGTAAATACATATTCACAAATTAGCACATCTCCAAAAAGAGATTTCTCACACGTTCTGTCCACATCGGCGACAAAAATACACCTGACGTTGTTAAGGATTATTCAGCAGGTGACATAACACGCCCAAATTATCAACATGTGACCAGCTTCTAACGGCGATACATCAACCCAATCACGTGGTGTGTGGGTGTTGATTGACAGCGCAATTTGTCACCAAAAAAGATTTTGAAGGAAAAGTATGAAACAAAATTCCAAACGGGATGAATTTAACTATAAAAGTTCCCATCGAATTAATGTTATGATTAAAAGGTAAATTGCTTATGCAGTTATTCGAAGTTTGCTGTCTAAAATATACATTTAAATTGTATAAGCGAACTGTGTTCAAACTTTTCAGATTTTCTAATAAACAAATTGTTTCATTGTTCGGTATAATTGCAGTGTTGAAAAATCAACTGATTGTGCGAGTAATTGTCAGGTGTCCAGTGAAAAGTATAGTGAAGACTCACGGGATGCTGTGTTTTTTATTTTTAATGAAGCGTAATATAATAAATACAAAAGGAAACCGTTTTGTTTCCATATGTTTTTATTATTTTCTCGTGGTTCGTGGGGATTATTTTACTTCGCGTTCCAATCTGAAATAACTAAGCATATCAAAACAAAACAGTTTGCCACTTTCTATGTGTGAAACGAATTCATGTACGGCGCTTGTTAATATTACGAAATGCTGGTTAAAACAGTTATCCAGTTCAACACAATTCGTTGGATGTGTGCTAGAATGTTCTATGTCCCATGAAGGACGAATTATCGATACTGCTGTATAACAACAAACCGATAAATCGTCATCGCTGTATATATTGTTGCCGACTGATGTCAGAAGCTTAGCCTTTTCCAAACGGCGTGCATAAATCTTTGCGTGGGGGGAATTATGTCACCGGCGGTATCACAGAACTAAATAGTTTCCCACAGGCCACCATTACAACGGTTCAGAAGAAAAAAATTTGAACGCATAACTTTAATTTGGCATTCAGATATAAATATATTTCTCAAGTATAGCCCTCCAGACAACTTTTTCCTTTTTCTGACCCGACAACGGGGGGGGGGGGGGGGGGGGGGGGTGGAGAGGAGGGGGATCATGCAACAAATAAGAGAAACAAAATGGCACGAAGGGAAGTACCGGCCAGATGCATATATTTTTCAGGAAATTCCCTTCAAAAACACATAAAAGGTAAATAGTAGTTTTTAGGTCCAAAGTCATCAAATCACCCTCTTTTTTATCAGGAATATTCAACAATAATGCAAGATTTCAGTAGAATGTTTATTGAAACAATATATTTTCCCAAGGCTGTATATTTTTCGAGATTGCAACATCTCAAGGCGGGTAACTCTAATTAAAATATTTAGTTCAGCGATACCTATACTTATTTCCACCCTATCAAAGAGACATGCTACCTCTTCCATGAGATAAAAGACTCATTTCTGTATTAGAATCCAACTTTTGCCTTCTGCTGAATCAAACACATGGGAAATTTGCTCTTTTAAGGGAAAGTGTCCAAACGTTTTCAAATGGGATTAAAAACTGTTATTGCCCCCAAGTTTTTGCTAGCCAGTTACCCAATAAATAGCTGAGAGGGATGAGAATTTACTGCCTTTTTAAAAAACTACATTTGTACCGAAATAAAACTAAAATCTGCATCGACACACAATAGTTTGGGAATAAATCTGCCCATTTATCTATACTATAAGCAAAACAGTATCCCAGCTCCCACGAAACAATATGAAAGTCAATTTTTGTTTAAAAACTGGGGATGCTGCAATATATTCCACCAATATAAAAGGACTCTGCCATTTTATCCAAACAACTAATGTCAAATTTTCTTCTACCTACTGATGTGATAAAATATAAACCTGAATAGGACCCCTTGTATGCCCCATGTCATCAAAGTCTTTGAAATAATTCATACATTAATTGATAGTGAACCAAAACAAACCCCAAGTGATATTAAAATTTCCATTTGTAATAGTTTTTAAATCACATTTTGGTTTCAGGAGACATTTCACATTGTGTTTGATGATTTTTTTGTAAATTTTGTAAAGAAAAAGCCTGTTTTCTCAGTTAAGGCACCTAGAGTCATTGGTATTGCACTGACAAAACAAAAAACAGTGCTTTTTCCCAACGGTGACCATTACATTTTACTGTGGTATCTCATAACACTTTTAATATGCTTCCAGAGAGGATAAATCAGACATTTGTTTCAATAATTTAGTGGTCTTTGTTGTTTAATATATTTGTGTGTTTCTGTGGAGGGGGTGGGGAGGGTGAGGGTGAAAGATAATCAGCTGCCAATTATTGAAAATGTAGATCCAGGCAAATGAAAAGCAAAGAAACAACTTGTCTGATAAAGAGCCAGGCAGGCAGGCAGGCAGGCAGGCAGGCAGGCAGGCAGACAGACAGGCAGACAGACATGTAGGACGTCTGCAGGAGGGTACTGAATGACATACCATTAAAAATATAGTGGAACAGCCATGACAAACAAATAGACAAAATACTCAGTGGATCATGAGTGCAGAAGTCTCAAAGTAAATCACTAGAAACTGAAAGTGTATGATATTAACTTCAGTCTCTAAAAACATGCTGCACAGCCTTTTCAGATGTTTATGATCAGCAGAAGAGTTAAGTATGAGTGGTAGGGGGAGCTGGCTTAAGGAAAGAGCGATATTTTACGACTGTCACTGCAAATGTGTGCTTATCATGGGAACCATGACAGCACAAGTTCTAGGCTACTTTGTTGGTAGCTATGCACAAATGTCATTCATTCACATTTGTCATTTTATTATATTATTTTTTCCACTATAGCACCCCCCCCCCCCCCTCCCCACATTTATGTTCCAAAATACTCTTTCAAGGAAGGAATTGTTTTCCAACATTTTAAAGAACATAATATAGAAGAGAAACACTTCTAAATATTAGTGGATAGAAGTGCAGTATAGGTTTTATGGCTGTGTGTTAATGGTGATTTGGGAGGGGCTAGGGGATTGGAAGTATCCCTGCCCCTAGTACTATGAGGTGGACCATGGTTTAAATAAATTTATCAATCGGGTAAGGTAGGCTGTTAGTTAGCAGCTGCCAGATGTAATAGTGCTCCTGGTAAATGCACTTGCTCAAAATATGAAATTGCTTGCACTGACAGCCTTAGTTTTGGCAATATATAACCTTTATTGCTGACTGTGACAAAGAAAATATAAGTTTTTAAAACAATACAATAGTTTTGTAAGGTGTGTGGTCCCCCAATAAACATTTAAATGTGAAATAATCCCCCAAAGTAATAACTAAATCTGCTTTGGAAGCCAAAAAACATATTTCCTATAGGTATCACAGAACTGAATATTTTTCCAAAGGCCACCATTATAACGTTCAGGCGAATAAAATATAGTAGTTTAAACAACATTTATTTCCAACTTATAAAACAAAATACACGTAACAACATAGGATGTGTGTGGATCTGACAGAAAGCTCTTAACTGGTACATGGTCGTTTCCACTCAAGGTACAATTATAGGTAACATATACGAGGTGATCGACAGCTGTACATCTGTTACAATCCAGTTTTGCTATTTCTGATTTTACATATATGTACTCATTGGTTTGTTCAGTAAATTACCAATAGTCACCTTGATAGGAAATTGAAACAAATTCAAGAAAGTAGAACTCAAACTAGAGAGAGAGAGGAAAGAAAACAGTGAAAACACCAGATGGTAAGGAAGGCTTATGACCTTGGCTGTTGCATAAACTCATTGAGACCTCGGCATAAACCCGAGCAGACATCTGACCATCAGAAGGACTGTCGTGAGTACAAATAGGTCAATTCATCCAGCCTGCATTACCAACAGTTAACCCCGCCTCGGTTTCACCTGCACGATAGTAGATAGCTCACGTCATGGCATATGAACATTATACGCCATATTCGCCATTCAGGATTCAGCTTTAATGTTAAGCTCATGGTGGAAGAAGGTAACACAGCGCAGTCGTTTAAGAAGTCAAACAAAAGTCTTTCTTCCAGAATACATATGACAAACAGATGGAGGGAGACCACGGGCCCGAGGTTCTAACCAAGGGAATGTGGTAGGCCCAATTCCCTGAATTTCCTGATTTGGAACCAACACTAACTGTGTGTTGCCTGTGTAGAGTTGGAAGACCTACACATGCAACACAGTAAGTGTGGTTCGAAACCGGAAATAACACAGATAAAGTGTAAAAGGCAATCTCTCAATTACAGGGAGTACTGTTTTACATCTAGGTTCGTCAACTAAATAATAATAGTCAACCCTTTGCCCATCACAACGGAAGACGGCCAGCACTTCGAGAAATCACAAATCACAACTTATTACAGCCTCATATTCCGTCCCAGGAGCACTGCGCAAGATTCCCACTGAAGCGAGTTCGTCGACCTCGCCCCCGCGGGGAATCACAGACCATGCCACCGGGATAAAAAATGAAAATTATTAGTCACTCGAACATCCTTCTGCTGGTTGGTAATTGAGTTAACCTAAAAATACTACATCTGAGAAAGGGTTGTGTCGAGTACAATACAATGTGATTTGGAATGGTGTTTATTTGTTAATTAATTAACTAGTTATGGCTCACCTCTAATCCCAGGCTCCCGCAAATATGCTTCCATTAAAGGTGTCACCTTATCCTTTATTACAGTTATGCATTAAATCGGGTCGGGTTTTCCCGTGTACACCTCTGTGTGCGCGTACAATAAACAGACCCACTCGTATTCTATATGCGTATCGATATTACACATTGCGCACTCTTAATGTTTATTGATTAGCACTGCTTAGATGGTGAGTGAGTGTCGCATTGCTAGGGAGCGCAAGGGCCTAAAGGAAGTCCGAAACAGAGGGAGCCAAAGTTACTGTCAGTTGACAAATCAGGAAAGAGCAATGGTATTTTCAAAGTGCATATGTCAGGGGTAACTGAAGGGTAATGAATATGAAATATTAAACAGAAATACACAATATATACAAATCAAAACATCGGCATCATAGCTGATTTTCTTCGGTTTGGATTGTAGAACCCAGCAACTGGTAAAAAAAAAATTGTTCGCGCGTGCGCATGGTGTATAAAGGTAAAAATGTTGGAAGCTCAGAATAATTTCTTAAACAGAGCTCAATCAGGTACAAGTGGCCATTCCATTACTGACGGGTTAGGTAAGGGGCGCCAAGACTTATGTACGATTTCCATTTGATGGAGGCCTTGTATCGTAGTACGTGTATATCCCTGTTTGTTTTACAAGGAAGTAAGGTAAGGTGGCGAGACCTGGGCAGTCCCGGGGGAATGGGCAACACCTCCCCCCCCCCCCGTATCTTTAGTGTTCTGTTTTTTTGCTATACCGTTTTCTCTCGTCACGTTACAAGCACAGAGAGCAGTTGATACACCTTTTATTTCGTTTACGTGCCGTCAATTATTCCATGGATAGGAATTTTCACATGCGGGCCATCCTAGATACCTAATTTGAGGATAATCCGCGGTGATAACGGGCAGAATAAAGTAAGGCGGTTTTATCTTGTTAGGTGACATGACTTAGACTCCCCACCCCCAAACTCACTCCAACCCCTTTCCTTCACAGACGGCTGGTCGGGAGCAATGTTAAATTCGATATGTTTGTCCTGAGAGTTTTGTTTGTAGTGATGGTCATTTTAGGGCTAATATCACGGTCCTGTTGAGGTGTCCTGTCATCCCTGCGTTAGATTCCATATTTACCTTTATTTTGTGCTTGGTAAATTTGCATGCAGAATAACATTTATTTACCATTCAAAGTCTTTTCCATGGATATAATTTGTCCACACTATGGGAAAAATGGGAAAGGAGGGGGGGGGGGGGGCGGTGGCGACATAGGCACCTTGACCCGATCGCGATAATATCGCAATGCAGTTGAGGTGCCCGTCGAATAAAATATGATCGCATTACTTGTATTTTGGCATTCAAGTATCTTTGTCAAGTATAGCCTTTGAGACAACTTTTTCTGATCCGAAAATATGGTGTCATGCAACAAATAAGACTGAAAAAGTGAAACGAAGGAAAGTACCGATCACAAGCACACATTTTTCAGAGATTTCCGTACAAAAACATACAAATAGTAAATTTATTTTTCGGTTCAAAAGTCATCAAATCACTCTTTTTTCAAACAATGTCGAAGTAAACGGAAATAACAAGTAAGTAATAAAAGTGTGAGAAGGATAGATAGTGATAAACGAGAGAAAACGAAAAGAAGAGAGAGAGAGAGAGAGAGAGAGAGAGAGAGAGAGAGAGAGAGGGGGGGGAGGGAGGGGTAGGCTTCACAAATATATCCACGGAATGCAAGTACTGAATTTCGAAGTTGGAAAGTTTCATATTAATGCAGAAGAGGTTTGACAGAGACAGACGAATAATGAAATGATAGCTGAAAAAACTGATTCCGACAGGCTTAACTGTAATCGTGTGGAACCAGTCAGTGATATTATAATTTATAAATAGCAATTTTTCGTACGATGAAGAATTTATGGATGCTACGTGCGAAATAGAAAACCAAAATTCTGACAACTGGCAATAATAATTTTAATTTTTCAAGGCCAAATATTTCTGACCGATCCGCTAGCGATGTTATAACATCGACTTCAAGAGCAAGCGGTCCTTTGATTTTCTAATTTGTCATCTGCGTTCGTGGCGCCAACATGTACAGCTACAGCAACGCGTTCGCTACTAAGAGAGGTGAACTATTTGTTCTGCAACAATTTTGTCAATACCAGTAACCTAATTCCACAAGCCATGCTTTCCAGAAACACTTTGAAATGAATAACTGTTCTGTAACCATAAGTAATTTTTACTGTCAAACAAGTGCTTCCAATCAAAGCACCCAAAATTTTTAACTTTAACTGTAAATCCTCGAGTGCTTTCCCGTTTCCGATTCAGACTGAAACATCACAAGGTGAACTCTAAACTCTGAACAGGGAACCAAGCCGGCATATTTTATTTTCAGCTTGTCACAAACATGATAAATATTGTCAGTACTAATATAAATATATAATAATAATAATTATAATAATAATAATAATAATAATTAATAATAATAATAACAATAATAATAATAATAATAATAATAATAATAATAATAATAATAATAATGAAAAAATAATAATAATAATATATTTCGTTCTTCTCAGTCTCAAATTTCATGAGCTAACAGTTGAAACGTTTAGAATCTCAAAGAAATATATGCACAGCTCTAAAAATTGTCTCCTTATCAGGTCAGAGAGGTTAAACCAAACAACAGGTCGTCAACATGTGAGATTTTGTATTTATTCAATCTGTTGAAAAGTTAATTTCTAATAACAGGATTTTGGTTACACTTCATAAAGTAGAGCTCCGAGTCCTCGATGCAATTACAACACGTACAGTACGGGGAGTCAGAAATATGATTTTAGTATTTCTGCCCATTTAAATCACTACACTCATTTCTTAGTTGACTGTGAATTATGTTTAGTTTATGTTTTCCTTCATAAAAGTATTCAGTGTGTTTGCAAAATTGAGGGCGTCTTAGCATTTCTAGTTTGCTTGTCATTGGAGTTCCAGGTGTTAATATACTATTCAAAATAGCAGGGGATATTTGATAACAATGAGATATATGAAGAAATATATTTATATTTGCATACAAAAGACAGTTGAGTCATTACACTGTGACATCTGGTGAATGATTTCTGCGACAGTTAGGTGTCTGACAAGCACATTTTCCACGCAATGAGCTGTAGAAGACATGGACGGTCAGTCAAAGAATTTACCACATTCAGCCCAAGACCTGAATACCTTGTGAATCCCTCTCTGTTCGCGAGACAAGCGCGGATCCGACGTGGCATACTTCTCTTCAAACATACAATAGCAGCTTGACTGATGTTATTCTATTCTTCCTGCAGTGCAGCGGCGAGTGCGTGGACATTAGTAGGGGGGTGTTGGCGTTCTCGTAGGCGCCTGCCAAGCATATCCCATACGTGCTCGATTGATGAAATGTCTGAACTTAGCGCCGTCTGAGACAGTGTTATGATGTTCCGATCCTGGGGGAGCTCTGTAGCGACACGAGCCCTGTGTCCTCTTGCGTTGTCATCTTGGAAAATTAATCGACAAGCGTGACGTCGCGCACATGGCACCATATGAGCTGCTATCATGTTATCACGGTTGTATTGCCCTATGACATGTAATGCTGTTCTGCTTGTCATGGTTATGCCTCCCCACGCCATAGCCGTTCCACCACCAAAACGATCGTGCTGTCTAACAGTTACGTCATGGTATCGTTCTTTTCGCCGCCGCCGCCGCATTCTGTTTCACTTGTCGTGGAAGTCGAGAGTGAACCTCGATTCGCCGGAAAACATTACGTTGTCCCATCGAACATTATCCCAGCGCTGTCGTGCTGAACACAATTACGCCTTGATGCGCTGTGGCGTTCAGTCAAACGTGGAATTATTCGAGGTCGTCGAGCGTACAAATCCCAGTTGTGTTGGCGGTTTCGGATAGTCTGACCACTGACTCGTGCATATATCGCTCGGTACAACTGCTGTTCAATTTCTGAAGCACTTTGATGGCGGTTATGTAATGCGGTGGTTCGGATGAAACGATCCTGCTTAGCATGTGTCGCCCTCGGACGACCTGGCGACGTCTGTCGTCAACTTTGCCTGTCTGACGGTAGCGTGACCACAACCAGCTAATCACCGATTGAGTAACGTTGAGAATTTTAGCTCCTGCAGCCTGTCTGCTTCCAACATGCCAACGGCACGTAAACATTCATCACGTGTCGGTCTTCGCATACCTCAAAAGTTACGTTTCGACCAGAAACTATTGATGAACGAGTTTATATCAAGAAAGTATCGACGAGACCTCCAAAAATGCCCGTCCAGTTCTCGAGGGTCTGTGACATTCATAATCCATTAAACTTTGTAACATATTGATGTGTCCAATCATGCGTATCCAATACCAATTTTTGCAAAAATAGCAACATCAGTTTGAATATCCCTTACTTTTTTGAATAGTATACATTGATGGTAGAAAAGAGCGTTTCAATAGATCCATAATGCTGCAAATGGTATGAGATTCGATGCGTTTCACAGATTATGTGGCGTAATTTGATTAAAAGTGGGTGGCAGTAAAAACGTCAGGTAAGATGGAGTTTGACTTTTGACAATCTTATAAAATAAACTCATTTGCGGCTGACATTCATACACAAAGTCTTCTTGGACACGTCTACAAATTGGATTTAATTAATATTCACAAACAATGTCTAAGGCCTCGTGCAACCGGACTCGCCTTTCTCTAAAAATACACAAAACATTAGCACATAATAATGTGTGCTATAATAATCTTTGGTACACAGGCCCGAGGAAACGGGCGTTTAACGACTTTTCCGCTCGTGCGAACGGGCGTGTGTGAATATACGTGGATGTGTTAATGTGTTTGTGTGTGAATGTATGTGTATGACGTGGAGGGGTGGAGGCGCTTCGCGTCGTTCACGGAAGCACTGTATTTTCGTGCACATTTCGAGTGTGTTAGTCCTATCCAAAACAATTGTGGTGGTCGAATGCCGTAACCATACCCCCGCTCCATTTCGTCTCTTTCCGAAGCTCGCGGGCCATCCATTTACCTCGTTATGTTCAATGCATCAAGGTGAAGGTGCAATACAAATTCGAGCATAAAGTTAGACTTCCGCTTGAACATGCCCCCAAGCTTGTTTATGATTTATTCTAAAACGGCTTATTTACGTCTAAGCTTAGAGATCGTCTTGCGTTAACCAGCTGTTATACTGTTTAAATCTTAGACCTCGCTAAGGCAGCACCAGACTACCTTAGACCTTCGTTAGACTTTGTTCATGAATCTCAGCCAACGTCTTTCATCAAGAATTTGCCATGTTACTTCCAGAAGAAAACTGTTTTTGAAACTGATCTTGTGAGCCCTGTAGAGATACGGGCGTCATCGTAGTGTATATCATCTATTTTCTTAGTTGATTAGAACTGGTACAGCCCCATACAGGACTAGCGTACTCAAGGACCGGGAGTATACAGTTAAAACTAGAAGTCCTGTCACGAATAGTGCGCTAATATAGGCTTAATTGCGCGTTGGAATTGCGCGTTGGAATTGCGCGCAATTTCCATATCGAATGGCATCCAAAGCACGGCAGGTTCTCTTGGTTACTCATAGCAAACACATGCAATGTTTCTGCCAATGGACCTCCGGGTTACCCGGAGGTCCATTGGCTGAAACATTGCTTGTGCACAGGCCATATGTGCAGAATTTGATAGCTTTACTTGTGCCATAACGCGTACATTAACGCGCATATCAACGTGCTATTTGTGCGCATTTCATGACAGGACTGTTTTAACTGTAAATGAGATATACATTTTTTGAAATGTATTCCTATGGATCATGTATTTTACTTTCCAAAGTTGCGACAGTTTGACACATGAACGTTTGAATATGCCATCTATGTGTTTGTCCCATGATATATTTGATTACTGTACCGCTTTATTTTTAAATTCAGCACATTTATAAGATTGTGGTGGTTTACAACCAGAAGGTTTCAAAATAGTTTGAAATTATTTGATTAATATCTTTCAAGATTTATCACCGATAGGTAATACTCTTGCATATTTGAAAATACATTACGGAAAAACGGAATTGATTGTTATGGGATTGTAAACTTTGGAAATCTGCTAATTCAATTTGCCATTGATGATCAATGCAACCTACTATAGTTTTACGTCTTTTGACAAATATTTCTCCAGATAGCTTTACATAAATACTTTCTTTCTCCCTTCAACCATTCTTTTACTTCTTGAAGTGTAACAGAATCATCTTTTCGATGTGCAGATTTAAATAATTGTTGTGCACCACCATAACCAGCAAGATAGTCTGTATTGTAATACAATGCACTTGATAAATCATTCAATGGGTCTCCTATTGATTAGAAATTTTACGTCTAGATAATTCGTGGTAATGATTTTGGTGTATCCTCACTCCTCTGTTTTTCTTACTTTTACATGCTAGAGATTGATATAGGAGACTCTGGCCATTTGTCTTCAAGAACCATCTAATATTTACTCCTTGGTTTATGAGAGTGTCGTGTATGCATCCATAACTAACGTTAACGATTTCCTACAAAATATTGTGGAATATTTATATATATTTTTATCGACAGATAAATATTTCCCATCATCTTGGTTTGAAATATTTTCGATGTCTGAGAACATCATTAACTAAATCAATAATATTTGAACCTTGTATGGCGTCTCCACCATAACTCAATATACCCTGATCATATCAACTCATGTCTGGACGTGTTGATAAAGCATATAATAATGAACTTGCTTTACGTCTCATAGTAACAGGGACACTTTCTATAATTGGATCTAAAAAGACATGGGCTTATTCTTTTTTGACCAGGGAGGTTGTAATGCTTTTTTTATGTTACATTTGAAATTTCTGCACAGTTTCCACATACTTGAGTTCTTTCTCACTTTATCATAACTCTGAATTGTCTAAGAACGATGATAAATTATTCTGAAGTTGTGCAGTATTTGTAACTTTCTTTAACAGAAACTGATTTACTAGCAAGTGTTCTTAGTTTGTTATGCTTTGGATACAACTTTTGGTTCTGACTAGGTGTTTATAATTTTTTTTTTATTACCGCCTCAAGCACATTCCATCAGTAAAATAGAATTAAGAGTCACTTCTCACTTTTACCGTGAGTGCCAGGATAATACTGTATGCACCCCTATCCATTTTTAATATTTTGAACTTTTTTCAAAATGAGAAAAGTTGATAGACAATCATATAGTCATAAATATTTTACATCTAAAACAACTGTCATAGGAAGTTCGACCACGACGTCTGCCATCAAGTTTTTCTAATTCTGTTTTTTCTTCTTAGCTTTTTTAAAAAGCAGAGATGGAGAAACAAGATATCCTACAAAGTTTGACATAAAATAGTGTCAAACAAGAGTAACTGTTTTAATTCCGAAGTTCCTCCCACAGACGACCCCAGAGTGCCTCCAGGGTCGACTATGGGAATTTCAGTATTAAATTCAGTATTAAAACAGTTCGATAAATGCCTTCGGGGTCCTCTATGGGGATTTCAGTGTTACAACACTTCGCCAAAGTGCCTCCAGGGTCGACTATGGGAATTCCAGTGTTAACAAACTTTTTCGCCCAACGGCCTCCCCAAACTATTCTCGATCGTGGTCCAAATCCGCTTCCAAAACACATGGATATAGTCTCCAGTTTTCGACATCTCCCTGTTTAGTCACCCACCTGAAATTCCCCGCTAGTAACGGTCGACTCATGACCAAACCATACAGATATTTTTGCATCTAAATATTATTTACTTTCGCATATCTTTGAGACACTGAAGACATGCCACCTCAGATATCCTTTTCGAACACGAAAAGCATGTCGACGCTTGACAGCAAATACATTCCGATCTCTGTTAGTTTCAGATTTATCTATTGGTGCTGTACGCGACATCAGCCGCCAAGGCTACATCACGGCGACGAAAATAATGTAGTATAAAATATGTCAGTATTGTCGATGACGTACACAAAAACGAGTCGTAGAGGCGTGTCGATGAAATGTTAGGAATAAAAATAAGCAGTGAAAACAGTAATGGAAAATAAAACCAAATGTTCAAAGAATGCTTGGCTGTGTAAATCAATCTGATGAATAGATAAGAGGTTAAAATAATAAAAATAAAAAAACAATTTAAAATTTATTAAAAACGTTGATTTCCTTCAGGAACGACATAATCTTGTAAGAATTTGTGTTGATAAAATTAACGATACTCAACATTAAGATATCGCCACCTGACATGATTAGAATGGGGCCGTGTTGGTTCCGTAGGCAGAGGTGCAGAGTGCAAGCCGAGAGGTCATCGGTTCGAATCGCAGCTGCGGCAATCATGTTGTGTTCTTGGGCACTTTATTTATTATTTATTGGTGTTCAGAGTCACATACTTATGTACAATGGCTAATCGTGACCGTGACAGTTTTACGGATGGAGGAAGTCGGAGTACCTGGAAAGAATCACCGAGCAACTGTCAGCTCCTCAACATTCTAAATCTGGTCAAGCTCCGCTCACGCAAGGTTACAGCGGTTGAAGACATTTGCACCATCGACGTGCATTACGCCTTAATACACAGCATCACCATCCCCCCATGTGCATGTAAGCAACCGGGACACAACGCGGGTCGTCCCGGATAGGGATCGAACTTGGGACCTCTAGCATATAAGTCCAACAGTTTACCACTAAGCCACCACGCTCCAGTGTCCCTGGGCAAGACACTTCACCCCATTGTTCTCGTGGGGTCACAGTGGCGGTGTGAACTAGGGCCTACTGCACGTCGATAGTGCACTTGCCTTCAGCACTGCTTGTGTGGAATTATTATGTTGGGTAGCCTGACAGATGCTCGCCGTTGCTTGGTGGCTCTCCCCGGGTAATCCAGCTTCCTCCACACCCGACACGAGGTGATGCCGGCACTCGAAACTGTCGTTAGACCCCAATAAATAAATAACATGATTAAAACCAGTCCAATGTAAAGAAATGTGTTTCGCTCTCGACACCTGCTGACAATGAATATATTTTGGTAGAATATTATCCTCTAAAAAAGGAATGTGTTAGTCTTATATAACCAATATGACAAAAGTTACTAGATGGATACGTATCAGTAAAATCAGTTTCAGACCGATAGAGCTTGTTATTTGTCGCTCCATCCCATTCCACATGCCTCAGATATTTTATGTGTTTACTGTTATTATGGTATTATATAGTTTAAAATCATCGAAAGGAATTTTAAAATCAGTGAAAGCTTGGTTAAGGCCTGTTGTGCTGCATTGTCTACCCATGTGTTACCGGAGATAACAACACGTCCAGGTAAGCAGCAAAACACAATATCATATCGGTCAGCCATGACAGTAGTCAACATCTTCGAAGTTTCAAAATGAGAAGGTTCTTTAACTATGGGTTGGAGAGGGTGCTTGAATTCGGGGTTGAGTAAAGCTTGAAAAGTGGAACGACAGACGGAACAAATAATCGACTTCCTTTCTTGTACATTGTCGATGCGTTCATGCACAAGGTGTCACCATCTTTAGATCAATCTGTGTAGATTCTTGTATATCCACTAAACGTTGACGTCATCTCGGCATATGTTTGTTTAAATTATAACAATAGGTTTTTCAAGATGCCAAAGAGGAATACGAAGTTTATGGTTTTCATTTATCGAAACAGATTCGAGAGTGACGGATTCCATATTGGGTTCAATTCTGATTCATGAAAGTGGAATATGTTTCTGGTGTCTGTTTAACACAAATAAAAGTAGGAATTGATGGACTGGCCAAAAGTTTATACATAATGGAGAGACAGTTTAATTCGGCACTTCTCGAGAGAAGACTCCCCGCTTCAAAAAACATTGAATCTCTTGGTGACATTCGAAATACACCCAGGCTGATCCTAATGCCACTATGATGAATGGCATCAAGAGGTTTTAGATACCAGCACCATAAACCACACAACCGTGATCTAATTTGGACCTAACAAAATGTTTATATAGATGGAGTAATGTTTTTTTGGGGTCAGCTCCCCAATCCGTGCTGCCAACTACCATCAGAACGTTCAGTGCATTTGAACTTTAATTGGTTTGTGTGAGAAGTGAATTCAGTTTATTGTCTTTTACAACCTTAATGGAACTCTCATCTATTTCATCTCCGGATCAAGATGGTGTTTCCGGAGCTTACACCATCTTGTTTTCCAGGGCACACACACAGGAGACAGGCGGACTACTATTCCTAGAAATGTTAGACCTAGGACTATAATTCCGCGGAATAATAGTCCAGAGGGACTAATTTTCCTACGGACTTCCATTCCTGTTACACCGGCACCAATGAGTTGTGGAAGTCACCTACCCTATTCCTATCAGAGCTGATAATAAAATAATATTTCAGGGAAAAATTCCTGGTCAAATGTGTTGCAGATATCCCGGACCAAAGTCAGGAGTTCAAAATTCTTACAAACGCGGCGAAAGAGCAGCATGGGCTAAATTTTAAAACCCTCAGCTTGGTTTTGTTTTCATTTTGTTTACATTTCGATCAAAGTCAACATGGCCGTCTACAATCCAATAATGAGACAGATCGCCTTTGCACAACACACTATTAATATATGGAGACTGCACAGTTGCCATATTACTTGCAAGGTATTATGGCACCTGTTTGAATTTCCGAGAATTACGCGATTGTTTTTCCGACAACAATTCATGGTATCATGCCATACAAATGTCCATCAGACATGAATTCATTCCCGCGAAAAAATGCAGACAGTGTTGGCCTTTCCCCTAAGGCAGTCCTCTTGCTGCAGAGGAAAGTATTTTAATTGCCTAGCCTTTCTGATATTGGAAGCGCATTTAGCCACGAGTTGGTCTCTTGAAATATTAATTTAGTATCACTTCTGGTACGAATACGATTATAGACCTCCAGGAATCACTGGTGGCTACTGTCAACTCAGCGAGTTGATGACATATTTTGTGTCACGACCTTCGTTTGATGTATGATTTGCGTGTATTTAATTTAAATTTTCGGAATATCAGAGGTGAAAATTTGTTTTGCTTATGTAGCACTTCAACCACAGGGGCGCGTTCGAAACAGTGAATTCGTAAGAAAATAGTATTATCAGACAAGCATAACAGGATACCGTTCACGCTGAATACTATAATATGACACAAGGGTGACACATAATTTCGACTTCGATTATTCAAACTTTTCAAAATTTATTCTATTTGTCTCCATTCACCAGAAACTGTTTTCTTGGGAAAAGCATTTTTTATTTTGAAGACGATATACATGATTTAAGGACTGTTGTGGGTACCGATACCTGAAGCTTGACTTTTAGGTGTTGTATCTCATCACACATTCCCCAAGTATGAGGCAAACAAGGCCCTTCCCCAACGCGAAATCAATATTTTTCCAAGGGGTCACAAAGGAGCCCTTTCTCAGTGCCAACTCGACCTTTTGTCTCTCAATTCCAGCTTGAAAATTCCCATTCCCTGACCCAAACCATTGAAACCCAGTCCCAATAGTCATTTCAAACACTTTCAGGGCCTATGGAGCCAGAGATGCAAGCGGGCACCCCCGGCATATTTAGAACAAAAATGTTGAAAACAATAAGAGATTGTATGTGTCACAATCTTGCAAAAGTACCAAATGTTGGCCTATTTTGCGATGTCGGCAATATCAGGGAATTAGTGGATAACCTACCCCCAGCCTTTCGATTTGAGTCGGGTTAGCGCTCTTGCGCACCATCGCAATTCCAATGTTTACTTTTCTCGAATAGACAACAGCACGTTTCGGATCCATCTAGCGATTAACCTTGACCTAATGAATCGACTGCACTAGTCGCGCAATATAGAAATTGTTAAAAAAGAAACTTCCAACAAAACCATATCATGTTCATGATGTTCTTTCCTCATTGGATTGTGCTTGTCGAGAGCGTTCCAATGAGAGACCACTCCAAGACTTCGAACTAATCAAACTTCACTTTTCGGAAAGTGATACAATAATTTGACACAACTTCAAATGGCAGTAATACTACCACTCATTGCTTTTCCCTCGAGCATTCCGTGGAGAAGTTTCCGATTGTTACACTGAAGTTGCACTTTATGTATTAAACCGGACTCAAATAAATTTGATTATTGCTGCGAAGAGCATATTCGAAAAATTGGTCAATATTTTTTTGAATCTCAACTTACTGTGCATCTATGGAGTGAACGGTGTCCAGACGATCTTTGATGTGTTTCTTAAAAACATTTTCCTGGTTCGAGTCCTAAACCAATAGCACGTTTCGCTTCAAATCATAGGGAGCACTATACATCCGGACTCACATTTTCAAATTGAAAGACTGACCCATGCTGGGTCAGTGTTGGTAATCCCACCGATGCACCAAACTCTCCAAGATCAATTGAATTTTTATTGTGGTTTAGCGACACTTTCTACAGCCTGGGTAACCTTCTGGCGGACAATTTTACGGGTGGAGCAAGTCGGAGTACCCGGAAAAAACCGCCAAGTGGTGGTGAGCAACTGTCAGACTACCCAACGTTCTAACTTGTCAGAAGCAGGATTAGCATTGGTTGAAGACAAATGCGCCATCCACGTGCAGTACGCCTTAGTGCACAATGTCACCGTACCCTCTCACATCATTGTAGCTTATAAATCGTTTGACCGTATTATAAAGCACCGCGTGCTGCTGGAAAAGAAAATGTAAAACTTACGAGAAATCTTAAGGATCAGTAAGGGTCAGTTAGGATAGCATTTGTAGGCATAAGTATACCAATATATTCATTATGTTTAATACAGGCGTGTGATATTTGGTTTTAACGACACTTTTGACAGCCAGTATCACCTTGGGTCTGATAGTTTCGCAGCTGGAGAAGCCAGAGTACCCCACAAGAACCACCATGTAGTGGCGAGCAACTCTCGGAGGCGTTTCTTGCCTATCATATACATGTACACCATACAACCAAAAAGCCCTCCTTAGTATAAAATCTGCTAAATCCACTATTAATACAACACTATCGTGGTTTCCAAGGTTACCTCCATTACCGGTCCAACAGAAAAGATTAACAATTTAACAGCCTGAGGTGACAAGAACTATGAGCAGTTCGAGATGAAGTGAAGGGCAGCTAATACGACTGATGGCTGTTAATCATTATGGGATGGAGGATCGATAATAGAACCGTTTTGTGTTAGTACTAGTTTCACCACCAATGTAAATAAGAACACTACTAATACTAATGACGTATCTTCCGACATAGAACTATGTTTTTAAAAGTCCCAACAGATTGAGGCGTTCAAACTCACGAACTCAGTAAAAACAAAACAAACAAGAATTACTGGAAGTTAGAAACACTTGTTTGATTATTGTTCGGGATCCCAACACTGGTTAGTTATTCATTATTGTAAAGTGGAATGCATTGCAATTTGCCATTATTCACCCGAGAATGTCATGTGAGGTGGTAATAACTATAATTGTTGATACTTGTAACTCTCTTTTGTATAAAAAATAGATCATACATGTATCTAGATTTTAATGCGATGAAATATTAAATTGTGTTTTTAATAGGTTGCATTGCAATTATTGGTGTAGATTCCAGTTGGTGCTTCATTCATCACGAATCTTGATTTGAATTGAATAATTCAGATTCACGTTTGTTCAGAAAATGTTCATGGGTTCATATTTGGGATCATTATGGGAAGCCGAATTTTAACTTCGTGCAGTATGAGGAAATTTATTTAAAATCTTTTTACATGTAGATCAAGCAGTCAAAGAAAATGTGAGAAATATTATTTAAAAATATTCGTCTTCACATCTAGCAGTCAGAATCAGTTGATAATTTATATCCAGCATACTCAGGAACTTCTGATTAAAGTTTGCTCAAATCAAGTTTCAAATAAATTCTCTTGGATTCAATTAAATCACCGCGGAATCCCAACTTTTAACTTACTGCAATACAGGGACTATTTTTTATAATCTTATTCACATCTATGAGTCAGACTTTTTATCACACAGCATAGGAATCCTTGGTGTGTGGAGATTAACGTTTGTTCAAATCAAATTCCTCGGCTCATATTCGGGTTAAATTTCTTAACTGAATGTTGTATGAGCAATATTTTTCAAAGATGTTCTTCATCCGTCTTTCCAGGAAGTATCTTTTTGACATTTGATATTAGTACGATTCATAGATTAAAGTTTGGTCAAATTGTTATGCTTGACCGATTTTGATAGGTACCAGAGGGGATTGAAATTTATTACAGACCCAATGGATAATTTACTATTCGTTTAAATTATAATTATTAACTATAAGTAAATGTAAGATTCACGTTTTCTCTTGGGCCATTTTTTTTTTTGGGGGGGGGGGGGCGATTTTTTTATGCTTGCCTGAGATGAGAAAAGCAATAAAACATCCACTATCACGATAGCGTACTTCCTATGCGTTAATTTTTCAAAAATTGGTTTCAATGACTCATATCATAGGGTTGGAGACCAGTTTAAGAGAAGAATTTGTTTATTTGTTTGCATCCATTTTAAAAAAAAAAATCATATTTTGCAGGATGTTGCGGAATTAGCATTGGTTTTATCGAAAAGAACATTCTTAATTATTGGAAGTCAGGGTAAGGTGTACTGATCCCTCGCCGTCCGTCGTCCATCTTATGTCATCTGTCCTCCAAAACCACAGAACCGTTTCAGTTAAATTTCAGATGCTTGTTTGTTCTGACAACGAATTTTGTTTTGTCCAAATCAACTTACCAGCCACACAGGTAGGTAAATACAAAAAAAACATCTCATAAACCAGTTGATACAATGACTTGATATTTAGTTCTGGGCTTCCTGTTCATGTGTAGAATCACATTTGTTTAAACGAATGTCTTGGAACAATATTTGATTTTGTAATGAGAGGGGCAAGATTTGTGGCCCCACCAGTTTTTTTTTTATTTTCTGAATACATTACCCGATTTGAACCAAATGTGATATTAGGTATTACTGAGTTATAAGTAGCTGATTCATGTTCAAAAAGAGAAAAAAATACGTATACTAGTAGAATCGTAGAAATGGTCGGATTCAAGTTGTTTCTATCAAACCCATTTGTAAATAACTGTGCTCTCTGTTCAAGCCTTAACTTATTGCAATATAGGGAATAATCTTTAAAACATCTTCTTCACCTCCATTAGTCAGCTTCCTTCGGGAGTTTAGATCTAAGTTTCATCCAAACAAGTCACTGTAATAATATTTTGGCCCCAGGTTGGAGCCCAAATTTGAGCTTAGTCTAATATGAGGAACAATATTTAAACTCTTTTCACAAGAACAACACAAGTCAGAATTTTCGTTGTATGGTATACAGAATATTTACAGGGACTGACCAAATCAATCTCTTTGGTGTATAATTGGGCATTATTTGGAGAGCCTAAATTTCAAATTAGTGCAATATGGGGAATAATATTTAAAAATCTTCAGATCGACCAGGTAGAATCTTCTGATGTTCGGAATACAGCATCCTTACAGAGGACAGATTAAAGTTTATTCAATTCAAGTCCCTCGAATAGCACTTGCGCTCCTCGATTTTAGCTTAGTTCAATATGAGTAATATTCTTTACAGATCTTCTCGGGGCGTGGTGGCGTTGCGGTAACCGGTTCGTGTCAGATCTCCGAAGTTAAGCAACGATGAAACCGGTTAGTCCTTGGATGGATGACCGTCTGAGCCATCGATTCGGAATTCCGCGTTGTGTCTTTGGGCAAGGTACTTAACACTGATTGTCCACATGGGGGCACGATGACGCCGTGTACTGAGGCGTACTGCGCGTCGATAATGCACGTCTTCAACTAATCTAACCCCCTGCCTGTGCTGCAGTGCGGAGTTATGATGTTGGGGAGCTGACAGCTGCTCGTCGTTGCTCGGTGGTTCTCCCCGGATACGCCAGCTTCCTCCACCCTTAAAACTGTCACCGACACGATATGACCTTGGCTGTTAAAGTGTCGTTAAACCTTAATAAATAATAAATATTAATATAAATCTTCTCACGAACGCCAATCACAATATTTCAATAATGGTATAAGGGTGTCAGATACAAGTTTTAAAAAATAAGTACATTGGTTAATATTTTAGGCATAATTATTGGAATTCTGCTTCTTGATCAGAATCTTAATTGGGTGTGTGGGATGGAGGTTTGCTTTGTCAGTTCAAATTTGTTGAAGTTAAGTCCGTAGGTTGATATTTGGACTTCATCTTTCGCATTAGTGGAATTGTGGGCATTGTTTGTGTGGTAGCATCTCCAAACGATAAAAAATCACCCCCCTGGACAACAGCGTTTTGAATAATTACATGACTTCATTCATCTGTAATGTTTACTATCCCAAGATGCTAATTATATCCTTATTTAAACAAGTTTATCAGGTGAGTGCCTCAGGCTCCATTGGGCCTATTGGGCCTCTTGTTTAAATGATCTGAATTAGCTTGAAATGTTCTAGGCTCAAGTATTACGATAACCTACGTTGTTGAGACAAAACATGAAAAAAAATTAGTTATTCAAGAATTTTTTTTGCAAGTGCCGTCTGCTTTTCATGTTAGGTAGAGGGTTAAGATGTGTTAGAAGTGCTTGAGGCTGTTCCACCAGGTACTGAACAACGTCACGTTTTTTAACGTTGTGATGACGTCCACGGTGCCTAATATTCATTCAATAAAAAAGAAAGCTCAAGAAACCCTTGCTTCACTAATAAGGCATATCCCCCTACTGCAAACAGCAGGCTTTCTCAGGAGAATTTACCCATTTACTGTATACCCACTGGTATTATAGGGAAGTGGCGGAGAGGGGGGGGGGGGTAACTTTTTTGGACAGTATATATAGATTCGGATCAACACTCTTTCATATGTATTGAAAATAAAAACAGGAAAAATTCTTTGAAATCACTAAAAATAAACAAAAACAAAACAGAAAGGGTCTCAGGAGAAGTAGTTTCCGATCCTCCCTATAGGAACAAGAGAGTATTTATAATAGTTTGTTCATATTAAATACTTCAAATTATTCTTAAGTTTACCCTTGTGGCTCTTTCCTGTGGCTATCAAAACAAATGTGTTGTTTAATAGTTAGCTCAAAGGCACTCAACAACACACCTAGTTCAAATGCTTGACTTTCACGAATCCATAAAGGAGGGGTCATAACTCTGTTCTGATTGATGATTATCAATCATGATATGGTGATGATTGAACTAAGTTAACAACCAAACGGTTCCCTAAAATGTCCCTATTCAGCAACTTGGCTTTGAAACTAAAATCAATTGCCAAAAAGGGAATATTGTTACCAATTGAAAGAGTGAAAAGAAAAAGAGTGAAAAGCCAATGTAAATAAAATAAATTGGACCACTAGGAGGCCACCATTAATCTGAAAATAATTTCCTTTTTGTCAACCTATGTGCCCTCTGTTCGAAGTTCGGATAATAACAACAATTCTTCTTTGATACTCAGCAACACCACATGCTACCATGTGTATTGAGTAAATTTAATTAGAATTTTTAAGAATAGGTACAGCGAAAATTAATGGTGTATGCGGGACACACACTCCAGTTGTTTCTGGATAAAAATGAAACACGGTGGGTTGGTGTTGGATTTTGGCCAAACCCTCGGTTTCTATCTATTGCTCTGATTCCTTGAGAACTCCCTCTCCATATAACACTAGCCCGTAGTGTGTACATGAAAGCCCCGTGCGGGTACATACAAGCACGAATCTAACCTCAAGTCCACAAGTCCATCATCTCCTTATCTGAATGGGGACAAACCTTTCGGGGATTTACTTATGTTAATAAATAATAACACAATATTTACATTTTAATTTATTTTATCCAACAACAAACAAAATTACATCATTTTATGGAATATTGTTTTCTAAAATACACGGCTCGGTCTAATTGTTCTAGCTTCTTCTTTGCACATACTTCTACGATATGTAGATTGTCAAATATTCATAACTAGTCTTTCTGCAGATTGGCATCTTCTCGGTAGTTTACAGAAATCTTTACTCAGGCACAAATGGTTACATGATCGTAGGGCAATATTGACTTCAACTACTAAACACCCACAACATTTCATCTTCGTGTTTCTTCATCGACAGTCCTTTCGTACTCTTAAACCGACGCGTCAATTTCTTCATCTTCTTGAACTTCTTCATTTTCACCGTCCAAGAACTGAGATGGCAAGTTATGGGTGTAATAAAGGTCTTGAGAATATTTTGTGTGTTCTTTCATAACATCTTCTGCTGTTTCCTAAAACATGAACAACCACATCATGGTTAAAACATTGAGTTATGTCTCCTGTCTCCGAATAAAATAATCCACCTCTTGTAAGTTCATTCGGTGTTTTCACTCTTTCAATTGACAACATAGATTCGTTTGGCTTGGGCGGTTTTCGTCCATTCTATACTTGATGTGACTTGGTGGTCTATGCGCTGAATCTGATTTCTTTTGAGCAATTATTAAAAGAACTTCATCTTCTCCACGTAAAACTGTTACAGGACATGTGGCGGAACATCAGTATAAGGCGTTTCGAATGAAACACTGTTACCTTCCATAAAGTCTCTTTGAAATGGATTTCTCAATTAATGGTTTCTTGATTTTCTGTGATAATCACTCAGCGCCAAAAAGAGCAAACATGGAAACGTGAACATTCTTTATTTTTTTTCTCTGTAATTTCATTCTTATATGGCCTTTTTCTCCTCTTTTGTTTGTCGTGTTCTGGTTTCTATTCTAGGCTTCTTTTCTTTGTAACGTGCACTGCTCGTGTAACGTGTTCTCAAACTCTCGTGTTAAACTTGAATCCGGCGTCGTATGGCTGAAGCTGTATATCGTTGTTTGTCTTGAAATTAGTTATGCTGGTAGACGTCCTTCTTCTTCATCAGTCAACAAACAAAAGAGCTGAACGCCGAGAGCGCCTTTTTCGAGATTTCCATCAATGTAGCGACATCTGATGGCAGGGCTATTCTATAACGTATTTAACCAACGCCTCATTATCCATCAGTTGTAAGCATGTTGACTATCCACCAGTGAAGCGGGCAGCTCTCTTTCAAGTAAAACTGGCGGTAATTTCCACACAGAGGTAATGGTCTTTGAAGGCGTTTCGTTTTAAACTTCAAATAGCTGGAAGCCCTCTTCGGGAGAATCTCGAATGGTATGTGTGGTGGCGGTAATCCATAGGAATCAAAGTACTCTGCTCTCTGGTTACTCACAAAGAGAACCACCCAATGTTCTTTTTTTCTATGGATCCATTTTAGCTATCAAAGCCATTAAACTGTGATCTGGTAACCTTCTGGGTAATCTGTTTCTTGCAAATACTCCCAAATATATTCTCTCCAGACAACTATCTGCTTGAAGGGCTTTCTCCAAGAGCAAAGTGATCATGTCAAGTAATCGAAAATCACTTTTCTGTTCTTATCAACTCGTATGACGTCCTGAAATTCAGCAATCGTCAGTACGTGGTCGGAAACGGATTTTCGAAATGGACTTCTAGCCACAAGGGTCCCCTCTTCAAAAGATCGAAGTAATTCCCACGTGATAGGTCTGTGGTTTCTTTCACTCTCGTACATTCGTCTTATCACTTGGAAAAGGGTTGCAAAACTTCTCACCATTCCTTGTTGCTCACATCGAGGTTGTGATGGTTTGGCATGGATCTACCATCCATTCACGTACACAGCTATGTGTTGGAGTAATTGATGTAGTAGTTCTTGAAGTGGTATGGAGTCTTTAAAAAGTTTCCTTTGAAAGTGTCGTTGTCTACATATCCCTCCACCTTACGTTTAGGCAGTTGCCCTAAAAATAAATTTTTCTGAGTAATAATTAGATTTCCTTTCGGCACTGAAATCGACTTGGTTTCCAGACTGTCGAATTGGATATTTTGTTGTTGCTTTTGTAAGTGCTTTCTCGTGAGCCATTTTCACGAATGAATGGAGTCTCTTTCCGCGCACAAACCTGGATACGTCTAGAAGTTTGATCCTGTACCTTTCGGCATTGGCCATCAATACGCAATCAGCTCTGGCTCTGTTTATTCTAACACGAACGTTTTTTTCCATTTAACAGGTAACGAATTGGGAAAAGAAGACGTGTCCAAATGTAATCTCCCAGACATGTCCACTATTTTCTCTATATATTCCTTTCGAGGAATTAATCCCTTATCTTATGTCAGGTCATCGATGTCCTTGTACAATGAAGCAATAGTCAATAGTGACTTCTTGGCAGCTGTTTCGTAACTCCAGTTTCTGCGAAAACGTTGTAGTGGTTAGTGTTGTTCGTAGATCTCAATTTTACATTCAAATTTATATCGCTTTGACGGAATAAGGAATTCATCCAACAATTGACCGTATCTACTTCGGCATCGGATGCAACTGATACAGCATTGGAATCTACAACCCTTGCCTCGACATAAAGGCGTGCCTGTAACAAATTCCAAAATAATCACCTGCCAACCTCGCAATGCGGACTTCCACTGGACAATTGTTTCCCATGTTCGCCAAAAGTTTCTGCCCCACCCACTCTACAGGTTTCACGATTCTCTGTGTTGGTGTTATGGAAAACAGGTCAAGCTCGCTATTGACACACATGATTTTTCGTTGATGAGAGACATGATGTATAGAGACGTTCGTGCTACTACAGACAGGATAGTGGGAAAATAGCTCGAAAAAAAGAAGCAGCCTTAACCAGATATCTCATCAAAGGGCATATTATTAAACATGCAGCATGCCAGAGAATCAAAGAGGATTTTGTGGGTGCTTGGAACGACGTGACCGCTTTTTCGAACTCAATTCTTACAATTCTAACCCTATCTTGCCTTAGCTATCTCTGGTCTCGGATCTTGCCATCCAGCAAGCCGACTTCTTATTTTTCCGATGTCTGAATATAACTACCCAGAAACATCTCCCTTGTGTATATTAAAAGCTAGTGTGGTATCAAAGAATAAGTCCGAGTGTCAAGATAGCAGTAACTGGAACTGGCATTGTTCCAACGACTCGAATTTTGTCGGTCAAATCGATATTGTTGAGAGCAAACGGGCTGTCGGGGAACTACTCGAACGAGTGACCCCGTGTGCGGCGCCGCGATGCATCTGTGTATATGAGGATTCATAGGACATGTCGATGCACCATTAGAGTATACCATTTGGAACCAATTGTTTGGTTAATACTTATGGGAATATATCTATTCTAGGACGCTTATGGGTCCCAATTCAGCTCCTAATTTCTACAATGTTTACTTCAATTATTGCTCCCTGTAACCATCGCTGCACTGATATGGTTCTTTGTGTTCATCACTACTCACCCACCATATCGTTATTATACTTAACGTCCAGTAATAATTTCCGAGCAGTGAATTTTCTTGTCTCGGTTCCCTAGCACCGTTATTTAACAAGATCTGAACCTTCCTAGCAATGACTGTTTCAGTCGCTGCACGACTGGAGCTCGGAGTCATTCTGTAGAGTCACACAAGCCTTTGATACATACAGGGGAGATTACGTAGATTTAGGCTATGGGAAACTAATCTGATTGTTGGAGGACATACACCAGACCGAGTTTAGCTAGAACTAGGTATACTACCGGGTTAGAGCCGTTATAATATGGTCAGTTAAAGGTACAGTAGATCCAAGAATAAATGAAAGAGAGACGATACACGAGGACTCCGAAAGAATGAAACCTAGATCAATAATTGCCGGGTTGCTTGTGGTCATTAGAGGAAAAACAAATCTCGAAATATCTGACCCAAAAGCTTCTTTTAAAACGAACATATCTTTTGTAGACCTCTCGGTCCTGGTGAAAGCCACCTAGCTTACAGTAGCTAGCGTCATCAAGAAATATCTAAAGAATGAGGATGCTGGGAGATTTGGAGAAGTTGTCGGGTTGTTAATGGTGACCAGTATACTCCAGTTCAATCGAACATAACCCAAATATACTTTGTAAGGTTTGTCAGTTTCGGCGAGTTGGATGATTATTGGGTCACGGTCGGGTCCATTTGGATAATTGAATATACTCCGTATCAATTGAAGACCCCATTCTAACACACCTGACCTATTGGAGGACTATCAGATACATAGAAACCAAGAGCAGCCTTAAAAAACAAAATATCGGCCTCCAGTAAATAAAGTGCAGGATGGAATCACATGCCTCGCTGAACAACACGCGCTGCGTATGCGCATTAACATCATTTATTACACACCCGTGACTGTATTTTTCACGATCACATGGATTTTAGGGGCATGCGGTAATTTTAAACAGAAAGCTCTAGTGCGATCCGATAAAAAGTGCCCTTCGCGTGCACAAGTTCTCTCGATAGACTGGTTCTCATAGTTTGCAGCGTTCAGTGGAACATAACCAATGAGAACCATCGGCTATATTTATCTGTCGGAATTACCGATTCTCATACCAAAATGTTTGATGCACAACTGTGCTAAAAACAATTGAAAGTCAGGAAAGACATATGATCTCTGCCAAGAAACTGAACAGTGAAACTCAACCTTTGCTCCGTTATTGAAAACCGAGGAAAACTTGATTAATTTTAGAGCAAAAAAGTCCAATTGGGTTCGATATTTCAGCCAGCCACTTGCACAATTCCCATAAAATTGTGTTACAATGTTGCCCTCACCGCTGCGTGGTGCCGACGAGTGATACGAGGTCTACTGTGTAATCCTATTCGATTCACTGTTCGGCAATGAAGCAGCACGTTTGCCAACCCAAACATACTTTGAAGAGCATGTTAAGTTGAAGTAGTTCTCAGGAAGCAAGACTAAATCAATCTTGAAAACTGGTTACCATGAAGCGGTAAAACAGACGGCGATACGCCGAAAGCGCCTTGAGATGTTTGGCAGCTAGTGCATGCAGTTACTGATTAACTATCACCAATTCCACCCTTACCACCCACACCACCTTACCACCCCCCTCCGCCCTCCGTCCACACTACACTACTCACTAGCTCAACAAAGTAAATAAATTCGGAAGAATGAAAAGCCTCGTTTTATAAGAAAACTCAGTAGTTTACATTTGTGGAACCGATGTTTTTTTACGTTCTAGTGGGTGTTGCCTGTTGGGGCAACTGGTTTATTTTATTTTATTTTTTTTTGCGGAGGGGGGGGGCGGGGGGAGTAGGGAAAGTAGTATTGCTAAAATATGACTTTTTCTGGAGTTTGTACTGGGGAAATTAAAAAAAGTTACCAGCTACCCACTACTGAAATTCTGAAAGGTCTTGAGTAGGGTGGGAATGAGACCACAAAGAGGGGAGGAGTGGTAAATACATGTGGTCTGATGAATGCAATATTGTCAATTTTATGAGATGACTTCCATGAAATTCAAAAATAATTATTAGAATATTTAAAACACAGTCAATATGACAATATTTTCCAGACACAGATTGATGTGTATTTTTAAATGACTAGTTAAGAATTATTTGCTAGTATTTCTGTTTTACACAGAGGTAGCCTATTATTTTGCTTTAATTATCAGCAACAAAACATAAATTGAATGTCACCTATATGAATTAGCTACATGGATGTATGAGATGGGATAGGGGTTGCGACACTTTCATCCCCCTTCATCAATAAGCAGCTAATTTTGCAGTTTTCATTGAAAGGGACTGGTATTTTCAGAACAGATTGTTCAGAGGGAGGGGGTATTTTTACAATTTTGGCAAATATCAGGGTGGTGGGCAGAGCATTTTCATAGGCAAATTCGGGGAAAGGGTCTGCATTTGGATTTTGAAACAATAGTTCAGGGCAGTTTGATTGGTCAGCCCCCATCCCCAAGAAAATGCCCAAAAGCCTATCATTAGTCACATTCTATCAGTCCTCTTTAAAACTTCATACTAAATGCAAATTCAGAATACCAAATTCCAAATTTAAGATTGACAAGATATTGGAGCAGACACATAAAAAATTATTTTGTTTTGAAACCAGATACCAAGAAACAAATATTGACAGAACCGTCCAGATAACAAACTGGTGAAGTATAGTTTTATTACTAGCACAAAATAATGTAAACATTAATCAATCTTTGAAAATATTATCAACCAAAATAAGTTGGAGCCTACTGCGAGAACACCCCCACCCCTTATTTCTCTTTGAGCCTCTGACTAAGACTGCTGGATACTCATTTCATTAGCTTTCGAGAAAATGTTGTCAGGTTATAGATGGGTGGAGGGGGGGGGGGGGTAAAAAAGGTGTACAAACTAAATTACTTGTGGAGACAAGACATGACATTTTCTTGCAGATATTGTGCAATATATTTCTCCCTTTGTTTTCATGCCTATCTGTAGTAAATGTGGACAACCCAAAGCCTTTATTTTGTAAGTGCAGCCCATTTCAAACAAAAGTTATCAAGACTTGAGGTAAATAAAAAGAAGGCTAAATTTCAAGTCAGAAACTTTATAATGTTGAAAAATAAAGTACTAACTTACCAAGACTGCAAAGTTCACTCAGAATGGAATCTTGAACTGCCTCAGTTACTCTGAACGATTGAAATATTGCCCCGGGGGGTTAATTTATTGCACAAAATGGCTTTTCTCGTCCACTGTGTTACAGTGCAGAACAGA
This sequence comes from Pictodentalium vernedei, assembly GCA_031216915.1. Taxonomy (NCBI): domain Eukaryota; kingdom Metazoa; phylum Mollusca; class Scaphopoda; order Dentaliida; family Dentaliidae; genus Pictodentalium; species Pictodentalium vernedei. The sequence continues at coordinate 835,497,728 of CM062296.1, read as the reverse complement.
AATGACCGATGTCCTCATGCGATAGGGGATAGCCTAGACTAAGTGGCAGTAGTGCATGTAAAGTCAAGCAGAGTTCAAACTTCTTTTTTAGTTTCACTTTCAGTTTAAAAAGCACGAAATTTAAACAGAGCGGCCTGTTCGCACCGTATTTAAATTAAAATCCTTGTACATTTTCCATCCTCCAGATATAATGATGCCTGCACACACACTTTTGAAAACACATTTCAGACCTCATAATTTGTGACGTCTGATATGATGTTCGAAATCTTTTGAGTTTTAAGTGGCTGGACTGCCGGACCGACATTTTTGGGGGAACAAATTGAATCAACAGCGATTCTACAAGTGGCAAGGTCAAAGACTTAAGACTGGTTCTCTGACAAAATTGCCCGTTTCTCTCTAAAATTCTTTCAACCGTTCAGATCGTCGACTATTTAATTAAATTAGCGATTAATTACAGTGAATTCTTTTTCAGGGTTGGGTGTGTAATAAATACAGAACCACACTTATGTTTGAATGGGTTAACGATTACTGAACTCGAGCGTGTGGCGCTGGGATAACCACTCGAGCTTACCGGCTCTCGTGGTATCCCTGCGCCACTCGCTCTCGTTCAGTAATCGTTAACCCATTCAAACATAAGTGTGGTTCTGCATATGTATCACGTTGACGATGACGGAACAGTGTGGCTGCTCACATTGGTTATCAAGACAAACTCACAAGACGTCACGGGATTACGTGATTATGACGTAACTGGGTCACTCCATTGGCCCTGTTGATGAGAAACGTTCGGATGCTACAACTTGAGAATGATTTTTTTTCTGACGCTTAATGTTTGGAAAAAGTTATTTCAAGGAGTTGTTAGTAAATGCCCTACAATGTCTACATCTCAAATTCACAACAAAAAAACAACAAAAAATGTTTTTTTGTTGTTGTTGTTTTTGCTGAACTTTAACTTCTTAAAAAGAAAGAAATAACCAAGAAGCGTAACAAAATAATTGTTGCACTTCCAAAAAATATCAGAAACCCAAATAATATTTGGTAAGGGTAGATCATCTAGTAGTCGGACTATTCCTATTTGAACCCATTTTTACCTCAGTGACATCTGAAACGGGGTGGAGGTGGGGGCAAACCATATTGTTGATCAAACATTCCCTCACACGTTTGATGAATTACTTTTTGATTTTTTTTTTCATCCACATTTCGGTAATCCCCCTTTGAAAGATAACGATTTGTAACAATACATGCACCTATGCATTTTTCAAACACTTTTGTCACCGCCAAACTATGCTTATTTGGGCATTAAATTTAAAACGTGCTGAAACAAGTAGCTTTGACATATTTTATTCTAGTTCAGACGACAATATCAATTAACTAGTTGAATTGTTGATTGTTAGAACTTCTGGGTATCTTATTTATCAATATACGTTTATTTTGTTACAGATACCTGCAAAATATCAAAAAGAGAATATTTTCTTCCATTGAAACCAAAACGTTTTACTCTAGAACTAATTATATCCATACAATCCGATGCAAAAATTATTTCACTTCTGTTTGTAGTGAGGAACATCTCATTTTAACCCTTTACCTAACATGAAAAGCAGACGACACTTGCAAACAAAATTCTTGAAGAACTAATTTGTTTTCAATTTTTGTCTCACAAACGTAGGCTATGACCCCTCTTTGGAACGAGCTCGACAAGCTTGTTCCAAAGAGGGTCATATCCTATGTTTTTGAGACAATGGTTGAACAAAAATAATGAATATTAATTGGCGATGTTTGTGAATAGCGCTGGCCGGTTTTGGCAGTTATGTTGGGTAAAGGGTTGGGAATACGTTGTCTAGCTAACAGTCAATAATGTGTAGTTCAATCGATCGGTAAAAGGCAAATATACAGTGAAAGTTTTATTAATAGAGGAAACATTTTAGTACACGAGTAATAACGGGTATCTATTGTAAATAATATTTTTAGTTTCCAACTAAGCTTCTTTGTGTATTAAATTTACAAGGGTGTTAAAACTAGAAACATTAAAAATATTCTGTTCCTGTTTGTTTGGACGACAATTTTCAATAACTAGTAGAGTGTTTGATTATTATAAGTTCCTGGTATCTTATTTTATAATAAATGTTTGTTTAGTTACAGTTTATTGGACAATGTCTGGAATCATTAATTCATTATGCAAACAAATGTAGCAAACCAAATTTTTATCACCAAACTCATTACAGGTAGAGTATGACACCTCCATAACTGAATGATAATACAAATAATCATATATACTCACAAACGTTGTAGGTGAAATAGTCCTTGGAATGCACCAGATATGTCTGTTATCTGGTTGTTATACATATACCTGAAAAATGTCAAAAAGAACACCTTCATCCAATGGAAACTTAACATTTTACTCCAGAACTAATCATATGTGGAAGATGTGAACCAAACCGTCTTTGACTTTCTTTGTAGTTAGGGCCATTCTATTTTAAGGCAAAGAAAGGATATGTTCTATAAATATATATCAATATTATTCAGTTCAATCGGTCGTTAAAAGTAAAGTATACATTGACAGTTTCAATTGATACAGGGAACATGAAAGCACACGGAACTTCTAACAAAAACACGGGCGATGTACTTTGCGGAATCTCCACTTATTGTGCACCCCTAGAGTGAACTCTTTGCAGATGTTTGTTGATCAATGTCTTTAAAACATTTTCCTGTTTCCAGTACTAAACAAACTAAACAAAACCATATCATGTTCCTCCCTCAATGGACTGTGCTTGTCGAGCGCGTTCCAATGAGAGATCACTCCAAGACTTCGAACTAATCAATATTCACTTTCCGGAAAGTGGTACATAAATTTAACAAAACATCAAAGGGCAGAAATACCAGCCACTGCTTGTCTCTCGTGCATTACGTGGAGAAGTATCCGATTGCTACAGCGAGGTTGCATTTTATGTATTAAACCGGACTCAAATAAATTTGATTATTGCTACAAAAGGCATATTCGAAAAATTGGTCAGTATTTGTTAAATCTCAACTTACTGTGCATTTATGGAGTGAACGGTGTCCAGACGTTCTTTGATGTATTTCTTAAAAGCATTTTCCTGATTCGAGTACTAAACCAATATCACGTTTCACTTCAAATAGTAGAGAACAGTATACATCCTTATTCACATTTTCAAATTGAAAGATTGACCCAAGCTGGGTCAGTGTTGGTATTCCCACCAATGCACCAAACTCTCGAAGATTAATTCAATTTTTATTGTGGTTTAGCGACACTTTCTACAGCCTGGGTAACAGCCTGGCGGACAGTTTTACGGGCGGAGGAAGTTGGAGTACCCGGAGAAACCACCGAGAGGGGCTGCGCAACTGTCAGACTACCCACCATACTAACTCTGCACAAGCAGGATCAGCATTGGTTGAAGACAAGTGCATAATCCACGTGCAGTACGCCTTAGTGCACAATACCACCGTGCTCTCTCACATCGCTGCAGGTTATAAATCATTTGATTGTATTATAAAGCACCGCGTGCAGCTAGAAAAGAAAATGTAAAACTTGGGATAAATCATTACAATCAGTAAGGATTAGTTAGGATAGCAGGGGTAAGCATTAGTAAACCACATCTAAGCATTAGTAAACCACATCTAATCAATATATTCATTATATTCAATATAAGCATGCATTATTTAGTTTTAACGACACTTTTGATAGCCAGTATCACCTTGGGTCGGAAAGTTTCACAGCTGGAGAAGCCAGAGTACCCGACGGACGAGAACCACTGTGCAGTGGCGAGCAACTGTTGGGGAGGCTCCCTGTCTATTCTGTAATGTACATCAAACATCCAATGAGTTCCCCTTAGCATAAAATCTGCTAAATCCAGTATTAATATAATAATATCGTGGTTTCTAAGGTTACCTCCATCACCGGTCCAACAGAAATTATTAACCATTTAACAGCCTGACGTGACAAGAACTATGAGCAGTTCGAGACGAAGTGAAAGGCAGCTGATACGACTGACGACTGTTAATCATTATGGACTGGCGGATCGATAATAGAACCGTTTCGTGTTATTACTATTGTAACCATCAATGCAAATGAGAATACTACTAATACTAAAGAAGTATCTTCCGATTCTTTTTTAAAACGTCCCAACATTTTGGGGCGTTTAAACTCACGAACTCAGTAAAAACAAAGCAAACAAGAATTACTGGAAGTTAGAAACACTTGTTTGATATTGCTCGGAATCCCAGCACTGGTTAGTTATTCATTACTGTAAAGTGGAATGCATTGCAAATTGCCATTATGCACCCGAGAATGTCATGTGAGGTGGTAATAACTATAATTATTTATCATGTATTTTAATGCGATGAAATATCAAATTGTGTTTTTAATAGGTTGCAATGCAATTATTGGTACAGATTTCAGTTAGTGCTTCATTAATCATGGATCTTGATTTAAATTGAATGACTCAGATTCACATTTGTTCAGAAAAAGTTCATGGGTTCATATTTGGGATCATTATGGGAACCCGAATTTTAACTTAAATTTATTTAAAAATGTACATGAAGATCAAGCAGTAAAAGAAAATGTTATTGCAATATTATTTAAAAATATTCGTCTTCACATCTAGCAGTCAGAATTAGTTGATAATTTATATCCTGCATACTCAGGAACTTCAGATTGAAGTTTGCTCAAATCAAGTTTCAAATAAATTCTCTTGGATTAAATTAAATCACCGCGGAATCCCAAATTTTAACTTACTGCAATATATGGACTATTTTTTATAATCTTATTCACATGTATGAGTCAGACTTTTTATCACACAGCATAGGAATCCTTGGTGTGTGGAGATTAACGTTTGTTCAAATCAAATTCCTCGGCTCATATTCGGGTTAAATTTCTTAACTGAATGTTGTATCAGCAATATTTTTCAAAGATGTTCTTCATCCGTCTTTCCAGGAAGTATCTTTTTGACATTTGGTATTAGTACGACTCATAGATTAATGTTTGGTCAAATTGTTATCCTTGACCGATTTTGATAGTTATGCTTGACCGATTTTGATAGTTATGCTTGACCGATTTTGATAGGTACCAGAGGGGATTGAAATTTAAAATTTGTTACAGAACCCAATGGATAATTTACTATTAGTTTAAATTATAATGATTAACTATAGGTAAATGTAAGATTCACGTTTTCTCTAGGGCCATTTTTTTTGGACGATTTTTTTTTTATGCTTGCCTGAGATGAGAACAGAATAATGCATCCACTATCATGTTAGCGTACTTCCTATGCGTTAATTTTTCAAAACTTGGTTTCAATGAGACATCTCAAAGGGTTTGAGACCAATTTAGGAGAAGAATTTGTTTATTTGATTGCATCCATTTTAAAACAAAAATCATGTTTTGCAGGATGTTGCGGAATTAGCATTGGTTTTATCGAAAAGAACATTCTTAATTATTATCTCACCTGACTGAAAGTCAGGGTAATGTGTAGTGATCACTCGCCGTCCATCGTCCATCTTATGTCATCTGTGAACATGGTGTTTGCACACTGTCCTCCAAAACCACATAACCGATTTCAGTTAAATTTCAGGTGCTTGTTTGTTCTGACATTGCATTTTGTTTTGTCCGAATCAACTTACCCAGCCACACAGGTAGGGGGTTTGGAAAATGTTCCCAAATTCCAAAACAATTTTAAACACAAAAACAACTCAAAAACCAGTTGATACAATGACTTGATATTTAGAACTGACCTTCCTGTTCATGTGTGGAATCACATTTGTTCAAACTGGAGCAATGTTTGATTTTGTAATGGGAATGGGCAAGATTTGAGGCCCCACCTTTTTTTTATTTTCTGAATACATCACCCGATTTGAACCAAATGTGATATTAGGTATTACTGAGTTATAAGTAGCTGATTCATGCACCAAAAGAGAAAAATACGTTGAATAGTTAAAGTGGTCGGATTCAAGTTGTTTCTATCAAGACCAGTTGCAAATAATTGTGCTATCTTTTCAAGCCTTAACTTATTGCAATATGGGGAATAATCTTTAAAACATCTTCTTCACCTCCATTAGTCAGCATCCTTCGGGAGTTTAGATCTAAGTTTCTTCCAAACAAGTCACTGAATTAATATTTGGGCCCCAGTTTGGAGCCTAAATTTGAGCTTAGTCTAATATGAGGAACAATATTTAAACTCTTTTCACAAGAACAACACAAGTCAGAATTTTCGTTGTATGGTATAGAGAGCATTTACAGGGATTGGCCAAATCAATCTCTTTGGTGTATAATTGGGCATTCTGAGAGCCTAAATTTCAAATTAGTGCAATATGGGGAATGATATTTAAATATTTTCAGATCGACCAGGTAGAATCTTCTGATGTTCGGAATACAGCATCCTTACAAAGGACAGACTAAAGTTTATTCAATTCAAGTCCCTCGATTAGCACTTATGCTCCTCGATTTTAGCTTAGTACAATATGAGGAATATTCTTTACAGATCTTCTCGGGGCGTGGTGGCGTTGCGGTAACCGGTTCTCGTCAGATCTTCGAAGTTAAGCAACGATGAATCTGGTTTGTCCTTGGATGGATGACCGTCTGAGCTATCGATTCGGACTTCCGCGTTGTGTCTTTGGGCAAGGTACTTAACACTGATTGTCCACATGGGGCACGATACGCCGTGTACTGAGGCGTACGGCGTGTCGATGGTGCACATGTCTTCAACTAATCTAACCCCCTGCCTGTGCTGCAGTGCGGAGTTATGCTGTTGGGGAGCTGGTCGTTGCTCGGTGGTTCTCCCCGGATACTCCGGCTTCCTCCACCCTTAATCAGAATCCTGATTGGGTGTGTGGGATGGAGGTTTGCTTTGTCAGTTCAAATTTGTTGAAGTTAAGTCCGTAGGTTGATATTTGGACTTCCTCTTTCGCATTAGTGGAATTGTGGGCATTGTTTGTGTGGTAGCATCTCCAAACGAGAAAAAATCCCCCCCCCCCCCCCACCCTGGACTACAGAGTTTTGAATAATTACATGACTTCATTCATCTGTAATGTTTTGCTATCCCAAGATGCTAATTACATCCTTATTTCAACAAATTTATCAGGTGAGTGCCTCAGGCTCCATTGTGCCCATTGTGCCTCTTGTTTAAATGATCTGAATTAGCTTGAAATGTGCTTGGTTCAAGTATAAGGATATTGTTGTTGAGACAAAACATGAACAAAATTAGTTACTCAAGAATTTTTTGGCAAGTGCCGTCTGCTTCTCATGTTAGGTAGAGGGTTAAGTTGTGTTAGAAACGTTTGAGGCTGTTCCACTAGGTACTGAACAACGTGACGTTTTTTAACGTTGTGATGACGTCCACGGTGCCTAATATTCATTCAATAAAAAACAAAGCTCAAGAAACCCTTGCTTCACTAATAAGGCATATTCCCCCTACTGCAAATAGCAGGTTTTCTCGGGAGAATTTACCCATTTACTGTATACCCACCGGTATTATAGGGAAGTGGCGGAGAGGGGGGGGGGAACTTTTTTTGGACAGTATATATAGATTCTGATCAATACTCTTTCATATATATTGAAAATAAAAAAAATCTTTGAAATCACTAAAAATAAACAAATGCAAACACAAAGGGTCTCAGGAGAAGTAGTTTCCGATCCTCCCTATAGGAACGAGAGAGTATTTATAATAGTTTGTTCATATTAAATGCTTCAAATTATTCTTAAGTTTACCCTTTGTGGCTCTTTCATGTGGCTATCAAAACAAATGTGTTGTTTAATAGTTAGCTCAAAGGCACTCAACAGCACACCCAGTTCAAATGCTTGACTTTCACGAATCCATAAAGGAGGGGTCACAACTCTGTTCTGATTGATGATTATCAATCATGATATGGTGGGGATTGAAATAAGTTAACAACCAAACGGTTCCCGAAAATGTCCCTATTCAGCACAACTTGGCTTTGAAACTAAAATCAATTGGACCACTAGGAGGCCACCATTAATCTGAAAATAATTTCCTTTTTGTCAACCTATGTGCCCTCTGTTGGAAGTTCGGATAATAACAACAATTTGTTTTGACACTCAGCAACACCACATGCTACCATTTGTATTGAGTAAATTGAATTATAATTTTTACGAACAGGTACAGCGGAAAATAATGGTGTATGCGGGACACACACTCCGGTTGTTTCTGGATAAAAACGAAACACGGTGGGTTGGTGTTGGATTTGGGCCAAACCCTCGGTTTCTATCTATTGTTCGGATTCCTTAAGAACCCCGTCTCCATATAACACTAGCAAGTAGTGTGTACATGAAAATTCAGTGCGGGTACATTCAAGCATGAATCTAACCTCAAGGCCACAAGTCCATCATCTCCTTATCTGAATGGTGGACTCGTTGGTTGTTAACAAACTTTTCGGGGATTTACTTATGTTAATAAATAATAACACAATATTTACATTTTAATTTATTTTATCCAACAACAAACAAAATTACGTAATATATATTGTGTACTATATGGGTAAATAATTGTACAGTTGTGCAGGTGTCCGGAGATATTTTGGACGAGGCGAAGCCGAGTCCAAATATTGGAGAACACCTGCACAACTGTACAATTATTTACCCATATAGTACACAAAATAGTGATATATGTGATTTAATCCACAGTCCCTCAATGTTAACAAAAGTCAAAAAAATTATATTTTAGAAAGTTTGACACGAGTAAAATCACATTTTAAAACACTTTTTGCTTGCTCTACCCCCGAAAAACAAAATGGGCATAATCCATTGTTTGCTTGCTAGAAAGTCTATTGAAGTTATAACACGCATCAGGAGTTCAGATATTGTGAACAGATTTGTGGCTTCGAAGTGAACTCACATCCTGACGTAATTTGTTCTCCCGCTAATATGATGTCTCAGCTCAAGGGTGGAACACTTATTCAATACCTCATCGAAAGTGCGGCAGATAAATTTAATAATCGTTCATTTTTAAAGCATTTGGAAGAATAATTCTTTTTTTTATCTGAAGAAGAGGTTCTCTTTCCCTCAGGGATGGCGGGTGGTGGTGCCTTATTGCCGTCTTAATATTTGAAAAAGGGCGTTTTTTAGGTTATTCATTTATTTACTGGTGTTTAAGGTCACCTTTCTGCAGCTATGGCTAATTGTGACCGCAAAAAAGGTGTAAAGTCAAGTTTACCCAATCGTTTACACCCATGCTGCCCATTTTAGGGGACTTCTACCCTGGGCACTGGTGACCAGGTCCTATTTTACCAGTAAAACTGAACTTGTTTACCACAGCAAACAAGCACTGTTTCACTTCCGAGGTTTCCACAGGAGTCATTTTTAGGTTACCAGGGCTGTTGGTTATTAAAAGCAACAAGAAATTAAAAAGTACATTATAATTTGGACACGATGCACACTCAATTCAGAAGCTCTGTCGAGAAAAGCTTGTCGATAATTCATGTGTTAGAAGAAAGTTTTTCACACCTCCTTTACAGCATCTTTACTTTTGAGTGGTTATGATTACAGTACCGTGACAATTGTACAAATATCTGGTTATTGGGACTGTTTCAAAACCGTCCCAATATCCAGATACCGGTACTGTTTTACTGAGCTGTTCTCATCAAAACCGTACTTGTTGTGATTTTATAGGGCTTGTTTTCATGACAGAGAACAAAATAAATTTTAGGTAGCTGTGGATTAAATCATTTTATGGAATATTTTTTTCTAAAATACACGGCGCGGTCTAATTGTTCTAGCTTCTTCGTTGCACATACATCTACGATATGTAGATTGTCAAATATTCATAACTAGTCTTTCTGCAGATTGGCATCTTCTCGGTAGTTTACAGCATTCTTTACTCAGCCACAAATGGTTACAGGGCCTTTGGCCAACATTGTCTTCCACTACTAAACACACACAACATTTCATCTTGCGTGTTTCTTCATCGACAGTCATTTCGTACTCTTGAGCCGACGCGTCAATTTCTTCATCTTCTTAAACTTCTTCATTTTCACCGTCCAGGAACTGAGATGGCATGTTATGAATGTAATAAAGGTCTTGAGAATATTTTGTGTGTTCTTTCATAACATCTTCTGCTGTTTCCCAAAACATGAACAACCACATCATGGTTAAAACATTGAGTTCTGTCTCCTGTCTCCGAATAAAATAATCCACCTCTTGTAAGTTCATTCGGTGTTTTCACTCTTTCAATTGATAACATAGATTCGTTTGGCTTAGGCGGTTTTCGTCCATTCTATACTTGATGTGACTTGGTGGTCTATGCGCTGAATCTGATTTCTTTTGAGCAATTATTAAAAGAACTCCATCTTCTCCACATAAAAACTGTTACAGGACATGTGGCGGAACATCAGTATAAGGCGTTTCGAATGAAACACTGTTTCCTTCTATAAAGTCTCTTTGAAATGGATTTCTCAATTAATGGTTTCTTGATTTTCTGTGATACTCACTCAGCGCCAAAAAGAGCAAACATGGAATCGTGAACATTCTTTATTTTTTTCTCTGTAATTTCATTCTTATATGGACTTTTTCTCCTCTTTTGTTTGTTGTGTTCTGGTTACTGTTCTAGATTTCTTTTCTTTGTAACGTGCACTGCTCGTGTAACGTGTTCTCAAACTCTCGTGTTAAACTTGAATCCGGCGTCGTATGGCTGAAACTGTATATCGTTGTTTGCCTTGAAATTAGTTATGCTGGTAGACGTCCTTCTTCTTCAGCAGTCAACAAACAAAAGAGCTGAACGCCGAGAGCGCCTTTTTCGAGATTTCCATCAATGTAGCGACATCTGATGGCAGGGCTATTCTATAACGTATTTAACCAACGCCTCATTATCCATCAGTTGTAAGCATGTTGACTATCCATCAGTGAAGCGGGCAGCTCTCTTTCAAGTAAAACTGGCGGTAATTTCCACACAGAGGTAAAGGTCTTTGAAGGCGTTTCGTTTTAAACGTCAAATATCTGGAAACCCTCTTCGGGAGAATCTCGAATGGTATGTGTGGTGGCGGTAATCCATAGGAATCAAAGTACTCTGCTCTCTGATTACTCACAAAGAGAACCACCCAATGTTCTTTTTTTCTATGGATCCGTTTTAGCTATCACAGCCATTAGTCTGTGATCTGGTAACCTTCTGGGTAATCTGTTTCTTGCAAATACTCCCAAATATATTCTCTCCAGACCACTATCTGCTTGAAGGGCTTTCTCCAAGAGCAAAGTGATCATGTCAAGTAATCGAAAATCACTTTTCTGTTCTTATCAACTCCTATGACGTCCTGAAATTCAGCAATCGTCAGTACGTGGTCGGAAACGGATTTTCGAAATGGACTTCTAGCCACAAGGGTCCCCTCTTCAAAAGATCGAAGTAATTCCCACGTGATAGGTCTGTGGTTTCTTTCATTCTCGTACATTCGTCTTGTCACTTGGAACAGAGTTGCAAAACTTCTCACCATTCCTTGTTGCTCACATCGAGGTTGTGATGATTTGGCATGGATCTACCATCCATTCACGTACACAGCCATGTGTTGGAGTAATTGATGTTGTAGTTCTTGAAGTTGTATGGATTCTTTAAAAAGTTTCCTTTGAAAGTGTCGTTGTCTACATATCCCTCCACCATACGTTTAGGCAGTTGCCCTAAAAATAAATTTTCCTGAGTAATAATTAGATTTCCTTTCGACACTGAAATCGACTTGGTTTCCAGATTGTCGATTGGATATTTTGTTGTTGCTTTTGTAAGTGCTTTCTCGTGAGCCATTTTCACGAACGAATGGAGTCTCTTTCTGCGCACAAACCTGGATACGTCTAGAAGTTTGATCCTGTACCTTTCGGCATTGGCCAACAATACGCAATCATCTCTGGCTCTGTTTATTCTAACACGAACGTTTTTTCCATTCAACAGGTAACGAATTTGGAAAAGAAAACGTGTCCAAATGTAATCTCCCAGACATGTACACTATTTTCTCTATACATTCCTTTCGAGGAATAAATCCCTTATCTTATGTCAGGTCATCGATGTCCTTGTACCATGAAGCAATAGTCAATAGTGACTTCTTGGCAGCTGTTTCGTAACTCCAGTTTCTGCGAAAACGTAGTGGTTAGTGTTGTTCGTAGATCTCAATTTTACATTCCAATTTATATCGCTTTGACTGAATAAGGAATTCATCCAACAATTGACCGTACCTACTTCGGCATCGGATGCAATTGATACCGCATTGGAATCTACAACCCTTGCCTCGACATAAAGGCGTGTCTGTAACAAATTCCAAAATAATCACCTGCCAACCCCGCAATGCGGACTTCCACTGGGCAATTGTTTCCCATGTTCGCCAAAAGTTTCTGCCCCACCCACTCCACATGTTTCACGATTCTCTGTGTTGGTGTTATGGAAAACAAGTCAAGCTCGCTATTGACACACATGATTTTTCGTTGATGAGAGACATGATGTACAGAGAAGTTCGTGCTACTACAGACAGGATAGTGGGAAAATAGCTCGAGAAAAAGAAGCGGCCTTAACCAGATATCTCATCAAAGGGCATATTACTAAACATGCAACATGCAAGAGAGTCAAAGAGGATTTTGTGGGTGCTTGGAACGACGTGGTCGCTTTTTCGAACTCAATTCTAACAATTCTAATCCTATCTTGCCTTAACTATCGCTGGTCCCGGATTTTACCATCCAACAATCAGACTGCTTCTTTTCCCGATGTCTGAATATAACTACCCAGAAGCATCTTCCTTGTGTATATTAAAAGCTAGTGTGGTATCAAAGAACAAGTCAGAGTGTCAAGAGAGCAGTAACTGGAACTGGCACTGCTCCAACGACTCGAATTTTGTCGGTCAAATCGATATTGTTGAGAGCAAACGGGCTGTCGGGGAACTACTCGAACGAGTGACTCCGTGTGCGGCGCCGCGATGCATCTGTGTATGTGAGGATTCACAGGACATGTCGATGCACCATTAGAGTATACCATTTGGAACCAATTGTTTGGTTACAGTTAAAAGTAGAAGTCCTGTCATGAAATGCGCACAAATAGCACGTTGATATGCGCGTTAATGTGCACGTTATGACCCAAATTAAAACTATCAAATTCTGTACATATGGCCTGTGCACAAGCAATGTTTCCGCCAATGGACCTCCGGGTAACCCGGAGGTCCATTGGCAGAAACATTGCATGTGTTTGCTTTGAGTAACCAAGAGAACCTGCCGTGCTTTGGATGCCATTCGATATGGCAATTGCGCGCAATTCCAACGCGCAATTAAGCCTAGATAAGCGCACTATTCGTGACAGGACTTCTAGTTTTAACTGTATACTTATCGGAATATATATATTCTAGGACGCTTATGGGTCCCAGTTCAGCTCCTAATTTCTACAATGTTTACTTCAATTATTGCTCCCCTTAACCATCGCTGCACTGATATGGTTCTTTTTGTCCATCTATGTTCACTATTATACTTAACGTCCAGTAATAATTTCCGAGTAGTGAATTTTCTTGTGACGGTTCCCTAGCACCGTTATTTAACAAGATCTGAACCTTCCTAGCAATGACTGTTTCAGTCGCTGCACGACTGGAGCTCGGAGTCATTCTGTAGAGTCACACAAACCTTTGATATACACAGTGGAGATTACGTAGATTCATACTATGGGAAATGAATCTGATTGTTGGAGGGCAAACACCGGGATCGGGGTTAGCTAGAACTAGGTATACTACCGGGTTAGCGCCGTTATAATATAGTCAGTTACAGGTACAGTAGATCCAAGAATAAATGAAAGAGAGAAGATACACGAAGATTCAGAAAGAATCAAACCTAGATCAATAATTGCCGGGTTGCTTGTGGTCATTAGAGGGGAAAAAGATCTCGAAAAATCTGACCCAAAAGCTTATTTTAAAACGAACACACCTTTTGTAGACCTCTCGGCCCTGGTGAAAGCCACGTAGCTTACAGTAGCTAGTGTCATCAAGAAATATCTAAAGAATGAGGATGCTGAAGATTTGGAGAAGTAGTCGGGTTGTTAATGGTGACTAGTATATTCCAGTTCAATCGAACATAACCCCAATATACTTTGTAAGTTCCGATTGCACTACATGCTACTCTTCTGAACCTTAGCTTGTCAGTTTCGTAGTGTTGGATGATTGTTGGATCACGGTCACGTCCATTTGGATAAATGAATATTCTCTGAATCAATCGAAGACCCCATTCTAACACACCTGACCTATTGGAGGGCTATCAGATACATAGAAACCAAGAGCAGCCTCAAAAACCAATATATCGGCCTCCAGTAAATAAAGTGCAGGATGAAAACACGCGCCACGCTGAACAACACGCGCTGCGCATGCGCATTGACATCATATATCACGTTGACGATGACGGAACAGTGTGGCTGCTCACATTGGTTATCAAGACAAACTCACAAGACATCACGGGATTACGTAATTATGACGTAACTGCGTCACTTCATTGGCCCTGCTGATGAGAAACGTTCGGGTGCTACAACTTGAGAATTATTTTTTTTTCTGTCGCTTAATGTTTGGAAAAAGTTATTTCAAGGAGTTGTTAGTAAATGCCCTACAATGTCTACATCTCAAACTCACAACAAAAAATGTTTTTTGTTGTTGTTGTTTTGCTGAACTTTAACTTCTTAAAAAGAAAGAAATAATCAGGAAGCGTAACAAAATAATTGTTGCACTTCCAAACAATATCAGATAGAAACCCAAACAAAATTTGCTATGGGTAGATCATCTAGTAGTCGGACTATTCCTGTTTGAGCCCATTTTTACCTCAGTGACATCTGCAAGGGGTGGGGGTGGGGGCAGACCATATTGTTGATCAAACATTCCCTCACACGTTTGATGAATCACCTTTTGATTTTTTTTTCCATCCACATTTCGGTAATCTCCCTTTGAAAGATAATGATTTGTAACAATACATGCACCTATGCATTTTTCAAACAATTTTTTCACCATCAAACTATGCTTATTTGGGCATTAAACGTTCTGAAACAAGTAGCTTTGAAATATTTTATTCTAGTTCAGACGACAATATCAATTAACTAGGGGAATTGTAGATTGTTAGAACTTCTGGGTATCTTCTTTATCAATATACGTTTATGGTGTTACAGTTTATTGGAGAATGGCTAAAATCTTTATCCAATAAATAGTAATAAGACATTTTTGTCATCAAATTAATTCCAAGAAAAGAATGACTCCACTATAACTGAATAATGATAAATATAATGATATATACTCACAGATATCGTAGGTTTTTCAGTCCTTGGAATGCTACAGATATGTCTTTTATCTTGTTGTCATGCAGATACCAGAAAAATGTCAAAAAGAGAACATTTTCTTGCAATGAAACCTAAATTCTTCACTCTAGAACTAATTACATCAGTACAATCCGAAGCAAACATTATTTCACTTCTGTTTGTCGTGAGGAGCACCTCATATTAACCCTTCTACCAAACATGAAAAGCAGGCGACACTTGGAAACAAAATTCTTGAATAACTATTTTTTTTTTATTTTGTGTCTCACAAACATAGCAAACATAGGTTATGACCCCTCTTTGACATGAACTCGACGAGCTGGTTCCAAAGAGGTTCATAACCTATGTTTCTGAGACAATAATTGAAAAAAAATAATGAATAGCAATTGGCGTTTTTTGTGAATAGAGCTGGCCAGTTTTAGCCGTTATGTTGGGTAAAGGGTTGGAATGAAGAAAGAAAACGTTGTTTAGCTAACAGTCAATACTATGTAGTTCAATCGGTCCGTAAAAGTCAAATATGCAGTGATAGTTTTAATTAATACAGGAAACATGTTAGTACACGAGTCGTAACAGGTATCTATTGTAAATAATATTTTTTACTTTCCAACTAAGCTTATTTGTGTATTAAATTTACAAGCATGTTAAAACTAGAAACATTAAAAATATTTTGATCCTGCTTGTTTGGACGACAGTTTTCAATTACCAGTAGAGTGTTTGATTATTATAAGTTCCAGGTATCTTATTTTATAATAAACGTTTGTTTAGTTACAGTTGATTGGATAATGTCTGGAATCATTAATTCATTATGCAAACAAATGTACCAAACCAAATTTATATCATTAAATTCATTGCAAGTAAAGTATGACACCTCCATAACTCAATGGTAATAAAGATAATCGTATACACTCACAAATGGTATAGGTTAAATAGTCCTTGGAATGCACCAGATATGTCTGTTATCTGGTTGTTATACAGATACCTGAAAAATGTCAAAAAGAACACCTTCATCCAATGGAAACTTAACATTTTACTCCAGAACTAATCATATGTGGAAGATGTGAACCAAACCGTCTTTGACATTCTTTGTCGTTAGAGGAATTCTATTTTAAGGCAAGGAAAGGATATGTTCTATAAATATGAATCAATATTATTCATTTCAATCGGTCGTTAAAAGTCAAAGTCAAGTATACATTGATCGTTTTAATGGATGCAGGGAACAAGAAAGTACAAGAAACTTTCAACAAAAACACGGGCTATGTACTTTGCGGAATCTCCACTTATTGTCAACCCCTGGAGTGAACTGTTTGCAGATGTGTGTTGATGAATGTCTTTAAAACATTTTCCTGTTTCCAGTACTTAACAATGACATGCCACTTCAAATGGTAGAGATAACTGAGCGATTGATACAATGAAGTTGCAATCCATGTATTTCACCGAACTCAAATGATTTTGATTATTGAAGCGAAAAACTTATTCGAAAATCTGGGTGATATTATTTGAATCTCAAGTTTCTGTGAATCTCTGAAGTGACCGGTGTGCAGATGTTCGTTTATGCAAATATGTTTTAAGAACGTTCTCCTGAATCCACTACAGACCAATAGCACGCTTCATTTCAAATGGCAGAGAATAGTATGCATCGGAACTCGTAATTTTTTATTGGGTTTAGCGACAGTTTCGACAAGAAGGGGTCTCTCATGTTGGGCAGTTTTACGAGAGGGGAAGCCGGAGCACCCGGGGAGAGCCATTGGACAGTGGTGAGCAACAGTCAGGCTCCACAACGTACTAACTTCCCACAAGTAACGTTAGCATTGGTTGAGGACAAGTGCAACATCGATGTGCAGTATGCCTTAGTACACAGTGCCACCATGCCCCTGCACGCTTTGGGGGTTATAACTTGTTTGCGTGTATTGTAAAGCACCACCACGTGATCCCATAAAATAAAATATATAATTTGGGAGAAAGCATTAGGATCAGTAAGGGCTAATTGGGATAGTAAGTGCAAGCATTAGTAAACCACATCTACAATTAAAACTAGAAGTCCTGTTATGGAATAGGCACAAACAGCACGTTTATCTGCGCGTTAGTCTACACGTTATGAACATAGTAAGGCTATCAAATTCTGTACATATGTATTTTTACAGCAATGTTTCAGCCAATGGACCTCCGGGTAACCCGGAGGTCCATTGGCAGAAGCATTGCCTGTGTTTGCTCTGAGTAACTAGGAGAACCTGCCTTGCTTTGGATGCCATTCGATATGGCACGTGCGCGCAATTCCTACGCGCAATTAAGCCAAGAAAAGCGCACAGTTCGTGACAGGACTTCTAGTTTTAACTGCAACACATATAATCACTATGCTCACTCTAAACCATTCTTCTCCCATTTTAGAAGATTTTGTTTAGCAGTGTGTTAAGCTAGGAGCATGAGAAGGGTTAAAATAACTAACAAATATGACGTCACAGGATCACGTAATTATGATTGAACTGCGTAGGTCACCTCCACGGCCCTGCTGATGAGAAGCTTTCGGGTGCTACAACTTGTGAATGATTTTTCTCTGAAATAGGTATTTTTTTTCTGGCACTTCATGTTTGGAAAGAGTTATTTCAAGTAGCTGTTAGTAAATGCCCTACATTGTTTACGCAGTATCTACATCTCAAACTGACAACAAAAACTGTTGTTGCTGTTGTTGTTGTTGTTGTTGTTGTTGTTGAACTTTAACATCATAAAAAGAAAGAAATGATCAGGACGCATAACAAAATAATTGTTACACTTCCAAAAAACATCAAAAACCAAAACAAAATTTAGTAGTCTGACTATTCTTATCTGAGCCCATTTTAGCGCAGTGACATCTGAAATGGTGTGGGGGTGGGGATGGAGGCAACCCCTATTGTTGATCATGTATGCCCCGCACTTTTAATGAATTACCTTTTGATTTTTTTTTTCATCCACATTTCGGTAATCCCCCTTTGAAGGATAACGATTTGTAACTATACATGCACCTATGCATTTTTAAAACAATTTTGTCACCATCAAACTATGCTTATTTGGGCATTAAATTTAAAATGTGCTGAAACAAGTAGCTTTGACATATTTTATTCTAGTTAAAATGACAATATTATTTAACTGGTGGAATTGTAGATTGTTAGAACTTCCAGGTATCCTATTTATTAATATACGTTTATTGTGTTACAGTTTATTGGAGAATGGATAAAATCATTATCCAATAAATGGTAATAAGACATTTTTGTCGTCAAATTAATTCCAAGAAAAGAATGACTCCACTATAACTGAATAATGATAAATATAATGATATATACTCACAGATATTGTAGGTTTTTCAGTCCTTGGAATGCTACAGATATGTCTGTTATCTTGTTGTTATGCAGATACCTGAAACATGTCAAAAAGAGAACATTTTTTTGCAATGAAACCTAAACTTTTCACTCTAGAACTAATTACATCTGTACAATCCGAAGCAAACATTATTTCACTTCTATTTGTCATGAGGAGCATCTCATTTCAATCCTTCACCTAACATGAAAAGCAGACGACACTTGCAAACAAAATTCGTGAATAACTATTTTTTTATTTTGTGTCTCACAAACATAGGTTATCCCCCTCTCACCCCCCCCCCCCCCTTTCACATGAGCGCGACGAGCTGGTTCCAAAGAGGTTTTCTGAGACGAATTCTGTACAATCCGAAGCAAACATTATTTCACTTCTCTTTGTCGTGAGGAGCATCTCATTTTAACCCTTTACCTAACATGAAAAGCAGACGATACTTGCAAAAAAAAATTCTTGAATGACTATTTTTTTTATTTTGTGTCTCACAAACATAGGTTATGACCCCTCTTTAACATGAGCTTGACGAGCTGGTTCCAAAGAGGGTCATAACCTATGTTTCTGAGACAATAATTGAAAAAAAATAATGAATAGTAATTGGCGTTTATTGTGAATAGCGCTTGTCGGTTTTGTCCGTGATGTTGGGTAAAGGGTTGGGAATACGTTGTCTATCCTACAGTCAATACTCTGTAGTCCAATCGGTCGGTAAAGGTAAAATATGCAGTGACAGTTTTATTTAATAGAGGAAACATGTTAGTACACGAGTCGTAACAGGTATCTATTGTAAATAATATTTTTTAGTTTCCAACAAAGTTTATTTGTGTATTAAATTTACAAGGGTGTTAAAACTAGAAACATTAAAAATATGCTGTTCCTGTTTATTTGGACGACAGTTTTCAATAACTAGTATATTGTTTGATTATTATAAATTCCAGGTATCTTATTTTATAATAAACGTTTGTTCAGTTACATTTTATTGGACAATGTCTGAAATCATTATGCAAAGAAATGTACCAAACCAAATTTATATCATTAAATTCATTGCAAGTACAGTATGACACCACCATAACTGAATGATAATAAAAATAATGGTATACACACACAACCGTTGTAGGTTAAATAGTCCTTGGAATGCACCAGATATGAATGTTATCTGGTTGTTATGCAGAAACCTGAAAAATACCAAAAAGAACACCTTCCTCCAATGGAAACTTACAATTTTACTCTAGAATTAATAATATGTGCAAGATGGGAACCAAACCGTCTTTGACTTTCAATGTCGTTAGGGGGATTCTATTTTAAGGCAAAAAAAAGGATATGTTCTATAAATATGATTCAATATACCAGTGACATGATTTTGGGGGGCGTTACGGTTTATTAACGGTCCGACAGGAATGATTAACAGTCAGAGGGTCCATTAACAGCCCGAGACGAAGTCGAGGGCTGTTAACGGCGCGAAGGCTGTTAATCATTCCTGGGGGGGCCGTTAATAAACAGGGACACCCAACAAAATTGACATGATAGATTAATTTAAATATTTTCGTTTTCCACGAAAAATTGGCCTTCTCCCGAAATCTACTAACAAAAACCTACCGTAATGAATTAATTACAGTCACCTTGACAATTCGAATGCTTCACAAATGTCAAGTGTTTTGTTAACATTCATTGCAGTTAAGCGCGTTTCATCATCTCGGAAGCAGTTGCGCGTTAGGTATGACAGATTACATAAACTATAACCGGAGCCGGGGCTGTTAGCGAAACATTTAGCCGGAAGCGGGCTGTTAACCACGTTAACACACAACTTCTGGTTTGAGTCTGTGCATTATGCAATTTTACCGTAAAGGTAAAATTGTGTTAATATACAAGAGTACGCACGATAAAGTGGTAAAAATATTAATTAGTTTAACCGGTCGTTAAAAGACAAGTATACATTGACAGTCTTAATTGATACAGGGAACATGAAAGTACACAAAACTTCCAACAAAAACACGGGCTATATATTGTGTGGAGTCTCCACTTATTGTGCACTTCTGGAGTGAACTCTTTGTATATGTTTGTTGATGGATTTCTTTAAAACATTTTCCTGTTTCCAGTACTCAACAATAGCACGCCACTTCAAATGGAAGAGAGAATATTCCGATTGCTACATTGAAGTTGTAATCCATGTATTATACCTATTATACTTATTGTGAATATCTGAAGTGAACGGTGTGCAGATGTTCGTTGATGAATTTCTTAAAAACATTATCCTGAATCTGAATGCACTACAAATCAATAGCACGCTTCATTTCAAATGGTAGAGAATAGTATACATCGGAACTCGCTTTTTCAACAGAGAAAGTCTGACCCACGCTGGGTCATTGTCAGTGGCCAACTAATGCACCAGACTTACTAAGATCATTTCGGATTTTTTTTTGGGGTTCAGCGACAGTTTCGACAGGAAGGGTTCCCTCATGTCAGACAGTTTTACGAGTGGGTAAGAGGGAGTACTCGAGGAGAGCCACCGAGCAGTGGTGAGCAACTGTCAGGCTCCCCAGCGTACTAACTTCGCAGAAGTAGCGTTAGCATTGGTTGAGGACAGGTGCAACATTGATGTGCAGCATGCCTTAAAACACAATACCACCACACGCTATGGAGGTTATAAATCGTTTGCGCGTATTGTAAAGCGCCATGTGCTCCCATAAAATAAAACATATAATTTGAGAGAAAGCATTAGGATCAGTAAGGGCTAATTGGGGTAATAAGTGCAAGCATTAGTAAACCACTTCTACAATTAAAACTAGAAGTCCTGTTATGGAATAAGCACAAACAGCACGTTTATCTGCGTGTTAATCCACACGTTATGAACATAGTAAGGCTATCAAATTCTGTACATATGTATTTTTTACAAGCAATGTTTCAGCCAATGGACCTCCGGGTAACCCGGAGGTCCATTGGCAGAAACATTGCCTGTGTTTGCTCTGAGTAACTAGGAGAACCTGCCTTGCTTTGGATGCCATTCAATATGGCAATTGCGCGCAATTCCAACGCGCAATTAAGCCTAGATAAGCGCACAATTCGTGACAGGACTTCTAGTTTTAACTGTAGTGCCTCCCCTCACTACTTATGACCCTGGAAGGCTTCGAGTATAGGATATAACACAGGAGTATTGCGAATTACAGAAAACTATCATAAAGCTATTTTAATTGGTATAGTAAGTGCAAGAGTTAGTAAACCACTTCTACGTGCAACTCACGCAATCACAATGCTCACGCTAAACCATTCTTCGTCCATTTTATAAGATTCTGCTCAGCAGTACGTTAAGCTCAGAGCATGGGGAGGGTTAAAATAAATAACAAATATGGTATTATTGTGCCTGAAACAGTTATTATTTGTGG
The DNA here is from genome assembly GCA_031216915.1 of Pictodentalium vernedei. Lineage (NCBI taxonomy): Eukaryota > Metazoa > Mollusca > Scaphopoda > Dentaliida > Dentaliidae > Pictodentalium > Pictodentalium vernedei. The sequence continues at coordinate 835,475,761 of CM062296.1, read as the reverse complement.
GGAACATGATATGAAATGAATATAAACATAAAGGAACGGAGGAAATAGATATTTTCAAAATAAACTGCAGTGTACCGTACTTGCAGTTTAATATTAGGGTGTTAACGAAACTTTTGACACCCAGCATCACCTTGTGTCGGATAGTTTTAATGGAGGAGAAGCAAAAGTACCCAAAGAGAACTACCATGCGTGCAACTGTAAGAGCAGCTTTCTGTCTATACATGTACACCGACATTCTGGACATGGGGGGTGGGGGGGGGGGGGGCACTACTCCAACAGTAACTCCTGGGACGACAAAATGGTGGTATGATTACGCTGCGAGAATCTTATTACCACCAAAGTATTTGAGAAAATTACCAATTCTAATCTATGTTTTTATCCTTCAAAGAAGTGTTTTTTTTTCAAAAAAATCCACCAGTTTGAGGCGTTGAACTCATGCACGTAATAAAAGGAGAGAAAAAGAGTATTACCGGAAATAAAAATAGAAAATAGGAGGAATTGGGAAAACTTGTTTGATTATTGTCCGGCATCCCAGCATTGATTAGAAATTTATTTCGTTTTATTTATCACAGATTTATGTTTTTGCTTCATTAATCATGGATCTTGTTCTTGTTTTTCAAAACAAGTTCTTAGGTTCTTATTTTGGATATCCTTATGGGAACCCGAATTTTAACATCGCACAGTATGAGGAAATTTATTCTAAAAACTTGTTTAAGATCAGCCAGTCAAATTGTCGTGATATTTGGCATGTGTGTATGTGTGGGTGGGGAGGGGTAGGTTTGTTCAAATCAAATCCCTGGAGTGACAGTTGGGCTCGCTGCGAGAGCCCGAATTTTAACTTAGTGTCATACGAGGAGTTCTTTTTTAAAAAGAAACTTCTTCAGATTCATCATTGAGAATCCTTTGATATTTGGTTTGTTGCATCCGCAGTGGGGCGAGATTCAGAGTTGTTAAACTCAAGTCCCTGGGATTATATTTGTGCACCTTATGGGAACTTGAATTTTAGCTGACTGTAACGTAAATAATATTCCGTAAAGATCTTTTTCAGATCTGCCAGTCAGAATCTTTTGGACATTTCATATGAAGCATCCTTAGGAGGTGAAAATTCAAGTTTGCTCGAATCAGGTCGTGGGGGCCATATTTGGACTCCATATTGGAACTCGAGCTTTAACTTAGTGCTATATGAGGAATATTCATTAAACATCATCTTCTTCTGATATATTAGCCAGAATCTTTTGATGATTGGAATAGAGCGTACTTTGGGGATCCGATTCAAGTTTGTTAAATGCAAGTCCCAGGGGTGATATTTGGGCTCACCGTGAGTGCCCGATTTTTAACTTCTTGTAATATAAGGACTATTTTTAGATCTTCAGATCCATCAGCGAGAATCTTTTGATATTTGGTATGTAACATTCTTAGTTCACTGATCAAGCCCCTGGGGTCAAATGTAGGCTCCCCTGGGTCCTCGAACTTTAACTTGTTGCAATATGATATATATTTGGTAACACTTACGCTGCGGAAAGCGACTATTGTCACCTATTTTATGATGATTATCTGTACGTTTTGGTATGCGTACATCAAACTACCATTTGATTAATAGCTGGAAAGGGCTCCGAGGAGAGTCCTTTCTTACAATTAATCAGATTATTGAGTTTTAAGTATGTCATAAGTTTTATTATTTCTCGTATATAGGCGTACATAGAGGACCTTCATATATGGATAAAGTGGGTGTGGCAGCAAAATTGTTAAACATCTTCATCTTCAGAACTGGCAGTCATAATATCTTTTGATAATCTGTATTAGCACCCTTAGGTGCTTCAGGTTAAAGTTTACCCAAACCAAGTCCCTATGTTAATATTTAATGTGATGCATTTTGAGGAATATTCTCTAAACAAATCATACTCTCAGCTCCATCAGTCATAATCTATTGATATTTGGTACACAGTTTGGTTCAAATAAAGTCCCAGGTTTCATATTTGGGCTTCCTGTCGCAACCTGAGCTTTAATTCATTGCAATATGGGGAAACACTTTTGAAAAAAATCTTCATCAGTTCACCGCATTTGATATGCATTACACCTTAGGATTTTCAGATTCCGTTTGATCAAATCAAGCCTCTGTCCCTTGGGTTATATATCGGTTGTTGGATCCAAAATTTTAATTTCCTGCAATATAAGGTATATTCTTTGAAATATCTTCTTAACACCAATAAGCGTGATTTGTTGTTACATACTCTTGACATCCTTGGTGTGGGTGATTAAAGTTTGTTCAAATCAAATCCGTGGACTCTTCTTCGGATTGAATTTTTAATTGAGTGCTGCATGAACAATATTTTTCAAAGATGTTCTTCTTCTGCACCACCAAGCAAAATGATTTGATATTTAGTATCACTACAACTCCAAGATTGAAGATTGTCCAAAGTGTAATGCTTGACTGATTTTGGAAGGTATCAGTGGGGTTTGAGATTTATTACAGAAGCCAGTGTGGAATTTACTATTCGTTTAACTGAACTTTAGTTAGATGCAAATGCATAACATTTACGTTTGCTCAAATGAAGACCAGAGGGCCACTTGAGGCCCTGGGGTGGGGAAATTCTTTTGGGCCAAATTATTTATTGTGAGAGGTTAGGTGTTTGTGTGTGGTGGTGAAGTGTGTGGGAGCGGGGGGAGGGGTAGAACCCAAAACACATTTTTTGCGGATTGTGTAATTTTTTATTGTGAAGGCTTTTTTCAAATCTATTTGATCATAGATGATGATAACTTTGTCCCTGTGTTACGTTTTCAAGACAAATTGCTTTCAATGAGTCATCTCTTGGGGTTGCTTTGTTTTGGGGTTAACTTGGGGACCACTATCGGAGAAAAAAAATGCATACATGTTTTAAGACATTTTGGTGTCTCGGGTCAGATTTTGAAAGATGTTGCGTAATTTTCATAGTTTCTTTTTCCAGGAGAATATTCTTAATTGTTAGTTCATCTGACTGAATGTCAGGTTGAGCTACATTGCCCACTCACCGTCCGTCGCCCATCGTCCATCGTCCGTGAAAATGGTGTTTACCCCTTCTTCTCCAAAACCACTGCATCTATTTCAGTTAAAATTTGGAATGCTTGTTTCTTGTGAGATCTCATTTTGTTTTTGGTCAAATCAATTTACCAACTCCCCACAGGGTCGAGAAGGAAAAAACGGTTCCCAAATAAAAAAATCCTTTTGAAACATATTTGATGCTGGAATTTCTTTTGTCGTGTAGAATCAAATTTGTTCAAACGAAAATCGTGGTGCAATATATGCCCTTGTCATGGGAGGGGCAAGATGTTTGACCCCGTCAAAAAATCTTCTGAATTGATGAGCTGGTTTTACCGAAATGTGGCATGTCATATTACTGAGTCATAAAAACGTGGTTCGTGCCTTAAAAAGGGAAAAAATAACATTATCGTATTGAGCGAAAAATAGAAAAATTTAAATTTCTCAAACCAAACGGAACAGAGATCTGGTATTACTATTTAGTTTGCCATTGATTCTGTCAAGGTGAACTCTACAGGAATCGAATAAAAATGCGGAGTCAGCATATGTGCAAAACAAATTAAAATATCTTCTCCAAAACCACCAGAATGAATCTTTTTATATTTGGTATACCACATCCAGGAGACGGGGGGTGTGGGGGATGGGGGGAGGGGGAGGGGGTGGGGGGGGTGGTGGTCAGGTACCGCATTGCTAAAATTAAGTCCCTCGGTTCAGATATAGGCTCAGCCAATACAGGAAACTGAATTGGAAACTGGTACAATATGAGACGTACTCTTCAAAGAATCTTCTTCTGCAAAACCACTGATCATAATCTTTTAATATCTTATTACATTTACAGGGGTCCGATTCAGGTTTGCTCATATAAAGTCTCCAGTTACTATTTGGGCTCCCTATGGGGCCTGAATTTTAGTTTAGAGAAGCATCAGAAATAATCTTTAAAAATCTTCTTGAGATCCATCAGTCAGAATCTGTTGATATTTCAATTCAAATTCATTCGTTCATCAACTCGACATGGCTACATGAAGTACAAATAACATATCTACATAAAAAAATACCTCACACCCGATTGGGCCTCTTGTTTAAATGACCGAAACTAATTTGATACATGTTAGATTCAAGTTTTAGGATCAAACACTTGAGAGTGTTTTCTCATTTTATGCATAAGGACCAGGACAAAGGGTTGTAAATATATACATTTTCTAATCAATAATGTTTTATAATATTTATTCAAAATGAAAACAAGAAAGATCACATAAATAAACAAAAGCAGTACATATCTGGACCCAGGAGAGGTTGTCTCTGAGACATCCTATACAAAGAAGAGTGTATTTGTAATCGCTGTTTGATATTGCATGATTGAAACTGTTCGTAACGGCATCCTCACGCATCTTCCATATGGTTTTCACAATCAAATGTGGTCTTTAACAGTTAACATAAAGGCACTCAAAAGCACACTCTGGTATAAATGCCTGTCTTTCATGAATACACAAAGTAGGGGGTCATAACTCTGTTTTGATTGATAATTATCAATTAGGATATAGCAGAGATTGAACTAAGTTAACAATATTCAGCTCTCCTATGCTTTGATATTAAAATAAACTGGACCACCAGGAGGCCACCATTAAACTGATTTTTTCCCATATGTCCCAAATACACACCTATATACCTTCTGCCCGATGTTTACAAAAATAACAACAAAACTTCTATGACACATGCTGCGATTTGCATTGAGTAAATTTAATTTGGTCTAAAAGAATAGGTACCATCAAATGGAGTAAACACGACTCGCAGTCCAGTTGTTTCTGAGATGGCAAACATGAAAAAAAGATGGGTAGGTGTTAAAATGGATATGCAGAAGCGAAAGAGCACGTTTTCTGGTTTGGATTCCACATGAATCCCAAGTTTCTACCTGTTGTTCGGATTCCTTGAAAATCCCTTCTATAACAGCAGCAGGTAATGCGGAAACATGAAAGTGTGTGCACATAAAAGGCAGTATGTCTAATCCCAAGTTCCTCATATCCTCATCTGGATACTGAAGACAGCAGTGGTTTGGGGATCTATTGTTTCAGGGACCTGTCCTTATAAGAATGAGAATAGGAGATGCATGAAGATATTTCTCTGTTGTTAAAATTCAACTCCCGCAGGTTCTCATCCAGTGGCTCTTAGGGTGTGTTAATAATCTATAGAACCACTGTGCACTGTTTGATGGACTCATTGGTTAGATATGAACCTTTCCTGGATTTACTGTATGCTAATAAATAACACAACACTGTCTATATATTTTAGTTACTTTCATTCAGCAACAAACAACATTACAACGTTTATGGAATTTCTTTTCCAAAATACAGGAAACTGTGTGATTGTTCTGGATTCTTCTTTGCACATCCTTCTGATGCATGTAGATTGTCAGATATTCATAAACATTCTTTTTACAGATTGGAAATCTTCTCAGTAGCTAACAAAAGTCTTTACACGGGAGCGACATTGCCTTCAACTACACACACACACAACATTTTTAGTCGAGTTGTGACGAAGTTAAACTTGACTTATAGTTTGGTGAATGGCGGGCAATCGGTTGGCTGGTTGGGCGGGCATAACCAATTGGTTTCTGGACGATAATGGTTCGACCCACATTCATGAAACTTCAAAAGTAGGTTCACCTCGGTAAATGAAAGAAATCTGTTTATTTTGGACTCACTAGGACAAAGGTCAAGGTCACATTGACCCTGAAGATACTAAATCATAAATAATTGGTTTCTGGATGATAACTTGACTATGGTTGAACCCACATTCATGAAACTTCATGTGTTGGTTGGCCTTTTTGAGCGGCAGAAGGCTAGTTATTTTGAACTAGGCAAAAGGTCAAGGTCACAGTGACCCTGAGCATAGTAAACCAAAACAATTTGTTTCCAGATGATAACTTGATAATGGATAGACACACGTTCATGATACTTCACAGGTATGCTGGCATTGGTGAGAGGAAGACATGCTAGGTCAAAGGTCAAGGTCATGGTGGCATTCAATATAGTAAATCCGTAAGCAATTGGCTTCCGGGCGATAACTTGATATTGGTTTGACCCACATTCACGAGCTTCAGATGTAGGATGGCCTAGGTGAGTGGAAGGCCAATATTTATTTGGAACTCGCTAGGTAAATGGTCAAGGTCACAGTGACCTTGAACATAATAAATCATAAACAATTGGTTTTGAGGTGATAATTTGACAATGGTTCCACACACGTTCATGAATCTGCATAGGTATGATGGCATTGGTGCAAGAACGAACCCTATTTATTTTGGAATCACTAGATCAAAAGTCAAGGTCACAGTGACCCTTCACATAGTAAATTGTAAACAACTGGTTTCCAGATGATAAGTTGAAAATGATTAAACCCACTTTTCGGTCATAACTTGACATTGGATTGGTGATCCTATCGACATTTTATCTTCCATAAATCTTCTTTGACAGTCATTTATTGAACCGATGGGTCCAATTCTTCTTCTTCTTGAACTTCTTCATGTCCACCGTCCATACATTCAGATGATAAGTTTTGAATGAAATAACAATCTGAAGAATATGTTATGTGTTCTTCCTTAACATTATCTTCTGTTTCCTAGAAAACGAACTATACCACAGTGAAACATTGAGTTATGTCTCCTCCCCTAAACTTAAACAATCAGCTCTTCAGCCAGTTTATTTGGGGTGTTCACACTTTTACATGGAAACATAGATTTGAATGTCTTGATGCAGTTTTCTGCCAATGCATACATGATGTTCACTGGGGGTCCATGAGCTGGATCTGATTTCTTGTCAGCATACTTTAAATGATCCCCATCTTCGCCATGCAAAAGCGGCTCCAGTATAGGTGGTGAAACATCACGAAAAAGCGTCTTGAATAAAACGCCAATTCTCTCTGAAAGTCTCTTGAAATTGGATATCTCGATTCTTGGTTCCTTGAGTCTCTGTGATAATCATTCAGTGCCATCCTAATCAAACATGGACTAGTGGACATTCTTTATTTTTTCTCTCTGTGACTTCATTCTTCTTAGGTCTTTAAATTTCAAAATAAGCAAATTGTATATACTGTGTGCTGAAGAATATTTTGGTATACAGAAAAATAGAGTAGAATAACGGAACTAAAGTGATAAAGTAGGAGTGTTGTAAATAGCAACAGGTTAATCCAGGGTTGATTCTTAACAGTGTGTACCATAATGTTTGGGATTTCACCTCAGTATCTTGTTGTGACAGTGCACTGTGAACTGGTCGTTGGCGATCGCAATTTGCACACTACAACTCATGAACTCTTGATTAGTCGCCTTGATCTTTTAATTCTTTTCATTTCGTTTTTCTGATGGAACACTCAAAGTTGGGAAGTTTCAAAAGTTCTCACGAGAGATTTGAAGACAAGATATGAAAAATTAAAACTTTGATCCCACAGATGAGGTAGTGTATTATTAAATATATTTTATATTTATAGCAGAACTTCGATAGATGCATTCATCTATTTAATTCTCTCCCCAATGATACAGTAAACTTATATTTAAGCTAATATAATATTAGTCCTGTTGTACAGTGCGCTGTCAAGTCAAACTCAAAGAGTTTGACTTGGCAGCGTAATGTATAACTGGACTAACTGAAATATTCAAATTGACGCTTCGCTGTCGTCGATGAGATGTGGAAATAATGTGCTAAAGTTTCTTGGTGCAATTCAGTTTAGCAAGATGCTGACCTGATTTGCGCTTAAAGCTCGACCTGCTGTGTTTCGTACAATACAATTGTCTCGCTGTGGGGAAATTTTAATAGTTCAAGTTCGTTAATTGGATATTTCCAAATTAATTGACTGTTTGAATCTACAGGCTAACTTGTGCGTGAGGTGCTGCCAAGGCAAGCATCACAAGCTTGACTCGACCATGACTCACAGAAACTGAATCATGATGTGTTGATTAGAGTAGATTGTTTATTCACCTGAACTAAATTACGTTCAGGATACTGTCAACACATTGACAAATATAATCCAGTTTCTATTCTAGGAACTGAATATTGTGTTACTTACATAGTTTTAATTTGGGTTGGGTTCAGTTTGTAATTTCTATAGTTTCTTATTCGCGCATATGGGGTATGTGATCTGAGCTCAGCAGGTTATATAGGTTAAGTTTGTGACTATGCATCTGTGGGAGTGCGTCTGTGTGTGCGTCCATGAGAGTCTGTAGTATTTTATTTTCTTGTAATTTAGAATGGAGAAATTGCCTGTGTGTCTCTGAGTGTGCCTGGTAGAATATTTAATTATTTTTATATGTACGTATATATAAACCTGATGAAAATGAAAGCGTGTAATTGTTCAATTTTGCAGAGTGATTAAATGAAGAACCTAAATTGTGATTTACTAAACCTGTTACAAATGCGAGGCTACCAGGATGGGATGCATAGAACATAAACTTAACTTCATCAGTGCGGTGACTGGTCTGTATTGATTTTGATTTACTGAATGCTGAAGGAGAGGTAATATGTTTATTTTAAACATTTCAAAAGCTACAGTTTTCAAGACAACTTTTATTCTAACCGTGACTCACAAACTGTTTTCCTACCACAAATTTTAAAATAAACAATAGATGAGCATTTTTTCACAACTGCCTGTGAAATATTACCATGTGGTTTTACAGTGCTTAGGACTCATCACCTTCATAATCAATAGCCTTTGTGTGATATTATCATGGATGTTTTTTTTTTTGCTTTTAGCTTCACTATTTATTTAATCTACATAGAACTGTTTAGGACATACTTGAAACACCATGTATCTCATTTAACATAAACGTATTTTGTATTTAAAGCATCATTTTCATGTAGCTGTTTCAAAACGCCATTCACATGTAACAATTGCAAAAAAGCTTTAGTGGTGCCAGGTACATGCCCTGTCAGTTGTGTGAACTGAATAGTAGGTTTGGAGAGCTGGATATGCATAATTATTTTTTTTCAAAACTGAAATTTATAAATGGGTGAAAGAAAATTAGTGAAGTATCTGGAAAGGCCATGGGAAACATTTCATTATAAAAGCACTGTTCATGTTTTAGTGTCCATGAGGAAAGGGAAATATTTACAATGCATTATTGGTGATCACAACGTGCCTGTGTTGTGGTGGTGCAAAAGCAGTGAATCTGCACATGATCAATTAAACTTTGCAAAAAGAAACCTTCCAAAATTGGCTACAAGGGCAAAATAGTTACACTGTATATTTGGTTGGGCACATGTGATTTAACAGTTAAAAAAGGAAAAATTATTTATTTGAGGAATGAAAATATTGACCAATCAGTGGAAAATATTATTACACAATTTCAAGATTTTGTACAATTCATAGAGCCACTCTCCAACGCTGATGTAGAATTCCACCCATCTCTGTTGTACAGTGGAATAAGTCGTGGGGCCATACATCACCAAAAGAGTTTATTGAAGCAAATACTGAGGCACAAAGGAGTGTAACAAATTTAAACAATTGAGTATATTCGTTTAATAAAGAAAGGGGATTTCATTCTCCTAAATTTCATTTAGACATCCAAAACAACCGAAAAAGAGCAAACAAAAGGAGAATTTACAGTTTAAATTTTAATTTGTATTTGGATGGTGTTCACCCCAAAACACTACTTGTACGAGTCTGGCTAAAATGTATTGTGGAATGTATGGTTAGATACTTACATGACATCATGGCTGAAACCATCATGCTTGAGAAATAACATGTTTTAATTGTGGATAGCAAGGGCATGTTGCTATTGGTTTTCGGGTTCACTCTGACCATTATAAGAAAGGTTCAAACTAAAAAAAAAACCTATGGGAAGGGGTTGGCCATAGGTTGTCTCGAACTGCACCCCAATGATGCAAAAAGTTCCCACCCACCCAGTTTGTTTTAACTGCAACTGAAGTAAATATAACATTGTCTGGTATAGTTACAAAATCTTTGCTTGATACCGATTCATCAGTATTAACCATAAGCCAAGCATTTTATAGATCAAATTTAACACATATTCAGTTGCAGTCCCTGACAGACTTACTTGATACATATTGTGCAGATGGGCAACACCTACCTTATTTGGGATTTATGGCGATGCAAATCAAAATGGAGGGATTACAAGACCCTCAAAACTGTGTTTTTCTTGTATTGTAGTACCAGACAGTTCTTACAATGAAAATAAGCCCGCGTCAATTGATACTAATGTGTTACTGAAACCTATGGATAAATCTCGTACTGCATGTGGTCCTTCACTTTTACAGTCACTGCCTTTGGAAACACCATGGTACATGGCTTTCTGATGCATTATGCTATGAGAGAAAGAATTGGCTAAAAATAACTTTCATTTTGCTGTAATTAAGAATTCGGAAAATAAGAATCAAACAATAGCTCCAAATTCACAAATGGTTCTGCATGGTTACCTTGATAACAAAATTACCTTATAATCCACCATGCTGTGTTACTCAACCCTCATCACTTTCAAACTTGAGTGATGACTTGGATATAACACCTGGCATTGTCAATTACTGTTGCAATGAGCAAGAGATTATCAACGTTTATGTTTCAACTGTATCTGTATCTACAAAGACAATCATCATACCACCAAAAGCAGTAATCTGTGAATTGCAACCCATTCCAATCACCGATTCACTGGAACAAATACCTATGAATTGTTACAAAGGTGGTACGGCGCAATATTGACTTGTTTTCCTCAAACTTGTCTGATATGCACTTTCAACAAGGGTACAAACTCGTCGAAAAATTTCAAGATGTTTCCTACAACACTGAACAGGACATCAGATTTTCATCTTTGGTAAAGCAGAGCATAAAATTAACGGATGATTTACCATTAACTAAAGACATTGATGTATAGCACCCTCAATGTTTGAGGAAGTTAAAAGCTATTTGCACCAGGTATTGGCTTCCGGAAAAATCAGATGATCACATTGTCCATGGTCATCAAATGTAGTGTTTGTTCAAAAGAAAAATGGTGATTTGCGACTCTGTGTCAATTTCTGAGAACATAACAGAATGACCATCAAGGACTTGTATACTCTTTCTAGAACTGAAGAAATTTTAGACAGCCTCAGTGGCTCCAAGTATTTTAGCATACTTGATATGAAATCGGGTTACCATTAAACTGAATTCGAGGAACTTCCCAAGGAAAGAACTGCTTTCACAGTGGGTCCTTTGTTTTTTTTCGAATTCAATGGCTATGCGTCTTGAAATGGCACCCACCACATATCAAAGGTTAATGGAAGAGTTCCTTAGTGACTTACATTTGAACGAGTGCTTGATATACCTTGATGATCTTATAGTTTTTTTTCAAAAACATTTGAGGAACATTTGGAGCATTTGAGTAATGTGTTTCAAAGGCTATGTGAGACTCGCTCAAATTATCCCCATCAAAATGTAAAATTTTTAATCAAAAAGTAGCTCATGTGGGCCATGTAGTATCAGCAAATGGCATTGAGGCTGATCCTAGCAAATTGAAAAAAATATTTCATGGTCAAGAGCTGCCAGTCCAGAACACGTATGACAGTTTCTTGGTTTCGCTGGGTATTATAGAACGTTTGTTAAAAAATTTTTCAAGAATAGCAAAACCACTTTTTATGCTCATGTCAAACCCCACAAGGGTCCAAGCGTAAAAACAAGAAACAGAAAAGTAAAACTCCTTGTTCTTGGATATGGGTAAAGAACAGGAGACTGTTTTTAACATATTGAAGAGTATTATTTCAGAACCACCAGTTCTTGGTTATGCAGACTATTACATTCCCTTTGAACTGCATACCGATGTGTGCCAAAGTGGACAGGGAGCAATGCGTTATGAAGAACAAGGTGGATTGAAACAAGTCATAAGGTACAACAGTAGATGGCTTAATAAGGCTGAACAAAACTACCCTGCTCACAAACTTAATTTTTTAGCACTCAAATGGGCTGTCACAGAAAAATTCCATGATTACTTATATAGGCACAAGTTTAAAGTATTTGCTGATAATAATCTGTTGACATGTGTTTTTACTTCAGCTCAATTAGATGCTGCTGGCCATCATTGTTTGTTGGCTTTATCAGCGTATGACTTTGACATCACATAATGTTCAGGTAAATGCAATTCTGATGCTGATTATTTAGACTGCCCGTGCTTGATACATGAGAAACAAATTTATCTGAGATGGTAAATACTGATTCAGTGAAGGAAATGTGCAGTATTTTTCAAGCACTGCCTTATGTCGACAGTTTTTGCCTGTCGGCTTCTGTAGTTACCGATAATGAAGTGGAGCATGACATCAGTGCATTGACAGATACAGAATGGAGACGGTTTCAAGCAGCAGATTCCGTATTAGCCTTTTGGATGACTGCAGTGAGAAATAAGACAAAACTAAAGTTCAACAAGTTCCCCAGTGATAAGAGGCATGCCACATTTTATCGTTCTTTTGATCACTTAACTTTACAACATGGAGTGTTATATAAACAAAACACAACTGATGAAGGGACTTCCAAACAATTAGTCATTCCCTCATCTCAGATTTAAAAAAAATGATTAAGTTCTTTCATGATGATATTGGGCATCCAGGTAGAGATTGCATGCCTTCGTTGCTAAAGGGAAGGTTTTACTGGCCTTTCATGGATTACCAGGTAGACAAATGGATCCAGAATTGTGATAGATGTATCAAAGAAAAAACTCCAACAAATACAAGGGCTCCATTAGTAAGCATTTCTACGTCCTATCCATTAAAAATAGTATAGACTGATTACCTAACATTGGAAACTTCCAAGGGCGGTTATCAGTGCGAACTAGTTATAACAAATCATTTTACTAGATATGCCCCTGCAATTCCAACTAAGAATATTACTGCAAAAACAACTGCAGAAGCTTTCTTTCAAAATTTCTTCATGCATTGTGGATTTCCTAAAAAGCTTCATTCCGGCCAAGGAGCAAATTTTAAAGTAAAATTATTAAATGATTATGTGATCTCCCTGGAACTGACAAATCTAGAACTACTCCTATCATCCCATGGGTAATGGCATGTGTGAAAGATTCATGTGGCAGAGTTTCGATGTTGGGGAGCTAGCAGCTGCTCGTCGTTGCTCGGTGGTTCTCTCTGGGTACTCCTGCTTCCTCCACCCATCAAACTGTCATTGACACGATATTACCTTGACTGTTAATGTGTCATTAAACCTTAATAAATAAACAAATAAATAAATAAATAAATAAATAAATAAATAAATGCTTTCAGAAATTACACTGACCTAAATGGTGCTATCGAGAACGATGATTGGGATATGATTTTTGAGGATTCTAATCTTGATAACATGATAAAGATTTTACTGAAAAACGTTACATCTTGCTTCAAGACACATCTCAAATAAACATACTTTCTCATGGTCCAGTCAACCAAAATAACAGCCTCCTTCAATCGTGGACTGAATACAAGTGCAAACGAAATGAAGGGGTCTCAGCAGTTTGAGAGACGGAAACGTGGTCCCTGACAAGAGTTCAGAATAGACTGCGAGGGCCCCAGACATCACTCTCATTGTGGTGGAATGCCCTGATATCTTATATTGGACATGCTTCTGCTGGGATTCCTGCTATTACTTACCAAAACAAAATGTATACGTCGGAGATTAGAAGTCAAGTTGCTCAATAAATACTTTTGCTCTATATCCACCATGGATGATTCCACGATCTCTCTGCCACCTCCTTTCCAAATGGCCAGTGTAATAATTGGCAGCATTACCCTTGCTCGCACAGGGTCCTTGGGGCTCTGAACTCAATCAATGCAACCAAAGCATCCGGACTGGTCCTTATTAGCCCGAGTCTCGAAAAAAGGGTGTACAAATTCATTGTGTGATCCACTCACTGTTGGTTCTTTTCAATATTCTTTTAGATAATTATTATTTTCCGGTCATGTAGAAAGGAGATAATGTTTCGCCCATCCCAAAAGAGAATCCTTCCAACGTGGTGACTTACTTTCGCCCAAAATGTTTGATTAGTTGTGTCTGCAAAGTATTTGAGAAATGGGTTTTCAAGCACCTCTGTGCATTTCGCACTGATAACAATCCTCTTCATGAATTTAGGTGCTTTAGGTGGGTGGCTTTAGATGATTATCGGGTTATGGCCGACAAATACACACCAAATCAATCGAACACCCCATCCTAATACACCCCATCCTGATAGAAGACTTTCAGTTACATAGAAACAACAAGCTGCCTTAAAAAACAAAATATCTCCTCCAGTAATTAAAATGGATGATGGAAACCCTAACAGCATGGCCGCTGACACTGACTATCCTAACATGACAACACAACAAGACGTCTCTGGGTCACATGGTTATGACATAACTTCCTAGGTCACATCTTCGGCCAAGCTGATGAAGGACTTTTGGGCCCTTCTACTCATGGAAAATGTATGTTAATAAACTGTTCGCAGAATTCATGTTCGGAAAGAGTTATTTCAAGTTGTTGTTATTAAATGACCTAGACTGTTTACGGAGTATGTAATCTCAAACTTGAAACAACAAATTGTTTGTTTTTATGTTGTTAAACTTCAACTTCATAAAAAGAAGTAAATACGAAATGATCTGGACGCTTAACAACATAATTGTTGCACTTCAAAAATAAATTTCAAAACTCAGAACAAGGGTAGATGAGGGTAGATCATCTATTAGGTGGACTCTTCTTCTTTGCGCCCATTTTTAGCGCAGTAACATCGAAAACGGGGGAAGGGGAGGGGTGTAACAAACCCTATTGTTGATCATATATTCCATCACTCTTTTGAAGAAAGAAACATAACCCATTGAATTTTCTTTTAAATCTACATTTCAGTACTCTCCCTTTGAAAGACAACTATCTGAAACGATACATGCACCTGTGTATTTTCCAAACAATATTTGTCAGTTTCAAACTGTGTATATTTGGGCCTTAAATTTACAAATGTTCTAAAACAAGAAACGTTAAATATAGATTGGTCTTGTTCAGATGACAATATTCATTAACTAGAAGAATGCAAGATTATTAAAACTTCCAGGTAAAGTTATTAATTATGATATACGTTAGTTTTATTATAGTTTGTTGGAAAATGGCTAAAATCATTATTCAATAAATAGTAACACGCCAATTCCTATCATCAAATTACTTTCAAGAAGAGAATGACTCATCCATAACTGAATAATAATAAAGATAATCGTATATACTCACAGTTGTTGTAGGTTATCTAGTCCCTGGAATGCACCAGATATGTTTGTTATCTGGTTGTTATACAAGTCCCTGAAAAATATTTTTAAAAATTGAACATCTACAGACTGTGTAGTTTTTCTAGACCTTGGAATGCTTCAGATGTGGCTGTTACCTGGCTAAAATCACTGGAAAGAATATAAAAATAAAACAGAACAGTTTCATCCAATGAAACCTAAACTGTTCACTCCAGTACAAAACATATCTGTACAATTTGAAGCAAAAAGTGTTTCACTTCCATTTGTGGTGAGGAAAATCTCAGTTCATTGCGAAGAAAGAATATGTTGTATAGCTAACAGTCAATATTATTTAGTTCAATCGGTCGATAAAAGTCAAATTTACGTTGATAGTTTCAGTTGATAGAGGAAACATGTTAGTACACCAGGTGTAACGTGTACCTATTACAAGAAGTGACAGGATCTCATAACAATATTTTATGAAAGAGTTCAGAGGCTCTATGGAACCAGGGAGTCTGAAATCATAACTGTTAGTAGAAGTAGTATAGTAAGAGGTTTTCGACCCCCATTACCCGGATTTTTGTCGGTGCTGCTATTGTTAAATTCCCATAGGAACTGGATTTTTGCCGGTGCAACTTTTGCCTGTGCAAATGTCGGCACCATACATCTAGATCCGGTAAATGGTGTACGTCCTGCATATTTTGTGTGCTATGGTATGTATAGTGATATATGTAAACACAGGGCTCTGTGTATATAGTATGGGTGTGAGATAGAAAATTGAAGGGGAAGGTGAGTTTTCTTGAATTTTTTCTCCGCAAAATGGTTGACGTTGCTATTGACGCCGTGACGTGATGATGCTCACGCGACGTCATAGAGATGTTGACCACTGTCGTTGTCCACTATTCAATCTGACATAACGTTGTTCGGGTCGGGGGTGTCGGACTTCTCGTAAAGGGGGAGAGTGATATGGTAGTTGTGGTATATACCTATGTAGGTATACTATTAGTCCAGTGGCCTTCATAATATCCTATGTCTGCTATAGCTAGGTCAAGCAGTATTGTGGGGATGGGTGTAATGCATGGTCGCCCAGTGCGGAATTGCGAGATAGTCCTTAATGGTTTAGATTGGCAGTATAGGATGAATGGTCTGTTGGCCTATTACCACCTTAGTAATATTAACCTACCGAATCATTTATATTATCTAATGGCTTGTATTGGTAGTTCGAAATGCTAGGCCAGGCAGTATTATAATCGTTTGTTTAGACCGGGGGCACAGGATGTTGTCCACAGGATGCACGATATATACCCTGTAGGTCCTCTGTTAGTCTTCGGTATTATTAACCAACCGATTGATGTGTATTATTATGACTGGTATAGGTAGTACGTTATGCAGGTCAAGTGGTATTGTGGGATGGGGGTGGGGGTAATGCCTGGTACAATAGAACGCCAGTATGTTAGGTGCGATATATACCTCTGTTCCCCCTCCCCCGAAAGCCATTGGTACTACTAATCGACTTGGTGCTTTGTGTCATTCCATGACTGGTTTAGGTAGTATGTAATGCGGGACAGACGTTATTTTGGGGGGGTGGGTGGGTGCAATGCATGGTCGCCTACTGTGGTAGTATATGATGTACGTTTTGTACCCATACAGGTTTCATGGAATCTCTTTTGGGAAAAACGTCTGTCGTTCGGCACTCCTTTTACTGAAATGAGGCTAAGAGTCTTATAAGCGAGTCACTCGAACAAACAATTACTCGTTAGCTCGTTTGATAGTTAGGATTCGAGTCGTTCGAGCAGTATGTACGAGTCACTCGAGGTAAAACGGAATCCCACTTATGGAATCCCTTTTTGGAATCCCGATAGAATCCCATTTTAGAGTATGTCTGTGGCTACAGAATCCCTTTTACTGAAATGAGGCTGAGAAGTGTAAAAACGAACAATTACTCTAAAGCTCATTTGCTCGATGGACTTCGAGTCATTTGAGCAATCTCTTCAGAACAACTCGATAGCATATTGGTTTTGGGAATGCTTTCGATATACACAAGGGAGATAAATATGTTAAGGCTCATTACGTCCGCATCAGTCCATTACGTCCGCAAACATAACAAAAATTGGCCCATTGTGTCCGCAAAACTCATTATATCCGCAGGAATTTTTCTATTGTGTCTGCAAAACCCATTATGTCCGCATCATGTTCACCCATTGTGTCCGCAAAACCCAATACGTCCGCAGCATTTTAACCCATTATGTCGCAAAACTCATAACATCCGCAGCATTTTGGCCCATTGCGTCCGCAAAACCCATTATATCCGCAGGAATTTGCTCATTGTGTAAGCAAAACACATTACGTCCTCAGCATTTTGGCCCATTGTGTCCGCAAAACCCATTATATCCGCACAAATTAGCCCATTTTGTCCGCAAAACCCATTACGTCCGCAGCATTTTGACCCAGTGCGTCCGCACACCCATTATATCTGCAGAAATGTGCCCATTGTGTCCGCAAAACCCATTACGTCAGCAGCATTGTGACCCATTGCGTCCGCATAACCCATTATATCCGCAGTAATTTTCCCATTGTGTCCGTAAAACCCATTATGTCCGCAGCATTTTGACCCATTGTGTCCACAAAACCATTTACGTCCGCAGCATTTTGACCCATTGTGTCCGCAAAACCCATCACGTAAACAGTATTTTCACCCATTGTGTCCACTGTGTCCGCAAAACCCATTATGTCTGTTGGTTGTGTTGAGGTATGCATTTATGTGCGGATATAACGGTTTTGCGGAAGCTTAATGCATATACAGCACTGCACCTCGAACAAAACACGCAACACAACACCCAACACGTCATAACGAAACTGCATATATACAAAACAACACAACACAAAAGACAACGCAACATAATACACGAAATACCACATCCAACAACACAATACAATTCCAGATGAGAACGCACAGCACTATGCCACTCGATACCTCCCCACACCTGACCATGTGAGACAACATCCCATTACACAATGCACAAAACAAAACACAACGCAGTTCAGTCCAACCCAACATACAGTAAAACAGAGAACACCAAAACGCAAAACTAGATGGTGTCATCCCCGCCTTTGCATTCTTGATTATCGGTTACTGCTTGAAAAATTCGAAACCTTTATGCACATCTAGAGATCCCTTCCGATACATATGAACACACTTCCAAAGTTTCGATTTAAAACCCCTAGGAACCTTTTGGCTGAAACTGATTATCTAACTACAAATGTGGTGCCTTAGGTGCCGCGTGGGTCCGAATAAAAAATCCGAAACGTTTATGCACATCTAGAGACTCTACAGAACATATGAACACACTATCAATGTTTCAAATTAAACCCCCAGCAGTCTTTTGCTGGAAACCAATTTTCTAACGACAAACGTGGTGCTACGGATATCACATGGGGCCGAATAAAAAATTCAAAACTTTTATGCACATCTAGATACCTTACCGGAACATATGAACACACTTTCAATGTTTCGAATTAAAACTCCTAGGAGCCTTTCACAGGAAACCGATTTTCTAAAGACAAAAGTGGCGCTACGGCCGCCACACGAGGATGAATCAAAAATCCGAAATCTACCTTTATGCACATCTAAATACCCTACCTGAACATATGAACACACTTTCAACGTTTCGACGTAAAACCCCTAAGAGCCTATCGCTGGAAAACGATTCTTTAAAGAAAATTCGAAACCTTTTGGCACATCTAGAGACCCTACCAGAACATAGAACACGCTTTCAGCGTTTCAAATTAAAACCTTTAGGATGCTTCCACCGGAAACTGATTTTCTAACAATAACAATAAAAATGGTTCACGTAGTTCCACTGGAACCACTTGGGGCCAAATCAAAACCCCGATACCGTTGCGGACATCTACAGATGCTACCTGAACACCTCAGCATAGACTAAATGTTTCGAATTACATGTATATGATGTTGCTGATATGAAGTCCGGGCGTACGGAAGGGACAGACGGAGATCAACCCAATATCCCTGCTGTTTTCAAATATGCGGGGATCAATATACTATACTACTCAATCTCAGTATAACACACCCTATGCAACACCTAATAACATAACACAACATAACATCGCACAACACAGTACCGCACAACATAATACAGCATAGAACTGCATTAAAAAAACATCATATCACACCAAATAAAGCACCACACAAAACACCCCAATAATGCATAGAACAATACCACGCAATACCGCTGAATAGAATACAATATCACGCAGTACTTTTGAGAACATCACAACACAGAACAAAACATA
Source organism: Pictodentalium vernedei (assembly GCA_031216915.1). Taxonomy (NCBI): domain Eukaryota; kingdom Metazoa; phylum Mollusca; class Scaphopoda; order Dentaliida; family Dentaliidae; genus Pictodentalium; species Pictodentalium vernedei. The sequence continues at coordinate 835,456,246 of CM062296.1, read as the reverse complement.
ATATAGCTCTACACACACAGCGCACATTACGCGACACTCGACCAACACCGCTCAATATTCCACATCACACGATACTACATAATTCAACACAACACTATTCCACCCAACACAGTGCCGCACAACACAACGCAGCGTAACACAACTCACTACAGTACCACGAAATCCACCACGTCTGTGTCTAATATCAGCCAAATCACAAACCACGAACTCATCTATCATAAAGTAAACATAACCAATGCCCCCACCCCGAACAATCCGAACCACTAACAATATTACCTCTAGCACAGAGCACTATCACACCAACCTCTAGCACTGAGCGCTATCACACCAATCACTAATAACAGTATGAACGCTATCTCAGATCACACTAGCTCCTAAGCCAACTAAAACAACATTAAGTACTAAGTCACAAACAGCACTATCACCCTATCCCTACAGCAACCATCAACTCCAAATGAATTAAGACTATCACCCTACTCTTACAGAAACCATCAACTCCATATGAATCAACAGAAGCTCTGCTGACTCTACCTCCAGAATCTCGATCACGATTTCCTTGAAAGTACTTGGAACGAAGTGTAAAACAATATCTCAATCCCTACTGTTAGCCAAATCACTAACAACACTGCCTCTACCCCATTTGAATCCAACCCCCACCACTATCCTCACAATCGACCAAATTGCAACATTTCACAACTATCACTCAAATACCTAAAAACATCTATTTGTTATCCGACCGACCGACCGACCGATCCGACCAACCGACAGACTTACTTCTTGGAAAAAAATTACATCTCTCAGGAACAGCTCAAATATTTGGCCCCTTCACGCTATGAGGTAAAACCTAGAACTCTTTTATATTTTGCAAAAGACGCACAAACCGATAGATACCTGGACTAGTCCGCACATGCCTAGAGTCAGGCCGATTATTTCAGACTGCGGATCGGCATCGTACCTCATTGATCAGTATGTAAATATTTTTTTGAAACACGAAGCTAACCGCTGTGCAAGCCATTTAAAAAACATCAAAGATTGTCTGGCTAAAATTTCAGATCTAAAAATTTCAAAGAATACATTTTTGGCGACGCCCGATGTCGATGCTACGTGCACAAATACAGTCATTAATTCGGGCCTTGATTCAATCAAAAAGACCTGATAAACAAACACTCCAACTGTTGGAAATCAGTCTAAATGGTAATGATTTTGAGTTTGACGGTCAATATTATCAACAAATCAAGGGTACTCCCATAAGAGAAACATACAGTCCTTCGTTTGCCTCCATTTGTATGTCAAAGTGGGAAGAGGCCACCCCTTGCAGCAAAAACCATTGTCACAAAGTTACTTCTTCAAGGAGTCTGGCTCATTTTTCAATCATCAAACCAAATGCCAATACAAACTACACGACGAAATTGAATGTGAAGCTAAAAATATTATTTACCTGATTACTTGTACTTGTAAATGCCAGTATCTTAGAGAAACCTGTTGGCCTTCAGGAACGAGAACCACCCGCCGCGTGTCCGACAGTGTCAACGAGAACGAAACACATGTTTTTTTGAGCACTGCAACAACCCAGACCACAACATCAGTCAACACTTCAGAATAGTTCCAATCGAAAAAATTCCATTTCAAGACATGAAAACTACCTTCGAATTCCGTAAGATTCGCGAAGGTTTCGGGATCCGATAACTTCAAACGTTGACACCTCTTGGTATGAACGTTCGTGTCGGTCACCAAGACAAGAAGCATTTCTTCCCTTTGTCTTTGAGTGTAACCACCAGGCCATCCAAATCGGTCACATGTTTAAAGAGAAATCTAAAATCCTCAATTACAAGCTGAAACAGCCCATCCAGGCGCGACCTTTGTCTTTTCTAAAAATCGCACTTTAAGGAATATCCTCGTGAGTTACAAATTTAAGCCAATGAGCGTAAACTGATTTTGTGATGCGAACATGGCTTATTGTGAACGGGTGTGTGGGGAGGGTGCTGAACGGCGAGGCATGCAGACCTCGCACCGCACCTCGTTCCTGACGGGTGACGCCGCGTGTAAGTTCTTTTGAATTTACACACGGACCAACCTGTCTGGCCATGGCGTTCTTTGCTGGATGTTCAATCCCTCTTTCTCTCTCATATTTACTGAGGCCTTTAGGTACATTTAAAACTGAAAAAAACAACAAATCGACCCAATATTATTGGGCTATTTAAAAAATAAAAATCAGGTTTAGTCAAGAAAGGGATTTCGTTCACTTTGTGCTAGTGCGTGTCTATCCATCAAAATATCAGAATGTCAGATGTTTCAAACTTGCTTACTGAGAGTACATAGGTAAATTCGCTGTTTTTCTGCACTTTTCGAAGCAAGCCCGGCGTTTGAAATTTTACACTTTCAGATATAGTGTGCAAAGGAGAGAGAGAGAGAGAGAGAGAGAGAGAGAGAGAGAGAGAGAAGAGAGAGAGGGAGAGAGAGACTGACTGGCTGGATAGCGCCTACTGTATCTGGAGATGTGATTGTCCCTGATGAGCCTATCCATACCCCCGCGGCCATCATCATTAAGCGAAGATGAAAAGGGGTACAACGCTGGCTAAAAAGTCCAATCAAAACTATAAGCACAAGTGCACAGGTTCCCATGGTAGTGAACATTTATACCAAGTTTCAAAGAAATCAACCCATAAAAATCTGAGAAAATCTCCGGATAAAATTCTAGGCAATTCAGGCACTTTAAGACAAAAGGGGACATAAATCTGGCAAACACGTCCAATCAAATCTATAAACCCAAATGTACAGGACCCCATAGTAGTAACCATCCATACCAAGTTTTAAAGGAATCGACCGAAAAACGTCTGCGAAAATCTCCGAACAAAATTGGGACATTCTGAGACGAAAAGGGGTAAAATTCTGGACAAAAATATCCAATCGGAACTCTAATCGTTGGTACGCAGGTTCTATGGTAGTAAACGCTCATACCAAGTTTCAAAGGAATTAACCCATAAACAACTAAGAAAATCACCGGACACATTTCTTGGCCTGCTTTATCAAGTCGAAAAGGGGCATAATTCTGGCAAAAATAATCCCACCGGAACTATAGTCGCAGGGGCATAGGCTCCCATGGTGGGGAACATTCATACCAAGTTTCAAGCAGATTGGTCTATAAGTGTCTGAGTAAACCTCCGGACAAAATTATGTCGACGGACAGACGGACAAGGTGATTCCAGCATACCCCCCCCCCCCCCCCCCCCCCCCCATAGTTGATCTATTGATCCACACCTCATTGGACATTTTTCACATATTCACATTTCATCGAGTTCACTTAACGAAATAGAAAAACATCTTTTTCGTTTCAATTTCCTTTATTAATCACACACAAGTACACAATGAAAATTAATAGTACTTTTGACTCTGATTTGGCTGATTTTGCTCTTGCTCCCGCAAGCGCTGGTCCTTCTCGGGACTCAAATTCAGTCGACTTCACATAGGTCGACAGAAGAGAGATCACAGAACTAAGACAACCTGACGAAGAGAACAAGAACCTCAGAGAGAAAGTTGAATAGTTTAGAAGACGGGAGAGAAGCAAATAAGGAGTTAAGTCGAGATTTCAGAAATTTGACTCAATAGGTAGCAGAGCTGGTTATCGTATCGGCAGGCATGGTGGTCAGAACCAGAGCAACCACAACGAGAACCCAAATTAGGGAAGGCAGAGGAGAAGAATAAGAACCCGAAGAACCAGAATCACAACGAGACTGAACCATCTGCAACATCCCCCAAAGGATGAAACGGCAGTTCATAGGGATTCACTCGGAGCAGCTACGTCAAAAATAACAGCAATTCCAAAACGTTCCACTGCGGTTTTGAGAGCGCAGAGCGGCATGGAGATTAATAGAATAACTAAGGAAGACATGGACAATGTAATAGAAAACGGTAGCTATATATATTTGAATAACAGAAAGAAACCGAAACAACAGCAGCCCGCTAAGAGGACAAGGACAAGACAAAAGAGCACACACGGAACAGAACAAGGGAGACAGCCAACAGCATAGTACGAATAAACCCCAGAACGCAAGTAACAAGACAAAACTCACATAAGTTTAAGAAAAGCATCCAGAGGCATATCTTAACAATCCCATAAAACTGAATACTGCAATGATTAGGGAAAGGTGGTCAGATTATCTGTTCAACACCAGTGTCACAAGAGCAGGAACACTGATGGTATACCCCCGGGAAGAAAGAACAAGCGATGTCTTATTAAATGGAGGACCCAGAAACATAAGCAATACATAATTTAGAGACAGTGACACACAGTTCGAGCATCTCTGCAAAGAAAGCAATCAATCCAACCCCGAACTATATCGTAATCTGTGGTGTCAACCCAGAAATCACAGGGAAAGACATAGAAGATGAGATTGGGTAAGGGGTTATAAAGCTCACAGGATGAAGAGTGGTTCAACAAACCAAGTGACTTGAAAATCGAACTAAGCTGAACCACCGCCGCCCTAAAGGAAGAACTTTCAGCTGGTATAAAACCTGGTATATCCAATAGACGCTACAAGGTCGAAGACTACAGACCAGGAATTCACATCACGCAATGTTACAACTACAAGTGATTTGGGTACACCGCCAAATACTTCACCCCCATTGCCCACGTGGGGGGCACGGTGGCGTTGCGTACTAAGGCGTACTGGACGTCGAAGGTGCACCTGTCTTCAACCAATGTTAACCCTGCTTGTGTGGAGTTGGTATGTTGGGGAGCTGACAGTTGCTTGCCGTTGCTCGGTGGTTCTCTCCGGGTACTCCGGCTTCCTCCACCCGTAAAACTGTCATGGTCATGATTAGCCATTGAGAAGAAATATGTGACCTTAAACACCAATAAATAAATAAATAAACAAATATCTAACCCGGTGGAACTTGAAGCAGACATTCCACTAGGATAGGTCCGGAGCCCACTACTCTTCCTAATCTATGTGAACTACCTTCCCATCAACCCAATGAACAACGTGCAAACATCCCAATTTGCCGAATATCTAGGGCTCTCGACACCAAGCAACATAATCACCATAATCCAATAAAAAACTATAAAAAAACACTAAATGACACTGAAAGATTGTGCTCCGAGTGGAGAATAAAACCGAACACAACAAAGATACAAGTAAACCTCTCCCACAACACAGGAACCGAACCAGACATCAAAAGTACTCTATTCAGAGAAGACGCCAAACATTGCAACATACTTGACATCACTTTAGACGAAAAGCTCATCCTGCGTAGTCATGGCAAAATAATATATAACGAAGCACGGAAAAGAATCGGCGTATTCAAGAGACTTCGATAAACAAACTTGGGTATCAGCGCGACGAGACTTCTGCCACTCTGTATATCCTGCATACGTCGAGTACAAGAATATGGTGCAATCATACTAAAAACGCCTGCCAAACAACACTCCTAGAGATACAACGCACGAAAAACTACGCAGTCAGAACAGCCTGATGCTTCCTGGAGACACAGCAACAAATTACCTCCACGAAGCGTATAGTCCCAACAATCCATGAGCGCTACGCTGACCTTCAACAAAAGACCATCACCAGGATAAAACTATTTGAAGACCTAAACATTAAAACAGAACTGCTAGAAAGACAGAAAAAAACAAGTCGCTTTTGGGATCAACACGCCAGCTTGACAATGGAAGTACCTCTCAGGTTAAGGTTCGCAATCAATAATTGTGAAGCGGAACCACCGACATACTATAAATCAACAGCCTTCAGACAGTTCCCAACAACACCGTGCTACACCGACCTTCAACAAAAGACCACCACCAGACTAGCCCACGTTTAAAGACCTAACCATTAGAACACAACGGCTAGAAAACAGAAAATTTAGTCCCTTTAAGGATGGACAGGCCAACTTGACAGTGGCAGTACCTCCCAGGGAAGCGAAACCTTCTCACATTGGTCCACGTCAGTCAAAGGGTTCATCCTAAGTTGCTTCCATCAGAAAACTGGGTATAATAGTAACACATATATCACAAATCAGTAATGATCGTGAACCAGAAGAACATATATGCTATAAAGCAACAACCTCCAGACAGCTATTAGCAACTCCACGGACGAGTCATAACAATGTAAATCCCAGGAGAGACAAAAACCCACAGATGCAACAGAAAAACAAACAGGTCACGAACCTCAAACAGAGAGTGGTAGTACCTGTCAACGAGGCCTGGTTCCCTTCACGTTGCTCCACGTCCTTTGAGTTCACACATCAAGAAAATAACAAGAGCGCACATATCGCTGAAACAATACAATGTCCCCTACCGGACTAATGAGCATTAATAATTATACAAATGTTATAACCTATATGTGATCAGCATGAATTCCGTTGAAGCATTTCCCCCAAAAGTCCAGAAAACTGATATTTTGGCACTTTTCCATATTCCCAAGGGCCTTAACTCACACAAGAATAATGCAATCAGCATGAAACTCAAACTTGAACTGTAAGACATTGTTCTATAGTAGGTCACCAAGAATGAAATCATTCGGGTGAAGCATTTCCAAAAAAAGTTCGGAAAAACTAAAGTATGACTGACAGACTGACTGACAGACTGACGGATGGACAGAGTGCAAATGAAACTTGATCTGTAAGTCATCGTTCTACAGTAGGTTACCAAAAATGAAATTATTCCGTTGAAGCATTTCCAAAAAAAGTCTGGAAAACTAAAGTATGGCCGACAGACTGACTGACAGACTGACGGATGAATGGACAGAGTGTAAATGAAACTTCATCTGTAAGTCATCATTCTATAGTAGGTTACCAAAAATGAAATCATTCCGTTGAAGCGTTTCCAGAAAAAGTTCGGAAAACTGATATTTTGGCGCTTTTCCATATTTCCAAGGGCTATAACTCACACAAGAATAAGGCAATCAGCATGAAACTCAAACTTGATCTGTAAGTTATCGTTCTATAGTAGGTTACCAAAAATGAAATCATTCCGTTGAAAGATTTCCAAAACAAGTCCTGAAAACTGATATTTTGACGCTTTTCCATATTTCCAAGGGCCATAAATCACACAAGAATAATGCAATCAGCATGAAACTCAAACTTGATCTGTAAGTCATCGTTTTATAGTAGTTTACCAAAAATGAAATCATTCCGTTCAAGCGTTTCCAAAAAAAGTCCAGAAAACTGATATTTTAGCTCTTTCCATACTTCCAAGGGCCATAACTCACACCAGAATAATGCAGTCAGCATAAAACTCAAACTTGATCTGTAAGTCATCGTTCTATAGTAGTTTACCAAAAATGAAATCATTCCATTGAAGCGTTTCCAAAAAAAATCCGGAAAACTGATATTTTGGTGCATTTTCCCATATTTCCAAGGGCCGTAACTCACACAAGAATGCAATCAGCATGAAACGCAAACTTAATCTGTAAGTCATCGTTCCATAGTAGTTTACCAAAAATGAAATCATTCCGTTGAAGTGTTTCCAAAAAACTCCGGGAAACTAAAGTGTGACTGACAGACTGACAGACTGACAGACGGACAGACTGACAGGCTGACGGATGGACAGAGTGCAGACCTATAGTCCCCTCCGGCGATGCCGGTAAGGGACTAAAAAGGCTGACCCAAACCTGCCTCAGACATCAGACAATCAATAGAACATCGAACAACCAAAACTCGATCAGCAGAAAATTGAACTTCACAAGGTGGGAAGAAGGGACCTCCACTAGGTCCGACTCTCACGGGCCCAAACGGGTCAAGTCCGGCCTTTAGCCGGATAACCACAAACCAATATTTCATTGGACTAGCTTCTTGGCTCCCGAAAGAACAATGTTAGTCAGTTCCAAACGTACAACGTGACAGTGCATTCGGTATTTTATTGCTAATTTTTCATATTTTTTATTTATATTGACGAATCGGGTTTTCCTTTTTCACCAGTTACTTAAAATATTTTTGGGGATTTTGAAGGATAGCTGACAATAGACGCAGCAGTAAGGCAAATGGCCGGCCAAACTTTGGTAATGTCAGGCCGGGTAATGGTGCTGGAGGCAGGGGCCCTCAATCTCAGACCTGTGCACGTAAATTGCCTTATATAGAATGCTCCAGTTTTTTCACCACATCTATTATTTTAAGGAAGGTCGGGAGAGAAAAATCTGCCCCTCATTTCTTTTCAGGAAGTTGCAGCGGAGAAAGGCCTTTGTGAAGCTCAAGGGAGTGGCGACTCAGCTTCTCCTGCCCTCCGCAAAATTAGGGAGGCCAATGAAGTCAGGGCTCGCTCAGTTCACGTCAGTTGAGCATTACAAATGGAGTCTGGATAAACAAAAGGTCGAAATTTCCCGTGTTTATTCTTCTAAATATCTCGACTTCAGACTGATTCGTAGTTTGGGTGTTATATTTCGTGTTTTGTTCGTGGTGTTGTTCTTTATGTGTATTGATGCTATAATGCTTGATGTTATGTTGCGATGCTGGCTTCTTCCGTGCTGTTGTTCTTGAACAGGAACTTCGCTCCGTGTTCCTTGACCCCAATCTCCCTGGCTTCTTACCTATTTGTCCCTAGCGCAGAAAATATAAACTGCATCATGCACAGTGAATGAAAACACATTTATTTTGTGAAATGCTTTATCCAGGTTAAGAAGAAGACAATAGACGGAGAGACCGTAAACATGAAAGAAGTCGAAATCAAGAAAGAAATTCGTTCCAAAGGATGCTTTAAATTCATGTCCACCAGTTTCGAGAAACTTAGCAATTTAGTGAAAGAGAAATTTATAATCACGGCTGAAATCTTTCGAGAAGAGCGGACTTAGATAGTTTAGACATTTTTGATTCGAAATTATATGACGACTCGACGCTCACATTTCCGACGTCCACTCCAAATTATATGACGACTCGACGCTCACATTTCCGACGTCCACTCCAAATTATATGACGACTCGACGCTCACATTTCCGACGTCCACTCCAAATTATATGACGACTCGACGCTCACATTTCCGACATCCACTCCAAATTATATCACGACTCGACGCTCACATTTCCGACGTCCACCCCAAATTATATGACGACTCGACGCTCATATTTCCGACGTCCACTCCAAATTATATGACGAATTGACGCTCACATTTCCGACGCCCACTCCAAGCTCGCTAAAATATGTGGAAATTGTTCGATATTCACGTCACCCATGATAGATTATCACGATCTGTTCTGAAAACTGACTTTATTCTCCAAGCTGACGTCTTCGAATGTTTTTGAACCGTCTGTTGTGACATTACTATCTAGATCCAGCATGGTATTACACGGCTCCCGAACTGGCTTGGGCTGCTCTCTTGAAGACAACCACAATCCAGTTAGAATTATCCATCCGATGTGGACATGTTACACATGTTCGAAAAGGGTGTCGAGGTAGTGCGTCGATGATATTGCTCAAATATGTGAAAACAAACAATGGCTATATGGATGGATTCGATTCGCGAGAATCGAATACATAATCTCTACCTGGGTGTTATTAATTGATAAGATTGGGTCATGGACGATCTGTTACCGACAAAATATTTCAAATGGGTGACGAAACGGGAGGAGGTGGAAAACTGAAGACACAATCCCTGTCTTTTAGAATGTGGATCTAGAATATCCCATAACATTACGACACAACGATTATAACCTGGCACCCAAATGATTGGAAGTGAACAAAGTTGAAAAACTCACTCCATATTTGAACAAACAAAATATATAAACGTAGTGTACTGTGAACACCTGGAACACTAGTTAGATTATGGCATGAAATTAGTCGACATCCTACTTAACATCCGACTCAACGGGAGCCCTTGAATATAGATGTACATAGATCTCAACTCAGATTTAAGGAGGTGCGGACTAGGACAGAATTTGGGGGCTATCTTTTCAAACTCATGGGCACATGCATGTACGGAAAATCGATGGAAAACTTCAGAAAGAGGGTGGACTTTCGTCTCATCAAGTCACTGGGGAGGGGGGGGGGGGGAGGTGGAAATATACATTTCCGAAGCAAACTACAAACATCGAACCATCAAATTTTGTGCGTATTCGGGTGTGGGTGGGGGGGGGGGGGGGGGGTGGGGGTGGGGGGTGGCTAGGAATGTAACGAGTCAAATTAAATCGCCTGAAAGTTGTATTTATCTTCCATATTCTACGTTTTATTAAAAATCAACGGGAATCGGAATCTTTACATTCAGGATGTAGCCAAAGATTCCCCTCGTATGATTTGTCTCATGTGTACCATTTAAGTCTAAAAGGGAAACAGTTATATTACAGATCTCGCAACTAATCCGAAATAAATATTTTCTAAAGTATGGAGCCAAAAATTGTCTTTTTTGTTCTAATGTAGAGGTGTGTTAGACCCACAGATAACTTTGTGTATTGTATTCCTACCATAATTATTTGACTGTTAAATTATAAAAGTTACTGTAAGAGAAGTCTTTAATATTATCTTATAAACTTCAAACCAAAATAACTCGTAGAGTGTTATGTTATTTTTATTTATCCGATTATATTTAAATGTGTTTTGTTACAGTTAATAAGATAGTGACTAAAGGCGTTATCTAATATATTGGAGCAAGTAAAATTATTACGAAAAGAATAACTTCTTGTGAATCGGAGAGCAAGTAAAATTATTACGAAAAGAATAACTTCTTGTGAATCGGAAACGCATTTAGAAAACAAGAGGCCCCAATGAGCCTTAATCGTTCACCGGCCAAAGTGATTCAAAGAAGTATTTGAGGTCACATTCAGTTAGACATGGTTCATCAACACTACAAAGGAAGGAAGTCATGAGAGACAAATTTTATGGAAATAGGGCCATGGCTTGAACAAACTTGAATCTTAACCCCCTGAGGATGCTGCATACCAAATATCAAAAAACATTCATCTGCTGGATCTGAAGAACAAGAGTTTTAAAGAAAATTCCTCATTTTGAACTAAGTTATCATTCGGGCGCCCAGAGTGAGCCCAAATATGAACCCAGGGACTTGGCTTGAACAAACTTGAATCTCACCCCCTGAGGATGCTGCATGCCAAATATCAAAACATTTTCGACGGCTAAATCTGAAGAAAAAGATTTTTAAAGAAAAATTTCTCATATTGTCTAAGTTATAATTCAGGCTCCCACAGGGAGCCCAAATATGGACCCAGGGACTTGGCTTTAACGAAATTGAATCTCACCCCCATATTAAGGATGCTGCACACTACATATCAAAACATTCCGACTGATGGATCTGAAGAAGATTTTTTAAGAAAATTCCCCATTTCGAACTAAGTTACAATTCAAGCTCCCACAGTAAGCCCAAATATGGACCTAGGGCATGGCTTGAACAAACTTGAATCTCACCCCCCTAAGGATGCTGCATACCAAATATTGAAACATTCTGACTGCTAGATCTGAAGAAGAAGATTTTTAAAGAAAAGTCCTCATTTTGAACTAAGTTATCCTTCGGGCTCACACAGTGAGCCCAAATATGGATCTAGGGACATGGCTTGAACAAACTTGAATTTACCCCCCCCCCCCCCCCCCCCCCCCACCCCCCACCCCCCTAACGATGCTGCATACCAAATACTGAAACATTCTGACTGCTAGATCTGAAGAAGAAGATTTTTAAAGAAAAGTCCTCATTTTGAACTAAGTTATCATTCGGGCTCCCATAGTGTACCCAATATCAAAAGATTCTGCCTGCTGGATCTTGAGAAGACGATTTTTAAAGAAATTTGCCTGAAATGCACTAAGTTCAAATTTCGGCTCCAATACTGAGCCCAAATATGAACTCAGGGGGGGCCGATTTGAACAAACTTGAATCAGATATACCCCATAATGTTGCATACCAAATATCAAAAGATTCTGCCTTCTGGATCTGGAGAAGAAGATTTTTTAAGAAATTTGCCTGAAATGCACTAAGTTCAAATTTAGGCTCCTATACTGAGCCCAAATATGAACCAAAGGGGCCGATTTGTACAAACTTGAATCAGATCCAGCCCACAATGTTGCATATCAAATATTAAAAGATTCTGCCCGCTGGATCTGGAGAAGAAGATTTTTCAAGAAATTTGCCTGAAATGCACTAAGTTCAAATTCGGACTTCTATAGTGAGCCCAAATATGAACCCTGGGAGCCAATTTAAACAAACTTGAATCTGACCCCCTAGAGATGATGTATACCAAATAGGAAAGAATTCTGTCTGGTGGATCTGAAGAAGATTATTTTTTTTTAATTTTGGAAAGCAATTCATGGGTGCTATCAGTGTTATGCCCCTTGTGGTGCTCCCTGTGGGTGCGGCAAGTTTCTGTTTACAAGTATGAATTGACATGTGATCGGGAACATGCACACCAAATGTGGTTCAATTTGATTCAGTAGTTTGGGAGGAGTAGTCGATAATGTAAAGTTCACGATGGACGACGACGGACGACGAAGGACGACGACGGACGGCAACTGATAAGTTAAGCTCCGTTCGGTGAGCTAATAAACGATTTTTAATAATAGTAAGGGCAGTTTCTACAGAACTCAAATTTGAGCTTAAAATAGTAAAGAGCTTTGATAAATTGTGATAAATGTTGGCGAAATATCACCAGAAATATAACTTAAAAAGAAAAGAAACTCACGCCATAACTGAACAATAATATATAAGTGTATATACTCACAGGTGTGTAAGGTTATATAAACCTTTGAATACACCGTCTATAGTTTTCTATATATTTTTATGGTTATCAATCCTTTGTAATTGGTTTATTTACCGGTAATTATAGAATATCAGCTCCTACGCCAAGACAATTCATTACAGTTTCAATCTACCGCCATTGTACTTGAACACTGCCAATGCTTTTGAAAATAGGAATGTTCTTAAACATTTAAAAAAAAAAATGAATCGAATCTAGATGTTTTTGAAATCCACTCAACATCAGAAGTCAACTGGAATTTCATGTTCGGGAATATATGTTTCAAAGCACACGAAGGTCGAAACACCAATGAAGATGATAAAGCTTTCAATGTGTCTCGGGATAGTATAACTATGTCAGTAACAAGTATTTGTAGTTGTGGGGCCTTGACATGATTAAAAAATACTCCGCCTGCTTTGTGGATTTCTGCCATAATGAAATAACAAAATATAAGAATGAAAAATAACATTATAATTAAACAAAAATGACCATAGGGAGCATGGTAGTTGTAGAATACGGAATCTTCACACTACTCATCATTCGTATCGGCTCCTCCATCCACCGCATCCCCATCCCCATCCCCACAATGGTGGCCCTCGTGTGTTGACTGTCCCGGTAAGACTTTATTAAGCATACTTCCAATACCAGTCAACCTTAATCGATAGAACTGCCCAGCCTGATACAGAAAATTCTTTCTCATGATGTTGACACAGCAAGCGCACCATAAACGACAGCCATTATTTGCCAGATACAGAGAATAATTTATCATGATGGCCAAATATCTCGCGTATCGATGGATCTGTCCAGCCTGATACGGACAATTCTTTCTCATGATGGTGACACAGCAAGCGCATCATAAACAACAGCCATTATTTGCCTGATACAGATAATAATTTATCATGGCCAAACATCTCGCGTACTACACGTGATAGACTTCACTTGCCTGATACATAGAGTTCATGCTCATGGTAACCAAACAGCTAGTTTAACAAAGCGGCATACGTAACCTAGCCTGATAAAGCAATACTTTCTCTTAATGGCAAAAACAACTAGCGTACCAAAAGCGGCTGAGGTTACTCACGTGACGCAGATAATACTTGCTCTTTATAACTAGCGAACAATGACCGACAGACTTTACTTGCCTGATACAGACAATATTTTTCAAATGGTGGCCAAACAACTAGCGTACCACAAGCGGCAGACATTACTTGCCAGATACAGGTATTACTCGCTCATGGTGTCAGCCTACTAGCGTAGCATAAGCGGCAGACCTTAGTGGCTTGATACAGACAATACTTGCCTATGATGGTCAAGCATCTAGCGTACCAAAAGCGGCAGACTTTAGTTACGTGATACCGTAAATGCTTGCCCATGATGGTCAAACATCTACCGTAACATAAGCGTCACACATTACTTGCCTCAGACATACATGATATGAAGAATTATAACAAGACGAATTATGGTCACTGTGATTGATTTGGCGACGATCCCAATTAGGAGGGTCAAATGGATTCTGTTCAGTCGTTTCCTACACAGGAAGGCGTGGAGGTACGGCGTAGAGTTAATCAATCCCTTCCGAGGTCATTACCAATTTCAAAGACAACAGGCTGAAGTTTCCTCCTGCGAGATCAGTTAATCGCATCACTCTTCTCCCACGATACGCACGAGTTTTGCATTGCAAGACCTCACCAAGTCCCAGCTTGAACGTCATCATGAAAAAGTAAGACCCGAACGTGAATGTGTTTGAAGTGGTGTTATAGACCAAGAGTTTACACCTCGCACTTCAACTAGAATGTGAATATCCAACATTATTCGCTGCTGAAGGTCAAATCGTAAAAAATGGACACCTTGATCTAACTTGATGTGCGCACACATGCCATGGATGTCAGGATCCAGGGTGGTTAAGAGACTGTTTGTGTATCTGTCAGGATCTGTCCATTTATTAACTCTTTTTTGCAGGTAAAATCATTACCAGAATGCCCTGACACATATGACATATTCTCAAAATTTGATATTTTTATAGTGTTTCTATAACAGGTTTGTATAACAAGTTTCTACAACCCTCACCATAAGTAAAACATACTGAAAGCATTCACAAGTGTCGACATAATTGTTGCTTGTCTTCCGTTTTTATATATTCATTTTAGCGTTTGTTTAAACAAAACACGAAAAGAAGTCTTCTATTTGGAATGGTTGTTATATTAATTTTTTGAATGTTTTTTTTTACGAAAAAAGCAAACAACTAGCTTATTGGTAACTTCGAATGTCTTTATGCTTTTCGAGGGTTGAGCTGCTAGCCGATTTTCTTGACGTGTTAGACGTAGATCGTCCGTCGTCGGAAGGCGCAGTTCCATAGTCAAAATCAGAAAGTGTCCATTCTCTGAGAGTTCAATGTGGATACATACCATTTTGCTACGTGAATCCACTATAGACCCTCTGCAGGAGGCCTGGTAAACGTATGCGTGGACATCACTGCCCACGCGTTTATTACGTCGACTCCACGGCGACTGTACTGTAGTCAAACAGTTCATAAAAATGGATCAAAACCAGGACCCTGTTAAAACAGGTGTTAAAGAAAAGAAATCATTAAAGAGTTTTGTTATACCGTGAAAGAAAAGAGTGAACAATCATCATAATAATAATACAAAGAGTTAGATTATATTCCAAATAGTTAGTTATAGATAATTGTTTATACTTACAGGTATTGTAAATTGTGTAGTCCTTCGAATGCTCCCGATATATTCGCTAGGTTGTTATAGCGCAATTGAAAAAAGACATAAAGCGTGAAGAGAATACTTTCGTCATGACAAAAGTAAAGATTGATAACAATTTGTTACCACCTCTTGGTTTACTGAATTGTTCTACGTGTTTTGCAGTTACAGGCCATATGTTTATATCACGAAAAATAAAAATCCAAATCTAAATTGGAAAACAGGTTTTTTAAAACTGGTAGTACTTTTTCAACTCAGCCAGCCCACGACTTCTTTCAGATAAGAAGGGGGCGGGGGTATGATTTGTACATGTATTTTGTTAGTTGTTGAGAGACCGAATGAAAATTGATTTGTCTGATCGATAACTATAAATATACGTGGTTTTGCTGAATACGTTATGTCACATGTTACTAGAAATGAATGGATTTTTGCTCATAGATTTGATGGTTGTTTTTAACAGCAATATTCTTTATTTAGTTTCGTTTCTTTTAATCCGTGGTGCATGTTGCTCGACGCTAACATTTGTCTGCAATTCCCTCAGTGTCTTTAAAAAACTCGATAGAAAGTTCCGTAATGGTCGCTCCATAAACTTCAACATTTCCTCTGTCATACACTGAATCGCTATCCCATGATTAATTCTACAACAGTGGTCAATGGAATTGTTGATACGAAGAATCAATGAAACATTATTACTAACAGTGTTTTATCTCCATCGTCTTCTACTGAACATTGAATAAGGAACAGACATATTGGCTGACATTATGTTTATTTATTACAAGCCTGTTCTATGAAATCCCCATCTAAAGCAATACTAAACCGTGAGGAAAATAAATATCTGTTCCGCACATATTTGTGGAATGGAAATCGTTGACGGACTATTTTTAAATCGAAGCGAAATTTCACTGGAATTTTCTACAAATCGTGCAACGCAATTTCGTTTTGAATCGTTAGCGACAGCTGACAATCGTCACCTGAGTTCCAATGTGGTCTATGTGCCAGTAGGCACATAGAACACATTGTAACTCAGGGGACGAAATAGTAACACGCGTTCCACTCGCAAATTTGGTAGGCGATACAATGTGTCGCCTGTGTTAGTTGTCAAAAGAGTTTCCGAGTGTCCTTCTAATGACTGTTTTATAGTCGTGGAGGCGTGCAATAAACACAGAACGACACAAGCGTTTGAAAGAGTTAATCGATATGGCGCTTGTTCTGTGTATAACTGTAACATTCAGAAGCATGGTCGAAGGGCTTTGTCGTTTCTAAGAGGTGCACCGTATCAAAGTATCAAAGTATACATTATATCATACGCGCGATATTGCGCACTACAAAAGCGCTGTGAAATCCTTTACTTATTCCCAGTTCCTTATTCAACATTCATCAATTGGGCGAAATTCGCGGAATAAACGGCCCTTGTAGGGTGGCGCCCTAAGATACAAGATTATTTAAATACTAAGCTTCATACTCCAACCCCTTTTAAGGGGTCACCTTGACCCCTAAAAGTGACCAAATGGTCAAAATGATAATTATTCACCGAAATTCGCGGAATAAACGGCGATGTAGGGTGGCGCCCTAAGACAACAGATTATTGAAATCCTAAGTTTCACACTACGACCCCTTTTAAGGGGTCAACGTGACCCCCAAAAGTGATCAAATTGTCAAAATGGTAATTATTAGCCGAAATTCGCGGAATAAAAGGCATTGTAGGGTGGCGCCCTAAGATACAAGATTATTGAAATCCTAAGTTTCACACCCCGACCCCTTTTTAAGGGGTCAGCCTCACCCCTAAAAGTGACCAAATGGTCAAAATAGTAATTACTGGCCGAAATTCACGGAATAAACGGCGTTGTAGGGTGGCGTCCTAAGATACAAGATTATTGAAATACTACGTTTCATACTCCGACCCCTTTTAAGGGGTCAGCTTGACCCCTAAAAGTGATCAAATGGTCAAAATGTAATTATTTCCCTAAATTCGCGGAATAAAAGGCAATGTAGGGTGGCGCCCTAAGACACAAGATTATTGAAATCCTAAGTTTCACATCCTGACCCCTAAAGGTGTTCAAATGGTCAAAATAGTAATTACTGGCCGAAATTCACGGAATAAATGGCGTTGTAGGGAGGCGCCCTAAGAAACAAGATTACTGAAATACTAAGTTTCAAACTCCGACCCCTTTTAAGCAGTCAACCTGACCCCTAAACGTGACCAAATGTTCAAAATGGTAACTATTTGCTGAAGTTCGTGGAATTAAAGGCATTATAGGGTGGCGCCCTAAGATACAAGATTATTGAAATCCTATGTTTCACACTCTGATCCCTTTTAAGGGGTCAACGTCACCCCTAAAAGTGGTAACTATTGGCCGAAGTTCGCGGAATAAAAGGCATTATAGGGTGGCGCCCTAAGATACAAGATTATTGAAATCCTATGTTTGACACTCTGATCCCTTTTAAGGGGTCAACGTCACCCCTAAAAGTGACCAAACGTTCAAAATAATAATTATTGGGCCGAAATTCGCGGAATAAAATGGGCTGTAGGGTGGCGCACTAGGATACAATATTAGTATAATCCTAAGTTTCACACTCCGACCCCTTTTAAGGGGTCAACCTGACCCCTAAAAGTTACTAAATGGTCAAAATGGTAATTATTGGCCGAAATTCGCGGAATAAAAGGCATTGTAGGGTGGCGCCCTAAGATTCAAGATTATTGAAATCCTAAGTTTCACATCCTGACCTCTATTAAGGGGTCAGTCTGACCCCTAAAGGTGTTCAAATAGTCAAAATAGTAATTATTGGCCGAAATTCACGGAATAAATGGCGTTGTAGGGAGGCGCCCTAAGAAACAAGATTACTGAAATACTAAGTTTCAAACTCCGACCCCTTTTAAGAGGTCAGTTTGACCAAAATGGTCAAATGGTCAAAATGGTAATTATTCACCGAATTTCTCGGAATAAACGGCGATGTAGGGTGGCGCCGTAAGATACAAGATTATTCAAATCTTAAGTTTCACACTCTGACCCCTTTGAAGGGGTCTACCAGACCCCTAAACGTGACCAAATGGTCAAAATGGTAATTATTGGCCGAAATTCGCGGAATAAAAGGCGTTGTAGGGTGGCGCCCTAAAATACAAGATTATTGAAACCCTAAGTTTCACGGTCCGACCCCTATTAAGGGGTCAGTCTGACCCCTAAAGATGTTCAAATGGTCAAAATCGTAATTATTGGCCGAAGTTCGCAGAATAAAAGGAATTATAGGGTGGCGCCCTAAGATACAAGATTATTGACATCCTATGTTTCACACTCCGACCCCTTTTAAGGTGTCAACGTCACCCCTAAAAGTGACCAAACGTTCAAAATAATAATTATTGGCCCAAACTCGCGGAATAAAAGGCACTGTAGGGTGACGCCTTAGGATACAGTATTATTGAAATCCTAAGTTTCACACTACAACCCATTTTAAGAGGTCAGTCTGACCCCAAAAGGTGACCAAAATGGTCAAATGGTCAGAATGGTAATTATTCACCAAACTTCTCGGAATAAACGGCGATGGAGGATGGCGGCTTAAGATACAAGATTATTGAAATCCGATGTTTCACACTCGGACCTCTTTTAAGGGGTCAACCTGACCCCTAAAAGTGACCAAATGGTCAAAATGATAATTATTGGCGGAAATTCGCAGAATAAAAGATGTTGTAGGATGGCGCCCTAAGATACAAGATTATTGAAATCCTAAGTTTAACGGTGCGACGCATATTAAGGGGTCAGCCTGACCCCTAAAAATGTTCAAATGGTCAAAATAGTAATTATTGGCCGATATTCGCGGAATAAACGGCGTTGTAGGGTGGCGCCCTTAGATACAAGATTATTGAAATCTCAAGTTTCATACTCCTCCCCCTTTTAAAGGGTCAGCTTGACCCCTAAAGGTGACAAAATGGTCATTATTCACCTAAATTCGCGGAATAAACGGCGTTGTAGGGTGGCGCCCTGAGATACAAGATTATTGAAATCCTATGTTTCACACTCCGACCCCTTTTACGGGGTCAACGTCACCCCTAAAAGTGACCAAACATTCAAAATAATAATTATTGGCTGAAATTCGCGGAATAAATGTAGGGTGGCGCCCAGGATACAATATTATTGAAATCCTAAGTTTCCCACTCCGACCCCTTTTAAGGGGTCAACCTGACCCCTAAAAGTGACCAAATGGTCAAAATTGTAATTACTGGCCGAAATTCACGGAATAAATGGCGTTGTAGGGAGGCGCCCTAAGATACAAGATTATTGAAATACTAAGTTTCAAACTCCGACCCCTTTTAAGGGGTCAGCTTGACCAAAATGGTCAAATGGTCAAAATGGTAATTATTCACCGAAATTCTCGGAATAAACGGCGATGTAGGGTGGCGCCCTAAGATACAAGATTATTGAAATCTCAAGTTTCACACTCTGACCCCTTTTAAGGGGTCTACCAGACCCCTAAATGTGACCAATGGTCAAAATGGTAATTGTTGGCCGAAATTCGCGGAATAAAAGGCATTGTAGGGTGGCGCCCTAAGATACAAGATTATTGAAATCCTAAGTTTCACGGTCCGACCCCTTTTAAAGGGTCAATGTGACTCCTAAAAGTGACCAAATGGTCAAAATAGTAATTACTGGCCGAAATTCGCTGAATAAAAGACATTGTAGGGTGGCGCCCTAGGATACAAGGTTATTGAAATACTAAGTTTCATACTCCGACCCCTTTTAAGGGATCAGTTCGACCCCTAAAAGTGACCAAATGGTCAAAATGGTAATTATTGGCCGAAATTCGCGGAATAAACGGCGTTGCAGTGTGGCGCTCTAAGGTACAATATTATTGAAATCCTACGTTTCATACTCTGTCCCCTCTTAATGGGTCAGCTTGATCCCTAAAAGTGACCAATTGATCAAAATTGTTATTAACCGAAATTCGCAGAATAAACGGCGATGTAGGGTGGCGCTCTGAGATACAAGATAATTGGTATGCTAAGTTTCATACTCTGACCCCTTTTATAGGGTCAGATTGACCGCTAAGATTGATCAAATAGACAAAATGGTAATTTCGGGCCGAAATTCTCGGGACAACGGCGTTCTAGGGTGGAGTCCTAGGATACAAGATTATTGAAATCCCAGGTTTTATCATTTGACTTTTTAGGGCTACAAATCCTCATAACTGTAATCATTAGCCTGAATTTGCCGGCCAAAACAAATGGTGTCGGTTTGCACCTGAGAATCAACTTGGTTTGAATCCTTCAGTCTATTCTTGGAATTTTCTTTGTCCGCGTGGACCATGTGAACTGTGCATGGGAAAATTTGTATGGGGCATATGGATATTATTGCTCAAGTTCAGTCGGTTATTGTGCAGGAAAAGTTTAAGTCGGTGCGTGCTGGCACAGTGGAACCGATGTTAATTACCTGTAAACTTCACAGTCGGTAATTTTGCATAAACAGTTGTATAAGTCTGCCTGACTCCCTACCATTTACGAGCAGTGTGCTTTTTATATGCGTTTTTCTTTCACTGTCTATTTGGACACATTGACATGTAACTGAAATAGTGCAGCCTGATGCATGTTGATCTACTTCAAAGCGTTTTGTTGTTCCATCTTTCCATTTTCACCTGCTTATCAGTTAACCCATTTTATCTCTTTATGTCCTTACTTATTTGAAAAGGGTGAGGCCAATATTTCGTACACTGGAGTGAAATGTCATCGTTCCAAAAAAAAGTGACCTGGCACACCATAGTATTGTCTCTAAACATCATGATATACCGTGGTATTACCCTATATACCATTGTGTTCTGGGACATCATTGTGTACCATGGTACTTCTTTTATTATGGCTGTAGGACCAATGAACCCGTATTTATTTTTCCGGCTGAATTTTAGACATCTTCCCAAACACTCCCCCACCCCCATTTTATAGGAGCACGGCATATGATACATAGCACATGGCATAAAGCAGAATCTTCTTGTAGATCATGTGCGAATCATCTGAGTGCGAGGAAGAAATGGCAAAACTCTGACATTATTTCGACTGCAACATCGAAGAGCTTGGAGAATTAGCAGCTCTCAGAGAGAAGTCGACTTGAACTTGACGTTAACGTTAATGCTATATTGACTATGAGTGATGATGAACTTGATAAATTGCTTGGACTTGAAATCGATTCTTATAATTCATTATTAAATTCTGCATGTAACATGCAGTGCACAAAAATTCAATTCTGACAGAAACACTAGTACCTCAATTCAAAGAATGATTAAGATTGAACAATAATTTACTGGCACCATCTAGGAAATTAAGCTAATGCTGTGATAACATAATTGAATTTGTTAAATTACATTAATATTATTGAACTCTTTCTTACTGCCTCTATGTAAGGTCATGCCCACAAGCACCCCCTGCCTCCTCTCCCATTTTAAAGCAAAGGTAAACCTGACTGACCTCTCTATTCGGTATAATAAAATAACAGTGATCCTGACTCTGTGGGGATATTGCAGACTGTCTCCCATTGGAACCATTATCTACCTCGGCTGACATCTCCGGAAACAATGTGTCCCTCGGGAAGACACTCTGCAATATCCCTCCTTGAGCCAAGTCATCAGTTTTATGATAACCTAAAGATACGTAAATAAACAGACGTTCTTAGCTGCTATGAAACCTAAACCGTCTTATTATTACTGTTTACTCTTTTCTCCCACCAAAGCGTCGCTTCATGTGAAACAGAGACATGGATGGTCATATCTAACTGTTTTATGATTACCGTTTAATGTTATTTTGAAATGCACCGTTAGTCCATTGCGTATGTCTAGCCAGTGGCTTGAGATACTGATAAGAAAAGAATATTAGTAACGATTGCCCGCAGTAATAGCCTCCCAAAGGCACAAGAGACACACAGGGCCATCGTTGCCTGGTTGCATCCCACTGTTATTACATGATAAGATCTTGCAGATTTGGCTATGGTACTGCTAGTATTGATCACCTTATAAGCAACCACCCCCATCGAACAATTATTAAATCGGTCGATCAGTGGTGTGTAAAAACATAGATGTGTTGTTGATTATGCAATGTGTACATGTATTTCTATGTTCCACTTCACGGATGATTACCAGAGACTTGTGTTTTCAACACCGTAGAGTCTGTACTGTACTTGTATCAAGTGGCATGCCACTTTTATCTATCTATTTAATACATGAGTACTTGCATATTCACTGGCCCTTTGGGCCTCGTGGGAATACAGTGATACTTGACTGACAGTGGTTTAGGAATGTTGTTGAGTACCAATTAAGTGTAGGGCTTTTTCAACCAATGTCTGATATACATCACATCTATGGGATCTGTGGTATCTGAAAGAGGCGTATATAATTGCTTTTGCCCGATTTGTTCCTCTTTTATCAATTTTGTTGTGTAATATCACCCCACCAAATCAACCAGCAAGCAGCCTGGTCATCAACCTTCGGCTTCCGTAACCAGTAGCTCATTGTTTAGAGCGTCAGACTTCGAGTTGGAAGGTTGTGAGCTCGATCCCGACCCGCGCCAATCGCATTGTGTCCTTGAGCAAGACAATTAACTGCGATGTCTCCAGCTCACCCATCTATAAGATGGGTACCTCTAAAGATAATTAACTCCGAGCGCGGTATTTTCGCGGCATGGGTTGAATGCTACTCAGGGAGTTGAGATTGAATCAGAGTGATTTGTAATGATTACCTATGGATCAGGGATAATAATGTGCAGCGCTATAGAATGTCTCGCGGCCACTGAGTGAAACAGTTATGAGCGCTATATCAAGGACAATTATTATTATTATTATTATTATTATTATTATTATTATTATTATTATTATTATTATTACCCATTTAAATTATATTACATTGTTGTACGCCGTTGTGAGGTCCATTTGGACAACTGCAAAATATACGAAGGTGCTGCAGTCGTAATCAACCTTCAAGGGTGAGCGAGTAAATTTTAAAGGCCGTTAATTGCAGCACCTATTTGACAACAAAATTACTGCTGAGAAACGCATGGAGAAGAAACTTTATAAACGTTTCAAAGAATTAAGTTTCGGCAACTTGGGGTCACCAATCCACCTGGTCCTGTGTAAACTTTGTTTGCAGCCCCGTAACTTATCTAGAAAATTAGAAAGGCATTATGTGTAACAGAATTCAAAAATAGTTTTTAATAAATAAAATGTATAAAAATAAAATTATAAAAACAATAACTAATATAACAGAGACAACTGCTAAGTCCATAAAATAATTATAAAAATAAAACGATTCAATTAAACCCTTCTAAAATTAACAAATTTTCACTATATAAGTAGACAGTAGTTTCTTGTCAGTATAATTGCTGCACACACAAATTAATGGTTTTTGCTCACGTTGATTAACAAGTGACATCACTTTTAAGATTTATATGTTTGAAATCACAAATTCTCCATTCTGTCCGTAACATTATACTTTCTACATTTCTGTTCGATCTTGACATAAACAGTATTACAATATAATCCGCCTGGAGCCCACTCGTGCCTCTATAGGTATATAGCTATTGGAGAAATGAAGTTTTAAAGGAAGTGCGAACATTCTAACAATATTCCTCAATACAATAGTGCTTCTCCATCATTAATACATCGTTTTAAAATCTAGTACAGACGATGTCGCGACAAACGTTAAATACGATAGTTCAGATAAAAGTCAGAAGCAATGATAGTGGTACCGGTGATAGTAATGATAATAACAAGAGACAATATCAGTAGAAGCAGGACATAGATGTGATGCTAGCTGGCATTGTAACGGTCGGCAAAAGGTTGTAGCTGTAGTAACGCCTGCGTAGTCTATAAACTTTAAGAGTGATAAGTGAGAGGGCATGTATGCGGTTGGAATAGGGAGGTGCTTGCAACCGTGGTCTTCACACAACGGTCTTAGTGGTCTTCAGATACTCAGATGGGGAGACAAGGATACCATTAGAGGACGAAGGCTTTTGCCATAAGTATCTTGTTATCTCACAGAAAATGGAATAATTGACGTTCTGGCCACGAGAGGGGGAGGGGGGAGGGTACGAAGAGAGGTATAAATCAGGTCAAAGTTAATAACCATACTGATTTTAATAGTGGCGGTTGAACGGGGCAATGTTCGAGTGAAATGTTTTGTTAGTCGGGGGTGATCGGGATTAGCATGAGGTTGCAGTGGCATCAGATGGTCACAATAATAGTAGTAGGTAAACCCGAAAGCAAAAAGAACCAATTTTGATGATCACCTCTGTAATATTAATATATTGCAATCCTGTATAGCATAGGTCCACAGTAGTCTAATGATACAGAAGACGAACTTCCCGCGGGCTCTCCAAAACGGGTACAGACTGTCCGCACCATGTCATCTGACAGAGGGACCGTGTAGCTGCCATAGCCTGGCCATCGCATGACAAGAGCAAGATTCGGAACGTGTAAATGTACCAGAGCGGACATATTATTTAAACGCACATCAAAATGAGTCTAACCACCCATAATATTCCACCATAGCACACTTTAAACCGATTACATAATAGCCATGTTGCTAAATCAAATAAGAGAGTACAATGTTTCATGCGAATTTCCAGCGCTTCCTCATTTCTAATAACAGACAGGAACGGATATCTTTTAACCACGATATACCCATCACACAAATAATTTGAACTGTTATTTTGTTATATTATAATCAGAATAATTATTTGGCTGTATCGAAGTAAAACTCTATTGGATTTAAATATTTACACTATTATCTTGAAATTAAATTTCTTTATTTTGAAATATTGATTTGGTAAAGCCGCATTCCATCTTTCTATCTCGGAATAAACTTTTATTATGTCAGTATCTATCTCGAAAAATTATTTTAAATGAAATAATATTTTGCTGCAGCAAAAACAATATAATTAGGTAGGTTAAAAAATGTTTCAATAACCAGACAAATAGTGTCAGTGAATGAGTGAGTGAGTGAGTGAGTGAGGCTTAAGTAGAATAGTTGAAACTTAGCTTCACCTTTTCTATGACAACTGTAAAAAATCAGTAAACAAACACTTTTACAGGACAAATGTTTAGATAGTTGATGAAAATGTAAAACTGGTTGACTTGCTTTCACCTGTATAACAACATTTAAAATAATAATTAATAATATGATAAAAAGGCATGTATCTCGCCTGACTTGTCATGAGCAAAATAAAAATAACACTGATTGCCATTTCCTCATTCGACATTCTCAGCACTGGTTATCATATCGAATAAAGACCTGTAAACCAAAGACAATTTTTTGTTGTTTTTGCAAATAAACGAAAGTGGCCTGTATTTTTATAATCGTAACCAGACAGAAGTAGAGGATGTGAAATGAGTTTTTATCGCGACGGATAACTACAGAACTTTGGCGTTGCATCACTTCAAGTCATAGTCATGTAGATATTCTACTCGGTGGTTATTTCCAACTTCTGAGAGCAAATTACAAGAAGCAATGGTAATGTTTCACATCACGGACCATCGTGTTGCAACACGGTGGTCAATGAGCTGAATCATTTCTAGTGCTTCTTCCGCATTTAAAAATGTAAATATTTATCAGGTTGAAAATCTATCAACCCTCCACGTAATGTACAAAATTAGCCTTAAATTTGTCTTAGACCTTTCATTTTCACATTTCACACCGGTACCATTGGAGTGGGGAAGTGGTGGTGGTAGTAATAGTAATACTGTTTCTGTTTATAGACTTATCACTAGTATTGCTACTACTACTACTACTACTGCTACTACTACTACTATTAGTATCTCTATAAACGTCAGCTGCAGAAGTAGCAGGAATAGTTTATCCACTTATTATTAGTATTACTTGTAGTAGTTGTAGCAGTTGTGGCGGTAGTAGTATTAGCAGTGGCAGCGATGGTGGTAGTAGTAGTCGTTGCTACAGTCGTAGAAGTAGTAATAGTTGTAGTTGTTGTAGTACCAATCGTTGTAATACTAGTGTGGTGGCATTAGTAGTTGCCGTAACAGTAGTAACAGTAGTAGTAGTAGTAGTAGTAGTAGTAGCACACTTACTATCATCAATATCACGGCCACTACCTTTACAACTGGAGTACAGTTGGACGCGCGCCTGATTCCAAACATTCATTGTGAGCCCTATTTTCCCAATCTTTGAAACAACGAGGTAAATGCATCACCCATATCACAGCATCAAAGCGGGTGGTCGCTGCCATTCAGTTGCAACGTATGCATTGTGTTCTATATATCCTTACCGCTTGTGATGCGATTTGGGGTGCTTGTAGCTTATAAGGTCTACCAGGAGTGCGATAGACCTATTTTTGTTGAAAGTCTGAATAAAGACTAACTAATATTCTCGTTCCACTCGGTAAACGGCCTGTAGCGTCGGAAGGGGGGGGGGGTGGAGAGAGAGGGTGAGAGGAGAGAAGGCGAGAGAGAAAGAACAAAACTTGCTCCCAAGAACGCTAGTAATAGGAGAGCGATGAACCGACCCACATTGAGGGACCTAGTGGGTGACCTAGGAAGTGACGTCATAGTCACGTGACCAAGTGACGCCATGTTATGTTGCCATGGTAACCCGCGTGAGCGGCCATCTTGTGACATCATCCCCATAGTGATGCATGCGCAGCGCACGTTGTTAGGGTGATACGTGTTTCCGTCGTCCATTTTGTATACTGGAGGCCGCCATCTTGGCTTCTATGCTAGCACGTGGTTGCTATGTTACCCAAAGGCCAATAACAAGATGGCGGGGGGTATTCGATTGAATAAGAGCGATTTCCCGATTCGTAAAATTACCTAAATAAACCCGACAATCTCTACAAATCATTTTAGGGTACCTATGACCGATTTCCTATACAGCTCCTATATGGCTCTTAGCTCCTATATGGCTCCTAGCTCCTATACAGGTAGTCTTACCAATGGCTTCCATCTTGTCTCCAACTATCTGTCCTATGATTTAGCTATATTGCAGTCATCCAATACTAGTCTTCTAACATTCTTGCAGCCTTGTGCCGTTACTACCTTGTTTCATAAGTATTCCGACAATCCAAGACATGTTTATGTTCTATTGTACACGTTACAGGTAGCACATAGGCACATACTGGATGTGCCGAGATGTGTGGTTATGTGAAAATGCATAATGTGACACATTGTGCACTAGCACATAGCCACATGCGATAAAAAAGGAGTGGGGACGTTCAAACGTTTTTTAAAAAAAAAGGATTCAATGGAACTTGGGTGTTTGGTGGAATGTGCTTGTGTGTTATTACATATTGTGTCAAAATATGTACACATTACCTGTAGCACATTGGCACATGCTGAATGTACCGATATATGTTTATATGAAAATGCAAAATGTGACACATTGTGCACTAGCACATAGGCCCATACGGGTATTTGAGGACCCTATGGCCTGGTATTGTAATATTGGAGGATTCCTTTCAGGGATATCTTTTATAGGATACTTGTCATGTGTACACATTATAGGTAGCACATAGGCACATGTTGGATGTGCCGATATGTGCTTATGAGAAAATGCACAATGTTTCACATTGCGCACGATCACATGGGCACATACGGGTATTTGAGGATACATATTGTATTATACTACTGGACTATTGGAGGATACCTTTATATTATACTAAGTTGAAGATACTATTACCTGTTTGGCCCAGCCTTCTGGGTTACCCCCAAGACATACCTATCCCAAATTTCCCATATAAGCCATCGAGCAATTAATGAAAAGTCATTGCTCGAACGACTCGAATCCCATCGAGCAAATGAGCTATAGAGCAATTGCCCGAACAAGTGACTCACACATTCGAGTCTTAGCCTCAATTCATGAAAAAGGGATTCCATAGCCACAGTTTTCCAAAAAGAGATTCTTAAAAAGGGATTCCGTAAATGGGATTCTTATCCGATTCCGTAAAATGGGATTCTTTCATCGCTCTCCTACTGCTAACGCTCAAGTAATGTTGGGAGAGATGTCACCATGTGTTGAGCTTTTTGGCTGCCTTTATTTCTTAATAAGTTTATATTCGGAACTGACAAATGATAGAATTTTGAAACAGGACCCTTCCGGCTTTAATAACTGCACGAATCCTATTCCCTTTCAATAAGACCGTGATGAAATGAGTTTAACACCCCAAGAATGAAATTTTCATATTTCTTTTCAATGATAGGGACAGCCCATGACAGACCCCTGATACCATGCCCCACCGCTCTTATGATTACTACTCCAAATAATCTCTCCTAGAATCCCCGAGCGATGAGTACGCCACCGCATTGACTTGTGAATGCACGGAAATGCAGTTTTCAAAACCAATTTTTAAAAATTTTATTCTGTCGGGGATTCATCCCCGATCCCGCCCCCCCCCCCCTCCCCCGAAACGAGATAGGGTACCGCCATTTTTTTTTTCCTTCGCCATCAAGTTCCGATGATTACTACTGCAGTAAATCTCCGACCCTTCTGGGCCTTGGTTGGTTTATGGAGTCTGAGATCAGGAAATGACGTTTTTCTTCGGGAGTGGATGTTACACCCCGGTCACTACACAAAGAGTGGGGTATTACCCCTTAAACTCTCCCTAACGGATCCGATGATTACTACACCAAGGGCCCGCAAGTACTAATTCGGGGACCATGAGGCTCCTGAGCCGCCAATTATTTCGGCAAAAAGTCCAAACCCAAATTGCCAAGGTGTACTTGACGAAATGGACTTTAGGGTGAGATAATGTATTTTTTTCATTCCATTCATGTTCATTCTATGAATTTAAATATATCATCATTATACTGTATTAGTAATATAAGTAGTCTTCGTTGTAATTCCGATGGCCCTTGTTGTTCATCGGGCTAACAAATTATCCCCCAAATATCTCAGTGTTATCCCAAATGTACCCTAAGTACTCAGTACTTACCCCAGAGTTACCCTCAAAGCACAAACTGTATTTACCCTAAAGTTCTCTCAAAAGCATTCCAAAAATGAAATAAATAATTATAAATACGTAAGTTCATGACTTCATCTGCCTGCCTTTGACAACTACAGGTTTTAGATTTTTTACGTGTGGATTTCAAATTTTGCAGCCGGGCTAATTTCCTCCCGAGAATACAAAAAGAGAGGTTGCCACTTTTCCATTGCACCCACCCCCAACCCTACATGTGCGGTAACAGCAATCTTAGTTTACTCGAACAGTTCGACCTTAGTTGTGTTGGATCTGTTTGTAATTCAGTTCTGTCCAACCTTTTGTGGCTGTGCTTTTACACCAAGACATGAAATGTATTTAATTAATAAAAAAAATAACCCCCAAAGCATTTTAATAATAATAGGTAAGATTTGTATAGCGCACATTTCACAATATTAAAAAAAGTTCCAAGGCTCCGAACAACATGAAAGAAACAAAAATACACAGAATATGGGATTAATTAACATCAGGGTAATATTTTTTAAATAGAAAAGATTTTAGCTTTGATTTGAAAACTAGAAGATATTCGGTCATTTTCACAGATTCAGGTACCATATTGAAAAGTCTTTGAGCATTGTAACTAAAAGAACACCCACCATGTGATGCAAGGTCATATGTGGGCTGTTCCAGTAGGTTGTGGCATGAGGAGCGATGTGGGCGTTTTGGTGCATACACTTTGACCAACTCAGAAACATAAGAAGGTACTACATTTGCTTGTGTTTTATAGGTGAACAGAATAATTTTGAAATCTATTCTGGCTGCAATGGGGAGCCAATGAAGATTCATTAACTGAGGAGTAATGTGTTCGTTCTTCTTGGTAAGGGTCACTATACGGGCAACAGTATTCTGAATTATCTGCAATCTATTGATTTGCTTTTTGGGGAGCCCACAAAGAAGGATATTGCAGTAGTCTGGCCTAGATGAAATGAATGCATGCACGAGACATTCAGTGGCACATTTTGTTAGGACTTTCCTTGATCGACCGATGTTCCGAATGTGAAAATTTGCAGACTGACAGAGTTCTGATATGTGATAAGGCATGGTCAGATATGTATCAAGATACCGCACAAGTTTCCGACCGTGGTAGATGGGCTGACAATATTGTCACCTATTTTAAGAGGAGGCAAAACATCTGGTGCTGGTTTGTACCTGGAGGAAAATATAATGAGTTCTGTTTTATCATTGTTCAGTTTTAGTTTGTTCAACAGCATAAAGGTTCTGATATCTGCTATGCAATTACTCATAATCTGAAATTTTGATTCTGTGTCTACCAGATCAGAGGGGTCGAATTCGATGTAAATCTGGCGATTAGTTAGAGACTTGTTTAACACATATATATTGTGCAATGATCCATAAGGGTGCCCAGTTGTTATTTACCCGCTCATCGCCGTGTGGCGTTTATCTACGAGAGGGGAGCCCTTCCAGCCCCAGTATATGCCTAAACCTACCCATGTTTAGGTTCAATCCGCCACCTTGTCAGTACAGCATACAGCTGCTCACTTTTCTTTCTTTTTTTCTCCTTCGCCCATTTCAATCGTTCATCGTTCATCGGACGGCCCGGAATTTGTGTTCAAAAAGTGTTTGGCTCGTCGCCAACCTGGGGATTTGGAGAGGTGTTGGGTGGCGCCTGTGAGACGTAGTCCAGCGGCTTCAGCACGCGCGGTTCCAATCCACACCGCGCGCTTTCTACCCGAAAGTGACCATACGCCGCCCAGCGTGAAAAAGAGGATTTGCCAGAACAGGGAGTTGAATTGAGACCTAATATTGGAACTGTGCAGTCCCATCTTGTCAGGGCTATAGGGCCAAGCGCCGACCAGCTATGATCGAGTGATTACCTGATCAAATCCATTGACTCTCGCGAAGGGAGTCAGCAGAGGGCTTATCCCTTTGTTTTGGTTTCTTTTTCTTTTTGGATTTTTTCCGTAGTACCAATGCCTACTCGAAACTTGAATTGCACTATTTATTTCCATTTCTTGAATGTTTTGATGTAACTTAGGGATAGTACATTTTCTTCTGTGAAGTAGTTTTGTGGTACTTTGGGGGAACACTGGGGGTAGTTTTATGGTAGCGAGTGTCAAAAGCACCGGCCAGCGTGAAAGAGAGGATTTGCCAGAACAGGGAGTTGAATTGAGACCTAATATTGGAACTGTGCAGTCCCATCTTGTCAGGGCTATAGGGCCAAGCGCCGACCAGCTATGATCGAGTGATTACCTGATCAAATCTATGGACTCTCGCGAAGGGAGTCAGCAGAGGGCTTATCCCTTTGTTTTGGTTTCTTTTTCTTTTTGGATTTTTTCCGTAGTATCAATGCCTACTCGAAACTTGAATTGCACTATTTATTTCCATTTCTTGAATGCTTTGATGTAACTTAGGGATAGTACATTTTCTTCTGTGAAGTAGTTTTGTGGTACTTTGGGGGAACACTGGGGGTAGTTTTATGGTAGCGAGTGTCAAAAGCACCGGCCAGCGTGAAAGAGAGGATTTGCCAGAACAGGGAGTTGAATTGAGACCTAATATTGGAACTGTGCAGTCCCATCTTGTCAGGGCTATAGGGCCAAGCGCCGACCAGCTATGATCGAGTGATTACCTGATCAAATCTATGGACTCTCGCGAAGGGAGTCAGCAGAGGGCTTATCCCTTTGTTTTGGTTTCTTTTTCTTTTTGGATTTTTTCCGTAGTATCAATGCCTACTCGAAACTTGAATTGCACTATTTATTTCCATTTCTTGAATGCTTTGATGTAACTTAGGGATAGTACATTTTCTTCTGTGAAGTAGTTTTGTGGTACTTTGGGGGAACACTGGGGGTAGTTTTATGGTAGCGAGTGTCAAAATCTTTCCGAGGCATACTTGATTTTAAATGAGATTGAACAGAATTTACTCCGCGAATTTTGGCCAATACTTACCATTTTGACCATTTGGTCACTGTTAGGGGTCAAGCGGACCCCTTAGAAGTGGTCGAATTCTGAAACTTAGTATTTCAATAATCTTGTATCTTAAGGCGCCACCCTACAACGCTGTTTATTCCGAGAATTGCGGCCAATAATTACCATTTGGACCATTTGGTACATCTTAGGGGTCAGACTGACCCCTAAACAGGGGTCGGAGTGTGAAACTCGGGATTTCAATAATCTTGTATCTTAGGGCGCCACCCTACACCGCCGTTTATTCCGCGAATTTCGGAAAATAATTACAATTTGACCATTTGTCTTCTTAGGGGTCAAGCTGACCCCTTAAAAGGGGTCAGAGTATGAAACTTAGTATTTCAATAATCTTGCATCTTAGGGCGCTACCCTACAACGCCGTTTAATACGCGAATTGCGGCCAAAAATTACTATTTTGACCATTTGATCACTTTTAGGGGTCATACTGACCCCATAAAAAGGAACGGAGTGTAAAATTTAGGATTTCAATAGTCTTGTATCCTATGGCGCCACCCTACAATGCCTTTTATTCCGCGAATTTCGGCCAATAATGACCATTTGGTCACTTTTAGAGGTCAGACTGACCCCTTAAAAGGGATAGGAGTCTGAAACTTAGGATTTCAATAATCTTGTATCTTAGGGCGCCACCCTACACCGCCGTTTATTCCGCGAATTTCGGCCAATAATTACTATCTTGACCATTTGGTCACTTTTAGGGGTCGGGCTGACCCCTTAAAAGGGATCGGAGTGTGAAACTTAGGATTTCAATAATATTGTATCCTAGGGCACCACCCTACAATGCCTTTTATTCCGCGAATTTTGACCAATAATTACTATTTTGACCATTTGGTCACTTTTACAGGTCACGTTGGCCCCTTAAAAGGGGTCGGACCGTGAAACTTAGGATTTCAATAATTTTGTATCTTAGGGCGTCACCCAACAAGGCCTTTGATTCCGCGAACTTCGGCCAAAAAATACCATTTTGACCATTTGGTCTCTTTTGGGGGTCAGGTTGACCATTAAAAGGGGTCAGAGTGTGAAACTTAGGATTTCAATAATCTTGTATCATAGGCCGCCATCCTCCATCGACGTTTATTCCGAGAAGTTTGGTGAATAATTACAATTTTGACCATTTCACCATTTTTGTCACGCTGACCCCTTAAAAGGGGTCGAAGTATGAAACTTAGTATTTCAATAATCTTGTATCTTACGGTGCCACCCTACAACGCCGTTTACTCTGTGAATTTCGGCCAGTAATTACTATTTTGATCATTTGGTCACTTTTAGGGTCAGACTGACACCTTAAAAGGGTTCGGGTTGTGAAACTTAGGATTTCAATAATCTTGTATCTTAGGGCGCCACCCTACTTCGCCATTTATTCCGCGAATTTAGGTGAATAATTACTATTTTCACCATTTGGTCACTTTTAGGGGTCAGGCTGAGCCTTAAAAGGGATCGGAGTGTGAAACTTAGGATTTCAATAATCTTGTATCTTAGGGCGCCACCCTGCAACGCCTTTTATTCCGCGAATTTCGGCCACTAATTACCATTTTGACCATTTGGTCACTTTTAGGGGCCAAGCTGACCCCCGTTTGGTCATTTTAGGGTCCAATGCGGCCCCTTAAAAGGGGTTGGAGGGTGAACCTTAGGATTTAAAAATCTTGTATTTTAGGGCGCCACCCTATAACGCTGTTTTTGACTATTTGGTCACTTTTAGGGTCCAATGTGGTCCCTAAAAAGGGGTTGTAGAGTGAATCTTAGGATTTAAATAATCTTGTATTTTAGGTCGCCACCCTATAGCGCCATGTGTTCCACGAATTTCCATCAATAATTACAATTTTGACCATTTGGTCACTCTTAGGGTCAATCTGGCCCCTAAAAAGGGGTGGGAGGGTGAACCTTAGAATTTGAATAATCTTGTATTTTAGGGCGCCACTCTATAACGCCGTGTGTTCGCCGAATTTCGGTCAATAATGACGATTTTGACCATTTGGTCACTTTTAGGGTCCAATGTGGCCCCTTAAAAGGGGTTGGAGGGTGTACCTTAGGATTGAAAAATCTTTTATTTTAGGGCGCCACCCTATAACGCCGTGTGTTCCGATTTTGACTATTTGGTCACTTTTAGGGTCCAATGTGGCCCCTGAAAACGGGTTGGAGGGTGAAACTTAGGATTTGAAAAATCTTGCATTTTGGGGCGCCACCCTATAAGGCCGTTTGGTCCGCGAATTTTCGCTAATAATTACGATTTTGACCATTTGGTCACTTTTAGGGTCAATGTGGCCCTAAAAAGGGGTTAGAGGGTGAAGCTTAGGATTTGAATAATCTTGTATTTTAGGGCGCTACCCTATAGCGCCGAGTGTTCCGCGAATTTCCATCACTAATTACAATTTTGACCATTTTGTCACTCTTAGGGTCCAATCTGGCCCCTAAAAAGGGGTGGGAGGGTGAACCTTAGGATTTGAATAATCTTGTATTTTAGGGCACCACCCTATAACGCCGTGTGTTCGCCGAATTTCGGTCAATAATTACGATTCTGACCGTTTGGTCACATTTAGGGTCCAATGTGGCCCATAAAAAGGGGTTGGAGGGTGAACCTTAGGATTTGAATGATCTTGTATTTTAGGGCGCCCCCCTATGACGCCGTTTGTTCCGCGAAAGTCCATCAATAATTACGATTTTGACCATTTGGTCACTTTTAGGGTCCAATGTGGTCCCTATAAAGGGGTTGGATAGTGAATCTTAGGATTTAAATGATCTTGTATTTTAGAGCGCTACCCTATAGCGCCGTGTGTTCCACGAATTTCCATCAATTATTATAATTTTGACCATTTGGTCACTCTTAGGGTCAATCTGGCCCCTAAAACGGGGTGGGAGGGTGAACCTTAGGATTTGCATAATCTTGTATTTTAGGGCGCCATCCTATAACGCCGTGTGTTCGTCGAATATCGGTCAATAATTACGATTTTGATCGTTTGGTCACTTTTAGGGTCCAATCTGGCCCCTAAAAAGGAGTGGGGGTGAACCTGAAGATTTGAATAATCTTACATTTTAGGGCGCCACCCTATAACGCCGTTTGTTCCGCGAATTACGGCCAACAATTACGATTTTGACCATTTGGTCAAATTTAGGGTCCATTGTGGCCCCTAAAAAGGGGTTGTAGGGTGAACCTCAGGATTTGAATGATCTTGTATTTTTGGGCGCCACCCTATGACGCCGTTTGTTCCGCGAATGTCCATCAATAATAGCAATTTTGACCATTTGGTCACTTTTAGGGTCCAATCTGGCCCCAAAAGGGGGTGGGAGGGTGAACCATAGGATTTGAATAATCTTGTATTTTAGATCACCACCCTATATGGCCGTTTGGTCCGCGAATTTTCGCTAATAATTCCGATTTTGCCCATTTGGTCACTTTTAGGGTCCAATGTGGCCCCTAAAAAGGGGTTAGAGGTTGAAGATTAGGATTTGAATAATCTTGTATTTTAGGGCGCCACCCTATAGCGCCGTGTGTTCCGCGAATTTCCATCAATAATTACAATTTTGACCATTTGGTCACTCTTATGGTCCAATCTGGCCCCTAAAACGGGGTGGGAGGGTGAACCTTAGGATTTGAATAATCTTGTATTTTAGGGCGCCACCCTATAACGCCGTGTGTTCGCCGAATTTCGGTCAATAATAACGATTCTGACCGTTTGGTCACTTTTAGGGTCCAATGTGGCCCCTAAAAAGGGGTGGGGGTGAACCTTAGGATTTGAATAATCTTACATTTTAGGGCGCCACCCTATAACGCCGTTTGTTCCGCGAATTACGGCCAACAATTACGATTTTGACCATTTAGTCACATTTAGGGTCCATTGTGGTCCCTAAAAAGGGTTGGAGGGTGAACCTTAGGATTTGAATGATCTTGTATTTTAGGGCGCCACCCTATGACGCCGTTTGTTCCGCGAATGTCCATCAATAATTACGATTTTGACCATTTTGTCACTTTTAGGGTCCAATGTGATCCCTAAAAAGGGATTGGAGAGTGAATCTTAGGATATAAATGATCTTGTATTTTAGGGTGCTACCCTATAGCGCCGTGTGTTCCACGAATTTCCATCAATAATTACAATTTTGACAATTTGGTCACTCTTAGGGTCCAATCTGGCCCCTAAAAAGGGGTGGGAGGGTGAACCTTAGGATTTGCATAATCTTGTATTTTAGGGCGCCATCATATAACGCCGTGTGTTCGTCGAATTACGGTCAATAATTACGATTTTGACCGTTTGGTCATTTTTAGGGTCCAATCTGGCCCCTAAAAAGGGGTGGGGGTGAACCTTAGGATTTGAATAATCTTACATTTTAGGGCGCCACCCTATAACACCGTTTGTTCCGCGAATTACGGCCAACAATTACGATTTTGACCATTTAGTCACATTTAGGGTCCATTGTGGTCCCTAAAAAGGGTTGGAGGGTGAACCTTAGGATTTGAATGATCTTGTATTTTTGGGCGCCACCCTATGACGCCGTTTGTTCAGCGATTTCCATCAATAATTACGATTTTGACCATTTTGTCAGTTTTAGGGTCCAATCTGGCCTCTAAAAAAGAAAAGGAGTGGGAACGTGAACCTTAGGTTTGAATAATCTTGTATTTTAGGGCGCCACCCTATAACGCCGTGTGTTCCGCGAATTTCGGTCAATAATTACGATTTTGACCATTTGGTCATTTTTAGGGTCCAATGTGGGCCCTAAAAAGGGGTTGGAGGGTGAATCTTAGGATTTGAATGATCTTGTATTTTAGGGCGCCACCCTATGACGCCGTTTGTTCCGCGAATTTCCATCAATAATTACGATTTTGACCAATTGGTCACTTTTAGGGTTAAGTCTGGCCCCTAAAAAGGGGTGGGAGGGTGAACCTTAGGATTTGAATAATCTTGTATTTTAGGTCGCCACCCTATAAGGCCGTTTGTTCCGCGAATTTTCGTCAATAATTACGATTTTTACCATTTGGGCACTTTTAGGGTCCAATGTGGCCCCTAAAAAGGGGTGGGAGGGTGAACCTTAGGATTTGAAAAATCTTGCACTTTGGGGCGCCACCCTATAAGGCCGTTTGTTCCGCGAATTTCCGTCAATAATTACGATTTGGACCATTTTGTCTATTTTAGGGTCCAACCTGGCCCCTAAAGAGGGGTGGAGGAGTGAACCCCAGGGTTTGAATAGTCCTGTGTCTTAGGGCGCCACCCAAGAAGGCCATTTATTTTTCGAATTTTTGCTAAATTTAGAATGTCGAATAAGGAACTGGGAATAAGTAACGGATTTCACAGCGCTCATTACAAAGCTGAATTTATTCCTTATTGGTGCTTAACGCCGCTTCATTAACTGAAGACAAATTATGGCGAAAAAAAAAACGTATGCTTGTAAAACAAATGATTAATTTTAAGGAACAGAAAAATAGGTTTAAAATCATGAAGCAATTATACTGTAGTGGTATCAGTAATATTTAATTATTTATATTTATTTATTTATTTATTTATTCATCAGAATGCCCTGATACATGTGACATATTCTAAAATATTGATATTTATATAGTATATTTATAACACGTTTGTATAACAAGTTTCTACAACCCGCACCATAAGTAAAACATACTGAAAGCATTCACAAGGGTCGACATAATTGTTGCTTGTCTTCCGTTTTTTATATATTCATTTTAGCGTTTGTTTAAACAAAACACGAAAAGAAGTCTTCTATTTGGAATGGTTGTTATCTCTCTTTTTGAGTGTTTTTTTTTTTACGAAAAAAGCAAACAGCTAGCTTATTGGTAACTTCGAATGTCTTCATGCTTTTCGAGGGTTGAGCTGCTAGCCGATTTTCTTGACGTGTTAGACGTAGATCGTTCGTCGTCGGAAGGCGCAGTTCCATAGTCAAAATCAGAAAGTGTCCATTCTCTGAGAGTTCAATGTGGATACATACTATTTTGCTACGTGAATCCACTACAGACCCTCTGCAGG
The DNA here is from genome assembly GCA_031216915.1 of Pictodentalium vernedei. Lineage (NCBI taxonomy): Eukaryota > Metazoa > Mollusca > Scaphopoda > Dentaliida > Dentaliidae > Pictodentalium > Pictodentalium vernedei. The sequence continues at coordinate 835,418,025 of CM062296.1, read as the reverse complement.
AGGCCTGGTAAACGTATGCGTGGACATCACTGCCCACGCGTTTATTGCGTCGACTCCACGGCGACTGTACTGTAGTCAACCAGTTCATAAAAAATGGATCAAAACCAGGACCCTGTTAAAACAGGTGTTAAAGAAAAGAAATCATTAAAGAGTTTTGTTATATCGTGAAAGAAAAGAGTGAACAATCATCATAATAATAATACAAAGAGTTAGATTATATTCCAAATAGTTAATTATAGATAATTGTTTATACTTACAGGTATTGTAAATTGTGTAGTCCTTCGAATGCTCCCGATATATTCGCTAGGTTGTTGTAGTGCAAATGACTGGAAAAAGACATAAAACGTGAAGAGAATACTTTCGTCATGACAAAAGTAAAGATTGATAACAATTTGTTACCACCTCTTGGTTTACTGATTTGTTCTACGTGTTTTGCAGTTACAGGCCATATGTTTATATCACGAAAAATAAAAATCCAAATCTAAATTGGAAATCATGTTTTTAAAACTGGTAGTACTTTTTCAACTCAGCTAGCCCACGACTTCTTTCAGATAAGAAGGGGTCGGGGGTATGCTTTGTACATGTATTTTGTTAGTTGTTGAGAGACCGAATGAAAATTGATTTGCCTGATCGATAACTATAAATATACGTGGTTTTGCTGAATACGTAACGTCACATATTACTAGAAATGATTGGATGTTTGCTCATAGATTTGATGGTTGTTTTTAATAGCAATATTCTTTGTTTAGATTCGTTTCTTTTTAATCCGTGGTGCATGTTGCTCGACGCTAACATCTGTCTGCAATTCCCTCAGTGTCTTTAGAAAACTCGACAGAAAATTCCGTAATGGTCGCTCCATAAACTTCAACATTTCCTCTGCCATCCACTGAATCGCTATACCCTGATTAATTCTACAACAGAGGTCAATGGAATTGTTGATACGAAGAATCAATGAAACATTATTACTAACAGTGTTTTATCTCCATCGTCTTCTTCTGAACATTGAATAACGAACAGACATATTGGCTGACATTATGTTTATCTATTGCAAGCCTTTTTATGAAATCCACATCTACAGCAACACCAAACCGTGAGGAAAATAAATATCTGTTCCGCACATATTTGTGGAATGGAAATCGTTGACGGACTATTTTTAAATCGAAGCGAAATTTCACTGGAATTTTCTACAAATCGTGCAACGCAATTTCGTTTTGAATCGTTAGCGACAGCTGACAATCGTCACCTGAGTTCCAATGTGGTCTATGTGCCAGTAGGCACATAGAACACATTGTAACTCAGAGGATGAAATAGTAACACGCGTTCCACTCGCAAATTTTGTAGGCGATACAATGTGTCGCCTGTGTTAGTTGTCAAAGGAATTTCCGAGTGTTCTTCTAATGACTGTTTTATAGTCGTGGAGGCGTGTAATAAACACATAACGACACAAGCGTTTGAAAGAGTTAATCGATATGGCGCTTGTTCTGTGTATAACTGTAACATTCAGAAGCATGGTCGAAGGGCTTTGTCGTTTCTAAGAGGTGCACCGTATCAAAGTATCAAAGTACACTTTGAATTCCGCGTTGTTCTGAAGTACAAAATATACTATCTTTGATATCAGACTAAAAAAATGTTGTCCAGAAACACATAGACTATATAGAAAGAATACTGAATTTTGAATATCATACGAGCGATATTGCACATTACAAAGCTGAATTTATTCCTTATTGGTGCTTAACGCCGCTTCATTAACTGAAGACAAATCATAGCGAAAAAAAAATGTATGCTTGTAAAACAAATGATTATGTTAAAGGAACAGAAAAATAGGTTTAAAATCATGAAGCAATTATACTGTAGTGGTATCCGTAATATTTAATTATTTATATTTATTTATTTATTTATTTATTTATTTATTTATTTATTTATTTATTTATTTATTTATTTATTGGTATTTAAGGTCACATATTTTTGAACAATGGCTAATGGTATCACTAATAATACATTGAACAGAGTGCATGATATATCTTATAACACAGTGCTCGAAATAACTTGAAACAAAATGAACGATATATCTTTAAACAGAAAGCACAATACCGTACGTGGAGAGTGGATTGTAACTAAATCACCCGCAGAGTGGAGTTATCACCCAAGCTATAACTTTCGAATTTTGTACATATGGACAAAAACACAAGCAATGTTTCAGGTAATGGACCTACGGGTTTAACCCGGAAGCCCAGCGGCTGAAGCTTTGCTGGTGCTGGTTATGCCCTGCAACAAAATTGCAATTATTTCTCGGGTGGAATTTTCACTGCGGGTGATTTAGTGATAATACACTCCCCACGCACTGTATATATGATAGTGGACATTCCCAAGGCTTCTATCTCCGGCTGCACGTCCGTACGTAGGTCCGCACAAACATTTTGCATAACAACCCTTGCATTAGTTGTTGGATTTTGATGTTCTTTGGAGTTATGATAACCTAGCATAAGAAAAATAATATTCACAAATCGAGGGTTTTGTCCACCAATGCATACCAGAGTTATGGCCCATGCAGGACGTTAAAAATAGTAAAATGAACGTTTTGCATTTTAACTTTTGCATTGGATGTCGCATTTTGATGTTTTTCGGTATGATGATAGACCAGCAAGGAAGCGGGGGGGGGGGGGGGGGGTTGGGGTCTGGGGGCTGTTGGCATGGAGTCTGTGTATCTCGGGTTTCGTCCGTACATTCCTATCAAGGCTATGGCACTTAGGAAACTCCCTGTACGTACGTTTTTGCATTATTGCTCAGTTGTGTACAGATTTTGATAAGGGAGAAGATATCCACGTACTGAATATTTCGTTCGTGCATATAGACCAGATTTATGGCGCTTGCTACACTTACAGAACATTTCGTACGAACATTTTCCTTTATAACGTCGACCACGGCTGTTGAATTCTGATGTCCTTTGGTGTGGTAATACACCATTCCAGAGTAAAGGATATTCACATATTGCGGATTAGGTAATTGAATACTTACCACAGTTTTATCCATTCTTAGGCTTAAATACTATCTGTATGCAGTTTTTGCATTGTTTTTTTTTTTGTCCATGAGATTAAGTTTGGTTGAATGGCAACAGACAATTGAATAATTGTTTTATTAACAACGTTAAGTTAGTCGGATTTTCGTATTGTTGACATGTTCTGTTAATACATCTGATAGACGCTTTATATGAAGCTAGAAACATATTAATCCTATTCATTTTAAACTGCTTTTTAGGGGTGGGGGCGGGTATTTTTGAACCTCTGGATCAATATTTGTCCACAGTTTTGGAAAAGTATACAGGGAAGACTTGAAGTGCATTGCCTTCTGGGTTTAAGTTTCTGCTGATTCTGTTAAGGCTACCTAAACACCGTGGTAGCTTTTTTATTGACCCAGTCGTGCCTAAAACGTACAATATTTAGCTTACATAGATCTTTGAATTCAAGCATTTTATTCATCGTGAATAACGGCTCAGCACGAGCGTTAAACTTTTTATTGTTGATTATTCGTCTGGTTTGCTTTTCTAAGGTACTTCGTTTGATATCAGCCTGTGCATGACCCCTGATGCATATTGCGAACATTAAATGGCTTTGTACTAACGTAAAATACAGAGGCAAACACTTTTTCTCTATTAAAGACCCAAACGGACTGTGCTATTTCTGAACTTGTATTCGAGATGTGGCGCTTGAAGTTTAGGTTTTCATCTAAATCAACACACTTTTTCTCTATAACGCCGTTTGTTCCGCGAATTACGGCCAACAATTACGATTTTGACCATTTGGTCAAATTTAGGGTCCATTGTGGCCCCTAAAAAGGGGTTGTAGGGTGAACCTTAGGATTTGAATGATCTTGTATTTTTGGGCGCCACCCTATGACGCCGTTTGTTCCGCGAATGTCCATCAATAATAGCAATTTTGACCATTTGGTCACTTTTAGGGTCCAATCTGGCCCCAAAAGGGGGTGGGAGGGTGAACCATAGGATTTGAATAATCTTGTATTTTAGATCACCACCCTATATGGCCGTTTGGTCCGCGAATTTTCGCTAATAATTCCGATTTTGGCCATTTGGTCACTTTTAGGGTCCAATGTGGCCCCTAAAATGGGGTTAGAGTGTGAAGATTAGGATTTGAATAATCTTGTATTTTAGGGCGCCACCCTATAGCGCCGTGTGTTCCGCGAATTTCCATCAATAATTACAATGTTGACCATTTGGTCACTCTTAGGGTCCAATCTGGCCCCTAAAACGGGGTGGGAGGGTGAACCTTAGGATTTGAATAATCTTGTATTTTAGGGCGCCACCCTATAACGCCGTGTGTTCGCCGAATTTCGGTCAATAATAACGATTCTGACCGTTTGGCCACTTTTAGGGTCCAATGTGGCCCCTAAAAAGGGGTTGGAGGGTGAACCTTAGGATTTGAATGATCTTGTATTGTAGGGCGCCACCCTATGACGCCGTTTGTTTCGCGAATGTCCGTCAATAATTACGATTTTGACCATTTTGTCACTTTTAGGGTCCAATGTGATCCCTAAAAAGGGATTGGAGAGTGAATCTTAGGATATAAATGATCTTGTATTTTAGGGTGCTACCCTATAGCGCCGTGTGTTCCACGAATTTCCATCAATAATTACAATTTTGACAATTTGGTCACTCTTAGGGTCCAATCTGGCCCCTAAAAAGGGGTGGGAGGGTGAACCTTAGGATTTGCATAATCTTGTATTTTAGGGCGCCATCATATAACGCCGTGTGTTCGTCGAATTTCGGTCAATAATTACGATTTTGACCGTTTGGTCATTTTTAGGGTCCAATCTGGCCCCTAAAAAGGGGTGGGGGTGAACGTTAGGATTTGAATAATCTTACATTTTAGGGCGCCACCCTATAACGCCGTTTGTTCCGCGAATTACGGCCAACAATTACGATTTTGACCATTTAGTCACATTTAGGGTCCATTTAGGCCCCTAAAAAGGGTTGGAGGGTGAACCTTAGGATTTGAATGATCTTGTATTTTTGGGCGCCACCCTATGACGCCGTTTGTTCAGCGATTTCCATCAATAATTACGATTTTGACCATTTTGTCAGTTTTAGGGTCCAATCTGGCCCCTAAAAAAGGAGTGGGAACGTGAACCTTAGGTTTGAATCATCTTGTATTTTAGGGCGCCACCCTATAACGCCGTGTGTTCCGCGAATTTCGGTCAATAATTACGATTTTGACCATCTGGTCATTTTTAGGGTCCAATGTGGGCCCTAAAAAGGGGTTGGAGGGTGAATCTTAGGATTTGAATGATCTTGTATTTTAGGGCGCCACCCTATGACGCCGTTTGTTCCGCGAATTTCCATCAATAATTACGATTTTGACCAATTGGTCACTTTTAGGGTTGAATCTGGCCCCTAAAAAGGGGTGGGAGGGTGAACCTTAGGATTTGAATAATCTTGTATTTTAGGTCGCCACCCTATAAGGCCGTTTGTTCCGCGAATTTTCGTCAATAATTACGATTTTTACCATTTGGGCACTTTTAGGGTCCAATGTGGCCCCTAAAAAGGGGTGGGAGCCACCCTATAACGCCGTTTGTTCCGCGAATTACGGCCAACAATTACGATTTTGACCATTTAGTCACATTTAGGGTCCATTGTGGCCCCTAAAAAGGGTTGGAGGGTGAACCTTAGGATTTGAATGATCTTGTATTTTTGGGCGCCACCCTATGACGCCGTTTGTTCAGCGATTTCCATCAATAATTACGATTTTGACCATTTTGTCAGTTTTAGGGTCCAATCTGGCCCCTAAAAAGGGGTGGGGGTGAACCTTAGGATTTGAATAATCTTACATGTTAGGCGCCACCCTATAACGCCGTTTGTTCCGCGAATTACGGCCAACAATTACGATTTTGACCATTTAGTCACATTTAGGGTCCATTGTGGTCCCTAAAAAGGGTTGGAGGGTGAACCTTAGGATTTGAATGATCTTGTATTTTTGGGCGCCACCCTATGACGCCGTTTGTTCAGCGATTTCCATCAATAATTACGATTTTGACCATTTTGTCAGTTTTAGGGTCCAATCTGGCCCCTAAAAAAGGAGTGGGAACGTGAACCTTAGGTTTGAATAATCTTGTATTTTAGGGCGCCACCCTATAACGCCGTGTGTTCCGCGAATTTCGGTCAATAATTACGATTTTGACCATTTGGTCATTTTTAGGGTCCAATGTGGGCCCTAAAAAGGGGTTGGAGGGTGAATCTTAGGATTTGAATGATCTTGTATTTTAGGGCGCCACCCTATGACGCCGTTTGTTCCGCGAATTTCCATCAATAATTACGATTTTGACCAATTGGTCACTTTTAGGGTTAAATCTGGCCCCTAAAAAGGGGTGGGAGGGTGAACCTTAGGATTTGAATAATCTTGTATTTTAGGTCGCCACCCAATAAGGCCGTTTGTTCCGCGAATTTTCGTCAATAATTACGATTTTTACCATTTGGGCACTTTTAGGGTCCAATGTGGCCCCTAAAAAGGGGTGGGAGGGTGAACCTTAGGATTTGAAAAATCTTGCACTTTGGGGCGCCACTCTATAAGGCCGTTTGTTCCGCGAATTTCCGTCAATAATTACGATTTGGACCATTTTGTCTCTTTTAGGGTCCAACCTGGCCCCTAAAGAGGGGTGGGGGAGTGAACCCCAGGGTTTGAATAGTCCTGTGTCTTAGGGCGCCACCCAAGAAGGCCATTTATTTTTCGAATTTTTGCTAAATTTAGAATGTCGAATAAGGAACTGGGAATAATTAACGGATTTCACAGCGCTCATTACAAAGCTGAATTTATTCCTTATTGGTGCTAGGGCCCTGCGAAGCTTCGAGTATTCGATTCGATGTCGACATCGGTTTGGTATTCGTATATCGATCTCGAATAGTTTGCCGATTCGTTAGTCAAACGAAGCAATGAGGAAAATGAATCAGTGTTCGACAATGTACATTTTGAGTTTTTAGAACGGGAAATTAAACGTTCGTTTTGTGACTTTTGCTTTTAACTTGTAGCCTGTTCACGCCCCATCTATACAACCGAAATATCCAGCTATGGGCCTAAGCCTCGCTCCCAGTCCCAGAATCTTCTAACACAATAATGGGGGCATGTCGCTTGGAGCGCTTCCATTATTATGTTAGAAAACTGTGGGAGGAAAATCTCTTTAGTTTCTTTGCATTGTTCGGCGTTGATACTTGGAAGTTGGAATGAAGTAAAAGCAATTTGTGTGAATGAGCACTGCGTCAATATTCGAGTTAGATAATGCAGAAACTAACACAGTTTAACGCCTTCGCTGCTTTTGATGTATACTGAGTTATTGAGTTGAGAACGGACCGAAATCTACAAGACCCGAATCCTGATATTACAAAAACAACCAAACATTACAGTAATGAGGTTCCTATAAGATGTACATGTATTTAGCCAGGCTAACGTACCTGAAGTTAGCGGCTGTAGCCGACTTAAACCCATGGGAATTAATGTGCCATTGTATTGCATTTGTGCTTTTAATTCTCATGTTTCAATTTAGTGGTTTTTCTCAAATGTTTCTGGGCAGTAACACCTTAATTTCTGTCCATATTTATGTCTTGAATTTATTGTCGGGTCAAGTGAACATCTGAATGGCCATTCAACGAGAAAGAAAATTAAAACAACGCCAAGTTGTCAAGTTATGTCAACTCTCTCTTCTCGCAGTGCTTTCCGGACATTTCTGCACAAGATAATGCCTGTTATAGTTATTTCTCGAGTTTATCCCGATTCGATTCGAGATTCGATTCGATGTCGACATCAGTCTCGATTCGATTCGAGATTCGATTCGAACGTAAATTTCCCCGATTCGCAGGGCCCTAATTGGTGCTTAACGCCGCTTCATTAACTGAAGACAAATTATGGCGAAAAAAAAACGTATGCTTGTAGAACAAATGATTAATTTTAAGGAACAGAAAAATAGGTTTAAAATCATGAAGCAATTATACTGTAGTGGCATCAGTAATATTTAATTATTTATATTTATTTATTTATTTATTTATTTACCAGAATGCCCTGATACATGTGACATATTCTCAAATATTGATATTTATATAGTATATTTATAACAAGTTTGTATAACAAGTTTCTACAACCCGCACCAGAAGTAAAACATACTGAAAGCATTCACAAGGGTCGACATAATTGTTGCTTGTCTTCCGTTTTTTATATATTCATTTTAGCGTTTGTTTAAACAAAACACGAAAAGAAGTCTTCTATTTGGAATGGTTGTTATCTCTCTTTTTGAATGTTTTTTTTTTTACGAAAAAAGCAAACAGCTAGCTTATTGGTAACTTCGAATGTCTTTATGCTTTTCGAGGGTTGAGCTGCTAGCCGATTTTCTTGACGTGTTAGACGTAGATCGTTCGTCGTCGGAAGGCGCAGTTCCATAGTCAAAATCAGAAAGTGTCCATTCTCTGAGAGTTCAATGTGGATACATACTATTTGCTACGTGAATCCACTACAGACCCTCTGCAGGAGGCCTGGTAAACGTATGCGTGGACATCACTGCCCACGCGTTTATTACGTCGACTCCACGGCGACTGTACTGTAGTCAACCAGTTCATAAAAAATGGATCAAAACCAGGACCCTGTTAAAACAGGTGTTAAAGAAAAGAAATCATTAAAGAGTTTTGTTATACCGTGAAAGAAATGAGTGAACAATCATCATAATAATAATACAAAGGGTTAGATTATATTCCAAATAGTTAGTTATAGATAATTGTTTATACTTACAGGTATTGTAAATTGTTTAGACCTTCGAATGCTCCCGATATATTCGCTAGGTTGTTGTAGTGCAAATGACTGGAAAAAGACATAAAACGTAAAGAGAATACTTTCGTCATGACAAAAGTAATGATTGATAACAATTTGTTACCACCTCTTGGTTTACTGATTTGTTCTACGTGTTTTGCAGTTACAGGCCATATGTTTATATCACGAAAAATAAAAATCCAAATCTAAATTGGAAATCATGTTTTTAAAACTGGTAGTACTTTTTCAACTCAGCTAGCCCACGACTTCTTTCAGATAAGAAGGGGTCGGGGGTATGCTTTGTACATGTATTTTATTAGTTGTTGAGAGACCGAATGAAAATTGATTTGTCTGATCGATAACTATAAATATACATGGTTTTGCTGAATACGTAACGTCACATATTACTAGAAATGATTGGATGTTTGCTCATAGATTTGATGGTTGTTTTTAACAGCAATATTCTTTGTTTAGTTTCGTTTCTTTTTAATCCGTGGTGCATGTTGCTCGACGCTAACATCTGTCTGCAATTCCCTCAGTGTCTTTAGAAAACTCGACAGAAAATTCCGTAATGGTCGCTCCATAAACTTCAACATTTCCTCTGGCATACACTGAATCGCTATACCCTGATTAATTCTACAACAGTGGTCAATGGAATTGTTGATACGAAGAATCAATGAAACATTATTACTAACAGTGTTTTATCTCCATCGTCTTCTTCTGAACATTGAATAACGAACAGACATATTGGCTGACATTATGTTTATCTATTGCAAGCCTTTTTTATGAAATCCACATCTACAGCAACACCAAACCGTGTGGAAAATAAATATCTGTTCCGCACATATTTGTGGAATGGAAATCGTTGACGGACTATTTTTAAATCCAAGCGAAATTTCACTGGAATTTTCTACAAATCGTGCAACGCAATTTCGTTTTGAATCGTTAGCGACAGCTGACAATCGTCACCTGAGTTCCAATGTGGTCTATGTGCCAGTAGGCACATAGAACACATTGTAACTCAGAGGATGAAATAGTAACACGCGTTCCACTCGCAAATTTTGTAGGCGATACAATGTGTCGCCTGTGTTAGTTGTCAAAGGAATTTCCGAGTGTTCTTCTAATGACTGTTTTATAGTCGTGGAGGCGTGTAATAAACACATAACGACACAAGCGTTTGAAAGAGTTAATCGATATGGCGCTTGTTCTGTGTATAACTGTAACATTCAGAAGCATGGTCGAAGGGCTTTGTCGTTTCTAAGAGGTGCACCGTATCAAAGTATCAAAGTACACTTTGAATTCCGCGTTGTTCTGAAGTACAAAATATACTATCTTTGATATCAGACTAAAAAAAATGTTGTCCAGAAACACATAGACTATATAGAAAGAATACTGAATTTTGAATATCATACGAGCGATATTGCACATTACAAAGCTGAATTTATTCCTTATTGGTGCTTAACGCCGCTTCATTAACTGAAGACAAATCATAGCGAAAAAAAAAATGTATGCTTGTAAAACAAATGATTATGTTAAAGGAACAGAAAAATAGGTTTAAAATCATGAAGCAATTATACTGTAGTGGTATCCGTAATATTTAATTATTTATATTTATTTATTTATTTATTTATTTATTTATTTATTTATTTATTTATTGGTGTTTAAGGTCACATATTTTTGAACAATGGCTAATGGTATCACTAATAATACATTGAACAGAGTGCATGATATATCTTATAACACAGTGCTCGAAATAACTTGAAACAAAATGAACGATATATCTTTAAACAGAAAGCACAATACCTTACGTGGAAAGTGGATTGTAACTAAATCACCCGCAGAGTGGAGTTATCACCCAAGCTATAACTTTCGAATTTTGTACATATGGACAAAAACACAAGCAATGTTTCAGGTAATGGACCTACGGGTTTAACCCGGAAGCCCAGCGGCTGAAGCTTTGCTGGTGCTGGTTATGCTCTGCAACAAAATTGCAATTATTTCTCGGGTGGAATTTTCACTGCGGGTGATTTAGTGATAATACACTCCCCACGTGCTGTATATATGATAGTGGACATTCCCAAGGCTTCTATCTCCGGCTGCACGTCCGTACGTAGGTCCGCACAAACATTTTGCATAACAACCCTTGCATTAGTTGTTGGATTTTGATGTTCTTTGGAGTTATGATAACCTAGCATAAGAAAAATAATATTCACAAATCGAGGGTTTTGTCCACCAATGCATACCAGAGTTATGGCCCATGCAGGACGTTAAAAATAGTAAAATGAACGTTTTGCATTTTAACTTTTGCATTGGATGTCGCATTTTGATGTGTTTCGGTATGATGATAGACCAGCAAGGAAGCGGGGGGGGGGGGGGGTAGGGGGTGGGGGCTGTTGGCATGGAGTCTGTGTATCTCGGGTTTCGTCCGTACATTCCTATCAAGGCTATGGCACTTAGGAAACTCCCTGTACGTACGTTTTTGCATTATTGCTCAGTTGTGTACAGATTTTGATAAGGGAGAAGATATCCACGTACTGAGCATTTCGTTCGTGCATATAGACCAGATTTATGGCGCTTGCTACACTTACAGAACATTTCGTACGAACATTTTCCTTTATAACGTCGACCACGGCTGTTGAATTCTGATGTCCTTTGGTGTGGTAATACACCATTCCAGAGTAAAGGATATTCACATATTGCGGATTAGGTAATTGAATACTTACCACAGTTTTATCCATTCTTAGGCTTAAATACTATCTGTATGCAGTTTTTGCATTGTTTTTTTTGTCCATGAGATTAAGTTTGGTTGAATGGCAACAGACAATTGAATAATTGTTTTATTAACAACGTTAAGTTAGTCGGATTTTCGTATTGTTGACATGTTCTGTTAATACATCTGATAGACGCTTTATATGAAGCTAGAAACATATTAATCCTATTCATTTTAAACTGCTTTTTTAGAGGTGGGGGCGGGTATTTTTGAACCTCTGGATCAATATTTGTCCACAGTTTTGGAAAAGTATACAGGGAAGACTTGAAGTGCATTGCCTTCTGGGTTTAAGTTTCTGCTGATTCTGTTAAGGCTACCAAAACACCGTGGTAGCTTTTTTATTGACCCAGTCGTGCCTAAAACGTACAATATTTAGCTTACATAGATCTTTGAATTCAAGCATTTTATTCATCTTGAATAACGGCTCAGCACGAGCGTTAAACTTGTTATTGTTGATTATTCGTCTGGTTTGCTTTTCTAAGGTACTTCGTTTGATATCAGCCTGTGCATGACCCCTGATGCGTATTGCGAACATTAAATGGCTTTGTACTAACGTAAAATACAGAGGCAAACACTTTTTCTCTATTAAAGACCCAAACGGACTGTGCTATTTCTGAACTTGTATTCGAGATGTGGCGCTTGAAGTTTAGGTTTTCATCTAAATCAACACCTCAGAATTTGACTGTTCTGGCTACGTGGTAATTGCCTACTTGTATTACACGTTTGTTGTTTACAGTTATGGGATTATCATCCAATATGCATGTATCATTCGGGGGCGGGGGGTGGGAGGGGGGGTGGGTGTGCAGCATGTTTTGGGTTTTAGTGGCGTTACGTAATAATGTATTAGCGAAACACCACATTGTAATTTTGGCTAGTTCCATGTTTATTTTTCCTGTCACTATTTTGAAGCTATGGTTCGCTACTGAAACGTATTGGCACCACATCCAATTTAGTTATTAATTCGTAATAAAGAAATACTAATTCACAATGACGAAATAATACTTATTTCGTAATTACGAAATAAATATATGTAGCCTCTTTTGCTATGCAGGTTGCTTCAGAGTTTCTAGCCATTTTTTGATTGAAAATGCTGTTTGTTTAGCTTAGTAACAAAGTTCGTATGCCGACAAAAAATGAATTTTAGTCATTAAACCAACAAAGGCTGTGTGGAAAAAAGAGCTGGAATGAATCTTGGAAATATATACCACAGAACTTGTTGACTCACAATGACATCGTCACAATAATTCCAGGTGCTGTTTGGTTTCCCAAAAACACGTTGCGGAATAGCACTCCGGGAGTCTTACGAAATTTAGTTTCCTCGGAGGGCGCTTTTCAGGTCGCAGTTGAACCCCTACTGTAGGAACATCCATCGGGTTTGTAGCAGCTAACATCTGTGACAGGAATAAACCGAACGAACTGGTTAAACAAGACAACCCCCAGTAAAACCTCAATATGAATGATTTCCAACTACAGATCAACATGTCCTATAGCAATGAAGGGCTACACAGCTACACAGTTTTTTTTTGGTGATGAATAGCCGAACAAAAAACTTGAGAAAATTCATTCTTCGAACTCAAACCCGTGGAGTCCGGTGCATTCGCTCATTTCATGAGGGCCAAACAACTAGCGTATCATAGGCGTCTGATTTTACGTGCCCAATATGGACAAAAGTTGTTCATGATGGTCAAACAAAATAGCCTGCCATAAGCGACTGTTTTTGCTTGCCTAACACAGACAATACTTGTTCATGATGCCCAAAACGGCTAGCGTACCATAAGCGCCAGACTTCACATGCCTTATACAGACGATACGTACTCTTAACAACTAAACAGCTAGCTTACCACAAGCGGCAGGTTTAACTTGCTTGATACATATACAACTTGCTCACGATGGTCAAACAACTAGAGTACCTTAAGCGACGGATCTGTCCAGCCTGATACAGACAATTCTTTCTCTTGATGGTGAAGCAACTAGCGCACCATAAACGACAGCCAGTATTTGCCTGATACAGTGAATAATTTATTATGATGGTCAAACGTCTCGCGTACTACACGCGGTAGACTTTACTTGCCTGATACATACAATTCCTGCTCATGATAACCATACAGCTAGCTTACCAAAGCGGCATTCTTAACCTAGCCTGATAAAACAATACTTTCTCTTAATGGCAAAAACAACTAGCGTACCAAAAGCGGCTGAGGTTACTCACGTGACGCAGATAATACTTGCTCTTTATAACTAGCGAACAATGACCGACAGACTTTACTTGCCTGATACAGACAATATTTTTCTAATGGTGGCCAAACAATTAGCGTACCACAAGCGGTAGACAATACTTGCCAGATACAGGTATTACTCGCTCATGATGTCAGCCTACTAGCGTAGCATAAGCGGCAGACCTTAGTGGCTTGATACAGAGAATACTTGTCCGTGATTTTCGAAGAACTAGCGTACTAAAAGCGGCGGGCTTTAGAGGCTTGATACAGGCAATACATGCCCACGATGGTCAAGCAACTAGCGTATCAAAAGCGGCAGACTTTAGTTACCTGATACCGTAAATGCTTGCCCATGATGGTCAAACATCTACCGTAACATAAGCGTCACACACTACTTGCCTCAGACATACATGATATGAAGAATTATAACATGACGAATTATGGTCACTTTGATGGATTTGGCGACGATCCCAATTAGGAGGGTCAAATGGATTCTGTTCAGTCGTTTCCTATACAGTAAGGCGTGGAGGTACGGCGTAGAGTTAATCAATCCATTCCGAGGTCATTGTCAATTTCAAAGAGAGCAGGCTGAAGTTTCCTCCTGCGAGATCAGTCAATCACCTCACTCTTCTCCCACGACACCGCACGATTTTTGCATTGAAAGACCTCACCAAGTCCCAGTTTTAACTTCATCATGAAAAAGTAAGACCCGAACGTGAATGTTTTTGAAGTGGTGTTATAGACCAAGAGTTTACACCTCGCACTTCAACTTGAATGTGAATATCCAACATTAATGCCTGCTGAAGGTCAAAAATCGTAAAAAAAATGGACACCTTGTTCTAACGTGATGTGCGCACACATGCCATGGCTGTCAGGATCCAGGGTGGTTAAGAGACTGTCTGTGTATCAGTCAGGATCTGTCCATTTATTAACTCTTTTTGCAGGTAAAAGCATTACCAGAATGCCCTGATACATATGACATATTCTCAAATATTGATATTTATATAGTATATCTATAACAAGTTTGTATAACAAGTTTCTACAACCCGCACCATAAGTAAAACATACTGAAAGCATTCACAAGTGTCGACATAATTGTTGCTTGTCTTCCGTTTTTTATATATTCATTTTAGCGTTTGTTTAAACAAAACACGAAAAAAAGTCTTCTATTTGGAATGGTTGTTATCTCTCTTTTTGAATGTTTTTTTTTACGAAAAAAGCAAACAGCTAGCTTATTGGTAACTTCGAATGTCTTTATGCTTTTCGAGGGTTGAGCTGCTAGCCGATTTTCTTGACGTGTTAGACGTAGATCGTCCGTCGTCGGAAGGCGCAGTTCCATAGTCAAAATCAGAAAGTGTCCATTCTCTGAGAGTTCAATGTGGATACATACCATTTTGCTACGTGAATCCACTATAGACCCCCAGCAGGAGGTCTGGTCAACATATGCGTGGACATCACTGCCCACGCGTTTATTACATCTACTCCACGGCGACTGTACTGTAGTAAACCAATTCATAAAAATGGATCTATTAAAACAGGTGTTAAAGAAAAGAAACCATTAAAGAGTTTTGTTATACCGTGAATGAAAAGAGTGAACAATCATCATAATAATAATACAGTCAGATTATATCCCAAATAGTTAGTTATAGATAATTGTTTAAACTCACAGCTGTAGTAAATTGTGTAGTCCTTCGAATGCTCCCGATATATTCGCAATCTTGTTAAATTGCAATTGACTGGAAAAAGACATAAAACGTGAAGAAAATACTTTCGTCATGACTAAAATGTAGATTGATAGCAATTATATATATAGAAAGCCCGTAATTTGTCCAGCAAATTACAATTATCTGGTTATTATTAGGCAGACTCTTGTTATTCTTCATTTTCAAAATTTGTCTTCTCTATTTTTTTTTTCCGCCGTGAATTTTGTCTGTTGAACTGCTCAAAAACAAGCTGTACGATTTTAACCAAATTTGGCATTCTTATGTAATGCCATAAAATCTAGTGAAATGCGGTATGGTCATGTCTGTGAAAACGCGTATTTTCAAAATATTCTGCCAAAACTTTCAAAATTTTAACAGTTTTTGAATGTCTCAAAATTGTTTACAGTTATTTAGCTCAAATTTTCCACACTTTTAGAGAATAATACAATACTCCACGAACACTACTCAAATCTTTCAATATGTAACAAATGTTTTGGTACGAATAGATGCAACAGCGATTGTGAAAGAAAGTTACTGTTTACTTTTTAATCTCAGATTTAACCCTCAAGCACAATGAGGAAGGGAATAAGAGTACCGTTTGAAAATGTCAAAATTAGCCAACTTTGGTTGCTTTTTCTATCTTTTTGGAAAGGGTTAATTTCAAACTCTTTTCATGTACGTATTCACAATTGACTACCGAGCATATTTGCTGTTGTAAGTGTGGTTGTAAAGTTTAACCCTATTCCATTCTGGTTGCACAAAAGTAGGTACCGTCCGACAAAATTCAATTTATTCAGAATTTGGTAAGTTTAGGTGACGATTTACTCCGTTTTAAATCAATTGAGCTATGAATGTTCTCTATAGCTGCATGCAGCAGTCAAAGTATGACAAATTGTGTTCTATATCTTATTATCAAAAGTTTAACCCCTGGCAGATTTGAGACTTCCCATAAGGGTGGTGTCGCTATAATTGTTATTTTCGTCACAATTTACATGCAATTTCTCAGCACTGGAACCATATTTTCTCAAAACGTTGCCGATGAGAAGATAGGACATTCATCCAAGAACAATTCTGCTGTTTTTTTTTGGTTTTATTCCTAGTTTTAACCCTTACCCAGTTGTAGTGCCTTGACTTGGAGCACCGTCAACTTGTACATGTTCATTCAAATACCAAGATTCTAGATTCCGCTATGTCTCTTATCAGACACTCAGTCTGTGATTGACGTTCACACATTTATCTTCGAGATTGACTAACTCCAAGCGCTATTTTTTCTGATTACAATGTTGTTGTGACAATTATTTTTGTATGCAACAGTGCTTGCAGAAGAAAGTTACTGTTTGGTTTTTAATCTCATCTTTAACCCTCAAGCACAATGAGGGTAAGACCTTCATTCATAAATGCTAAAATTAGCTAACTAAGGTTACATTTTCCTGTCATTTCGGAAAGGGCTAATTTTAAATACTTTGTTTTGCTATAGGCAGAGCTACTTAATAAACAAATCCGCTGCTGTAAGTTATGCTTTGTTGCTTAACCCAACATATGCTTTGGCCACGTAAAGAATAGTATTGTCTGACAAAATCGGATTTTCAGTGAATTTTGCAAACATCTGAACTCATTTCCTCTAATTGCCAGGTTGTTGTAGCAATTATTTTGGTATAGATAGATGTAACAATGATTACAGAAGAAAGTTACTGTTTACTTTTTAATCTCAAGATTTAACCCCCAAGCACATTGAGGGTGAGAAAAGTAGTACCGTTATAGAATGCCAAAAATAGCCAACTTTGGATTCTTTTTGTCAAGCCTTTTGGAAATGGATAATTTCAAACACTTTGCTTTTCTTTCTGTAGTCTGCATTTTCACATTGGATAGTTGGGAAAGCCCGTAATTTGTCTAACAAATTACAATTCTCTAGGTTATTCATTATTTTTTTTTATTTTATTTTTTTTCCATTTATTTATTTATTTATTTATTTATTTATTTATTTATTTATTTATTTATTTATTGGTGTTTTAACGACACATTCGACAGTCAAGGTCACCTCGTTTCGGAGAGTTTTACGGGTGAAGGAAGCCGGAGTATCCGGAGGGAACGACCGAACAACGGCGAGCAGCTGCCAGACTCCCCAACGCACTAACTCCATACAAGAGGGTTAGCAAGTTGACAAACTTCACTGACTTACCTGTAGTGTCTCGCAGGACGTGCCACACCATACAATTATATTACGGACATTGGGTGCTAGTCTGGACCACAGTCTTACGAGGGTGACGATTTTGGATACACAGGCCTAACATTTCCGAAAGAGCATGCCCCCATGCTATTGAGAGTGCGGCGGTGGGGGCTCGGGGGGGGGGGCGGTCTCCGCCGCCGCCGCTGCCGCCGCCGCCGCCGCCTATAAACATTTCTGTCAAAATTGTTCACCTTCTGTCGGAAAATAATTGCTGAATTTATATGAAGCGAATGTCGAACATTATATTGTTGACGTTATTGACTAAAATCGGCAGCTGGACAGACACAGATGAGGCACCCGGAGGCTCTAGAATTGCTCTCAGAACCTTAGATTTAAAACAATATATCTGGGGCTATTCCCGATCGCCACCAACGAGAGGGTGACACCCACTGCCATACACCCCCACCTCTATGTTGGACACCTTGGGTATGCCTTCGGCAAACAACAGTCCGCCCGCCCCCACCCACTCGTCTATGTTGGATTTTTTAATACGGCTGGATTCGGGCTTGAGGTAGAAGGCCAACAGCTCCCGCTCTTCCACCTCGATTACACGTGTGTGGCAACCACTTTTGAAAGAGTCACCACTTTTGTTACAGATCACAGCTTTTGTTATAACACTTGCCCACTTTGTTACAGCTCACCAGTTTTGCTACAAAAATCAATCTCTTTTGTTACAAAATGATCTCACTACTTTTGTCACAACAACCGCCAATTTTTGTGACAGAAAAAACTCGCTTACCACTTTTGTTACAACACTCGCCAATTTTTGTTACAATTTTTGTCAGTCTGAAAAATGAAGTTATCTATTGGTACTCGGCCGTGACGTTCAGGCATGATTATCAAACCTTAAACCTGTTGTGTATATCCCGTACCAGCATCATGTACCCATATGTGCAGGAGTTCTAAAGTTGAATATTTTCGGAAAATTCTAACTTTTATGGGGAATGGGACTTCTGTTTCTTTCGCGAGCTTTTGTACACAGTCTTCTTGGATGAGCGTATTTTACTTTATATAGTAATCTACTGAATGTCTCGCCATTTCTCTTCCTTTTATCGATAGAATTGACTTAGTTGAGTAGGGCTTTTGTCAATACTTTTAACCCGTCCCAACAGTATATTAGGAGGGTGCGTTGGCCCAGTGAATAGAGTGTCGGCCTTATGATCGAGAGGTCATGAGTTCGAATCTCGCTAGAGTCACTCGCGTTGTGACCTTCAGCAAGACACGTAATCTCACTTCTCGAGCGGGATCATGGTTGCAGGGTATGATGAGGCATATAGCACGTCGGTGGTACACACGCTTCACACGTTTTCCCGGCGACTGCGGCTTCCTCCACTAATAACACTGACTGGCACGAGATGACCATGGTTGTCTAAAATGTTGTTAAACCACAATAAATAAATAACAGTATTTTAGAAATGAAGTAAAAGTTTGAAAAATCTATACAGAAGTCTTTAACATAACAATAAAATTATGAATGTCATTGTAATGAAATCATTGAGCCTGTTCCAATGAGACTCACACTTGTATTGTTATTTTGACAAATTGTAACGTTTGTTTTTACGGTATTAGTTTTATTGTGGGTAATTATTTGACTTTTTCTGGCTTGTATGATAGATACACGTTAACGGATAAAGTCAGAAAACGTATAGTGGTAGTGTGTGGTTAGAGCAGGAGTGTGAGGAACACCGATTATACTTCAGTACAATATAACGATTTTCTTTAATTCCCCCCTCTCCCCCCCCCCCCCCCCTCTCCACATCCCTTTCTTAATGGTTTTCTGGGTTTTTTTAAAATCCTATATTGGAGTAAGTCTCACTTTCCATCAAATATAATAACAAAATTATGGGAGTCATTGAAACCCTTTCATGGAGCAGGTTCCAATGATAATGATATTTGAGTGGTTTGTATAAGAAGTTCAAATCAATTCCAGGTAGTGATGGAGTTATTAGCTCCCTGACGTCAGCTTAACGTTCGTCTGAAGCTAGTTTGATGTTCAAAATCCATCACATTTTAATTCAAATGTTTTCTGTCTGACATTCACTGACGACGGGTTTTAGGTTGTCATGTGCGTATACACGGTAAAGCAAGGTTCCAATGACAATTTGGAAACTTGCTTTTGAATGTCAATTGTCAAAGTAGTTACAACCTAAGTAGCATGTAATGTGGTTTTCACCCCAATTTGGGAAAAACTTCGGTGCGGGTTCCTCGGAAGAGACGTCATGTCACGTAAACCGGTTGCGTCATGTTTGGCTGTCGTGGTAGCCCATGTGAATAGGCATGTTTTGACGTCATTCCTATAGTGATATGTGACGTTACTACGCATGCGCAACCCGTGTTGTTGCTTGATAGTGTTTCCGTCGTCCATTTCGTACACTGGAGACCGCCACCTTGGCTTCTATGGTAGCACGTGGTTGTCATGTTACCAAAAGACCTACAATAGTAGAGGGGTGTGAGGCCAGTCCCGAGTACTGGATGGAGGAGGATGGTGGATCTGGAAGGAGAGGGAGGTCGACTGTGTCGCTCTTGGTCAGGGTGTCCGGTGCAGGGTCATTTGGAAGGACCCCAAGGACAGGTCCTCGTTGATGACGGGGGAAGCTAGGGACAGGTTCACTGAGAACGGTCACCAGGTCAAAGATAGGATGGTGTATCGCGTGGGAGAGGTCTTCTGGTCGAAGTTTTTCCACTGCTTTTGGGTCGCCGGGGAACTGTGCCCTCGGAGTCGGGTTGCGGGAGTAGGGTCCCAGAGCAGGTCTTCCTTGGAAGGTGAGGTGTTGAGTCAAATGTAGAAAACAAAGGCTTCTGAAAGAAGGGTGACTATGTCGCCGCTCTCGTTCATCCCGTTGGCACATCTCACTTGTGATCGCTTGTGGTGGTCATTAATGATCATTCTCCCATACGAGGATAAGAAGGGTGTGAGGTGAAGCCTCAGTGAGGCCTCACATCACGCCCCTCTTATCCTCATCTCGGTTCAAGTTATCACCAGTGATCGCCTGTGGTGATCACTAGTGATCATTCTCCACGTATGAGGATAAGATGAGTGTGGGTGAGGCCCCGGTTATGAGGTAGAGGAAGTAACAGAAGTAGATGTCCTCCGTGGGATGTATCCTTTCAAGGGTTTCGTATGGAGGCACACGCAAGCCTGCTTAGGGCCAGGGGGCAGCTGGTCTACCAAGGTAAATAAAACGCAGCGGATTCCACTGGCAGGGCCAGTGGACGCAGGTCAGACCACCCACTCCTGGTTAACCTCGGTGGAACACGATTGGACCCCTACAAAACGATACATCGCCCGGGGGTCATCCGCTGCTACTACTGTCACTACCCCATAACACAGGCCTCAACTCACACCTCTCTTAACCTCATAAGGAAAAATGATCACTAGTGATCACCACAGGCGATCAACAGTGATCACTTGAACCGAGAGGAGAATAAGAGGGATGTGAGGTGAGGCCTCATCTCACACCCCTCTTATCTTCATACGGGGAGAATGATCACTAGTGATCACCACAGGCGAGCACTAGTGAGGTGGTGTAACGGGACGAATGAGAGCAAAACAGTCGTCCTTCTTCCAGAAGCCATTGCCTTCCACAATTGACCAACATCTCACCACCCCATCCAAGGAGACCTGCCCTGCGACCGTACTCCCGCATCCCGACCACGAGCGACACAGTTCCCTGGCGATCCAAACCCAGCGGAGAAACTTCGAGCAGAAAACATATCCATGTAACCCACCATCCCATCCATGTGTGGCCCTTTGACCCTACCCCGAGCTTCAACCACCATTCATGAGGACCCGTCCTGGGGACCCTTCCAAATGACCATGCACCAGACATTCTGGCCAACAGCGACACAGTCGCCCTGCCTCTTCTTCCAGAAGCCCCATCCTCCTCCATCCAGTGACCCGAGCCTCACCTCACACCCCTCTTATCCTCATATGGGGAGATGATCACTGGTGATCACCACAGGTGATCACTAGTGATCAGTCGAACATAGATGAGGATAAGAGCTGTGTGAGGTGATGCCTCACCTCATAGGCCTCTTATTCTCAGACGGGAGATGTTCTCAAGAGCGCTATGAGGGCAAGATGAGACCATGTGGTGAGGGCTTTGAGTCATGGAAGGTCAGGAAGTGGGGATTACGAGGGCAGGGGAGGCGGTGCGAGCTATGAGTTAGGGCCTCATTGAGACCTCTCTCCATATAGGCATCTTGTACTCGTGTGGGGCGAAACTCTCAAAGGTGTGTTTGGGTAAATTTCGGTGGGGATTCGGTCCAACAAAAGGTCCGTTGGGGTAGGTTTGTTGTTTGTTTCGTTGCCTGTAGTGATTCGACTCCTACTGAATCGGACACACCCCTAGAAGACTCCCCTGTTCAACAAGAAGACCACTAAGCTACATAGCAACCACGCGCTCCCCAACAACCAATTTGGCGGCGCCCATAGTCAAAATGGTTGGCGGAAGAGTGCGTCACCTTAGAAATACGCGTTGCGCATGTGCAGTGGGACCACGTGTCACCATAGGCATGACGTCACAATCTGGTCGATCACTCGGGTCATCATGGCAACCTCACTCCACCACTTCCGGTCACGTGACAGACGACGTAAGATGAGAACTTGCATGAGAACCTGATAAAAGGGCAAGAAGTCAACATCGCATACTACTATGCTCCAATACTCAAGGATTTGAAATCTCCTAAAATTGGCACCGATAGGTACTTGCCATTTCAGATAAGCGTGTGCGCAATTAATTAATAGAAGTGAACAATTATTCATGGGGAAAAATTGACGAAACATAGCATTTTCTGACATGTTTGCATCCTCTATCAACCCATGTACTAACTTATTTATATCGTTTTTATGAAATGATTATTTCGTTTTAACTGAGTACAATTGCAGCTTACCAAGAATATTTTATCGACGCAATAAAAATGGTTTTAGTGCCCCAACCACTCCGAAACCTTCCCAAATCCCGCCCTCACTACCAATACCGCGGACTAAATGCAACACTAAATTGGAAAGAAAGATTCACAACTTCACGACGATTGGAAGGTATTTTGATTCGAAGATATTTAATACACTACATGGGAGCGCGATGGCTGAGTGGTGATGCTATGACTTTAAACCGAAAGGTCCACGGGTCGATCCCTACCAGGGGTTACTGCGTTGTGTCCTTTGGCAAGGCACTTCATTCCGATTGCCCATGTGGGGGCGCGGTGGCGCAGTGTACGTCGATGGCGTACTTGTCTTCAACCAATGCTAACCCTGCTTGTGTGTAGTTAGTACGCTGGGGTGTCCGGTAGTTGCTCGCCGTTGCTCGGTGGTTCTCTCCGGGTACTCTGGCTTCCTACAACCTTCCGAAACGAGGTGCTCCTGGCCGTCGAAAGTGCCGTTAAAACACAATAAATTAATAGAATAGATACATAAATACACTACGCCCTGAGTCAGCCGAGAAAAGTTGGCGCGTCTTTCAAAATATGTGTCTCTGCAAATACTACTTTCTGCCAATCTGTCTGTCGCCAGTACTTTCGAATTCAGGCCAATCAAGTTTTAACCACACCCGCCGACAACCGGGTGAACAGTTAAAATGTTGAAGAGCTGATAGTTACTCGTCAATGTTCGGTGGTTCTCTCCGGATACTACGACTACCTCCACCCGTAAATTGTGCATACGTATGTGACCTTAAACAGCAATAAATAAATAATTAAATAATCTCCCATTGTCGATCTTATAAAGTAATTCGTTCAGGTTGTTCAAAAAGAAAGAGCCTAATCTGCTTTATGAGTTGTATTCGGGGGAAAAAAATATGAAAATACGTGACACGTAGTGGTGCACACCCAATATTTTTAATGTCTGTGAATATTGCATGGCCCAACCAAGATTTGTCCAGGAAAGAGAAGGTATATATCGCGGAAATAGCACCGGGTATATGTGATGTATAACACATTGCCAAAAACTTGTGGTACAGCGACATGCAATAAACACAGAATCACACACTTGTGTCCGTATGACGACAAATATATCAATCGAGAAATGTAGAGAGATTGCGGAAGAATCAAACTTGAGACAAGCTATAGTAAAACAAACCTTCATTTTTTAAACAGACAAAATACCATAATTCAATGGCAAATTAGTTGATTGGGGTTTTGCAACATTTTCAAAAACTAAGGTTATATTATGAGCAGGATTTTACGCCAATTTCAGTAACTAAGGCTATTATATCACGTTGTTAATTCCCAATATGAAGGCTAAGCTGATTCCCTGGAAGGTCAATAAAAACACAAAACCCTGGTGAGAAACTTGAAAGCTCATACACACAAAATTCCTTAGAATTTGCTATATCAGTATACTGAGAAGTCTATGTGAACAGTTGGGTCATTTCTGCAATGTATTAATTAACCACCTGGCTACATAGAAATTTCCCTATGATAACTCGATCAAGGAACAAATACTAGCTAAATGGCACGTGAATATTCAAGAGGATTCAGCAGCTCCCGCAAAGCATATCTTCAGCGTGGGGCTGTTGTACACCGGGTGTAAGGCCCGTTTTCGATTCGTTCCAAACAGTTGTTTTAGTTTGAAAACAATCAAATATGAAACAGGGTTTGAGGACATCAGTAGTAGATCATGTACCCTATCGGTCCATACTTACTAGATCTCATGATTTATCTCATGTGACGTCATAGCCATGTAACCCAGTTACGTCAAGTTTGGCTGTCATGGTAGCGTGAGTGGCCATCTTGTGATGCCATCCTCATAGTGGTTCGTTGTCCTAGTCTGCATGCGCAGCGCATGTTGCTAATGTGATACCTATTTCCGTCAGCTCACTTTTCGGAATGGGCTAGGAATTCCACTTACGGAATTTCTTTAATAGCTTGTTCACATCTACAGATGTTATACAGGGGATGTAAACTCTGTATACAATAATAGATGTTGGGGAAAATGAAGGAATCCGATTGAACACGTTGAGGGCTTGACTGAGGATAGCATCGAGAGGGTGTCTGGTCAAAAAATAACCAAGCCAAAACGTAACATTCTATTTTGGTCCGAACGTAACATATTTTGGTCAAAACGTAATATATTTTGATCAAAACGTTCTAACCTCATAACATTCCGATGGTTGAAACGTAACAGTCCTTTGGTCGAAACGTAACAATCCGATAGACGAAACGTAACATCTTGTTTGTAGTTTCTAGGGGTAAAGTCAAGACAAGAATACAGCTTGATAATCGTTTAATCATAAAATGACCATCAATATAATATGTCCGTTCTGTCTCTCCTCCTCTCTCTCTCTCTCTCTCTGCTTGCTGAGCTTGTGGAGCTTGTGGAGCTTGGAACTCGGAATAAAATAGCTGATTTCAGTGTGGTATATTGGAATTTGCATGTACTTCGGTATAAAATTTGTTTAGCATGAAGCCTATTGGTACTTCCCCGGTATTGAATCCGCAATGTATTGCAGATAAAAAACTGTTACGTTTTGACTAAAAAAAGTCACAATTCTACCAAACAAATGTTACATTTTGACGAAAGTGAAATGCTACGTTTTGACTAAAAAAAATTCCAAAAAATGTTACGATTTGACAAAAGTGAAATGTTACGTTTTGGTGTGGTTACGTTTTGACTACTATTCGTCGAGAGCATGCCTGTAATAGTGCTGCAAGTCAGTAGTAGTGGTTCAAGGCTGTAAGGGTGGAAGAAGACTATTGTATTGGGAAGCTTGTGTATCAGCTAATCGTAGGACTGACGTAGTATCCTCCAAAATGTATCATCCAGTACAACATACCCATCTCAAAGGTATCATACAATACAAAGATAAACATAAGATTCGTAAAAAGAGTCACCTTTTCGAGCAACTGCTCGATATCGCATTTGCTCGATAGGATTTGAGTCGTTCAAGCAATGACTTTTTCGGTAAGTATTTGAAAGCTTATTTCCTCGATAAGATCCGAGTAGTTCGAGTAATACCTATCCCTGGCTTTTGGGTTTGAGAATCATGGAGGACTCCGTTATAAATATGGGAGGGGGGGGGGGGGGGGTGGTGGTAAAAACTACACAGACAGCTGAAACTATAGAGACTGCTGTAGTGGACACAAAAAGGGGCCAGTAAAAAGCAAAACAGACCAGGGAATAGAAAAATAAGCCACAGACTAGTTTGGGATAGATAAAAATCCGAGACTACGGTGCAGATCCGAAACAATAAAGTTGCTCTTATACAAGGAAGGTGCCTATTATTGGGCAAAAAGAATGATTCAAGGGGACAACAGATAGAAATAGAGGATTTAGTGGGAAATCCGAATTAATAAAACAATTGTTTGATTTATTTGGGTAATTCTACAAAGTATTCGAACCAATAAAATTACTCTTATACAAGGAAAGCACCTTAAAGGAATGGGTGCTACTCTTTTAAGTCCAAAAAGGAGGAACTTGTGCCAAATAAAGATGTTTTGGGTGATTTAGAGGGATTCGTCATTGTTGTTTGTGATCATTCGATGTACTTTAGTTCATTTGAAGTTACCCACAGGTGATCTCTTCGTCATATAGCACTACGTCCTACTAATATAAGTCCTAGATAGTGGTTTTGCCATGCCCGTCTCGGAAGTTTTTGGGTTATTTAGAGGAATTGTCGGGTTGTTTGTGGTAATTAGATTTACGCCTATGCTACTGAATATACCCTCTAGACATACCACTTTCACATTGGATCAAATGGCAACCATGTACAATCATAGAAACCAAGATGGCGGTCTCCAATATACACAATAACACACGCTGCGCATGCACACTAAAACCACGTCACCTTGGAGATGATGTCGCAAGATGACTGTCCACGCGGGCTACCATTACAACCAAAAATTACGTAACTGGGTCACGTAG
Organism: Pictodentalium vernedei; assembly: GCA_031216915.1. Taxonomy (NCBI): domain Eukaryota; kingdom Metazoa; phylum Mollusca; class Scaphopoda; order Dentaliida; family Dentaliidae; genus Pictodentalium; species Pictodentalium vernedei. The sequence goes on along the minus strand of CM062296.1, from coordinate 835,391,454 downwards.
TTATGACGTCACATGAGACCCGGCATGACATCCGGCGAATGTGGGTCAATCGGGTACATGATGTACTGCTAACATCAAACCGAGAGGTCCATGGTTCGACCTCCGCCAGGTGTAACTGCGTTTCGTCATTGGGCAAGGCACTGAATACCCATTGTTGGGCGCTGTGGCGAATAATTCTATACACGGTGTTTCCCATTTTTAGTCGAGTTTTCAACAACAAACAAATCGACTATTGGTATGGCGATGGTCTGTCGCCGGCCCTTGTTGCTTATTTTTTAGTTGTGTCTGGACGGATTTCCATAATAATATATTATTCGGTATGTGACTTGATATACATGTTCAACACCCAATGGCGCGAAATAGGGCTTGTCCATGCTTTTTCACAAGAATTATGGGTCTTTGTTAAATCGACTATTTTTCAGCATGATAGCGCGATAACTTTGACAACAAACGTCAACCGATTTGACTGATATTTGGCACATGGGTTTCATGGAACAATGTCTTGATCGAGTTTGAAAACGGGAATGGTCCCATGTGCGACTCTTATTGGGCTGACCTGGTCATTTTTGGAAAATTCTGTACTTGATAGCGAGATAATTTGAAGAATCGTCAACCGAGCCATTCATGTTTGTTATATGGTTTTCTGAGAAGATTATCTCAACCGAGTTCGAAAACGGACTCGGTCGGATATACGGATATGCCTATACGGCAGCAGAATTACTGTGCTGACTTAGTCATTTGTTGCAAATTAGTTATTTGGAATAGGTACTCTGATGTTTATAGTTCATAGCCACCGTTGTGTAAGCCACATAAACTCAACCCCGCATCATATTCTGTACGCCCCCTGATATATAGATATTACTCTCGCCCCCTAACTTTGATATCCTGGCTACACGCCTGGGCGCCCTGCGTACAAAGGCGTACTGCACGTCAATGGTGCCCCAGTCTTCGACAAATGCTAAACGTGATTCTTCGTGCTTCTTACTTCACCCGTAAAATTGACTAACACGGGGTGAGCGTGGCTGTCGGAAGTATCATTAAACTCCAATAAATAAATAAATAAATAAATAAATAAATAAATAAATAAATAAATAACAGGGCAACCTGTCTAGGGTATATAAAACCCACCATATGGATTTTTTGGTTTGATTATGGGGGGGGGGGGGGGTAGTTACGTCGCTTTCAACAACTACGCCGTTAGTTCCTTAGTTGAAAACAGAGTTACAGAAAACAGAGTTACTCAAGCAGATCCACTGGGCGACCTAAGGAATCCACCAATCACTGGCAAGGAACTAACACGCTCATCCTCACAGGCATCTCAGCGAACAGGCACTGTGTCTCTCCCCGGGGTTCCAGCGGGGAATTAATATCTTGAAATACACTTTGAGAGTAGGGTACATTATCGTTCGGGTGAAAGAAAGTAAAATAAAAAGATAAAGAAGGAAAAATAAAATAGGGTGTAGTGATGTCAGGTGAGTAGGAATCAAGGACGGGGATGTAGAATTCCTGTGAGAGGGAAACATTTTATTCAAACTTTATGTAGAGGAAAGTATCCGACAATTCAAGTCGTTAACCATTAATTTATTTAGATTTTTTAATGAATATTTTTGGAATTGTTTCAGGAATTTGGCTACATGTTTTGGCAGCAAGAGCAAATTCATAGGATGAGGTATATAGAGAAAAAAAGTAAAAAATAAAAGAAAAATCTAAAAATCATCTGAAATCATCATGACTATTCTGTCGGTTAGATTGAGAGAATGAGTGCGAGAACATTTTAGTTGAGCGCCTTTGGAAAATCCTATTGCGATTAGCGAAAGAGCAGTCAATTACGTAATGTACATGCACACCCACAACTAGAATATGTATAAAAACGAAGTCCAATATATACAAATTTTGGCTGATATAATTAAGAATGTTCTAGTGCCAGCATCGGTCGTTTGCTGCGATTAAGATTTGGTTTAGCTGGAGGGTTAACAAGATACGCCCTCCCTTCCCCTAACCACTTGCAAGAGGTAAGAACACAGTATGGACAAGATTTGGACGAAAAAGGACTTTGAAGATCAATAGGGAGAATCGAAGTGCCCTGGACATTTTTCACGGGTAAGCAATATTTCCACAGTTATATTTACAAACACTAATTATAGTGATAATCATCAACTATTTACTTTTTGCTTTCTTTAATTAACATTTTGCTGGTGATGATTTATTTACCTAGTAAACGTATGCGTGGACATCACATCCCACGCGAAGGATTACGACGACAACACGGCGACTATACTGTAGTCTCACATTTCACGTGTGAGACATAAAGTCGCATTGTGGAAATGTATTCCCCACACAGCTTAAGTATCTACATTGTAGAAGTTGTGTTTTGTGTCTCTACTTGTTTCTACTTTTTTACTGATAATGTGAACCAAAATATTTACATCAGTGTAACAACCTCAAGTCAGTGACACAACACAAAATGAACCTTCCATCGATATTACTTCCTTGATAGTTGATATGACTGTTGCCATTCCTCATTATATAATGGTTTGTAAAGAGCAGACTTTATAAAACGTGACAATGCATATGAATGATATGATGGGTTGTTCATCCAAGAAGAACAAATAGTGAAAGAAAGCAGGATAGAATGAAAATATGTGGAGACAGTGGATAATGTTGCTATTCCTGTAAAAATAGAAAGAACATGATCAGTACAGAATAGCTGCTACAGCTGGAACATTAAAAGGACTGCATTCCAGAAACGAGTTTGAAAATATAGGACAGTTCCATTGCGCTCTGATGTCAATTCTCAGAATGCATCAGGTGGACAAGATTTCATGAAAGGTAACTGTAATAACCAAATGAAATGCCAGACAAGGCGGTGCTGGTATTTTACACATCAGCTTCTGTGTAATTCTAAATGCTTTGGAAGTATCAGGTATCAAACACACACACAAAAACCTAAAAAAACAAAACAGTAAGCGACATTTATGTGCGGGAAATGAATGCCTTTTTGTATTTTTTGATGGGATAGGTTCGTCGTGTCAGAGTATTTGTATCACATCAAATAAGCAAATATAATTTCATAATTAATATATTGTCATACAGGTTTTTAAATAGGCGTATTTTGTATACTTTTTAGTGAATTCCATACATTTGCCCAGGTATTTACAGAAAATTTCGAGAAATACTGCATTACTTGTTTCACAAAGTTACTGTGACATACATACACCCATATCTCTCCGGCCGATATATGGAACAAAAGATGGCCGAAAAATTCCATCCGCGATACGTGTTTAATCTATTATTTGTATGACCATGTAAAGTCATTGATGTCTCAAATACTTATCACAAAGCAGAAATGCGCCCAGATCAATTTAAAGTACATTCCCAGAATATAGCGGTTTTAAGCACGATAACAAAATTTTTCAGCAGAGCCCAAACTTCGGCTTCTTAAAGTCCACGAAATACTTGGTTTGATACACTGTGATAAAAGATGGGGGATTACCAAAGATATAATTTCAAGAAAATTATGTATATGTAATTCCACCACAATTTGTCGTTAACAGAGATTATGGTATATACTCACAGAAGTTGTAGTTTATCTAGACCGTGGAAACCATCTAATATGTCCGTTATCTGGTTAGAGTGCAGGTAACTGAAAATAACAAAACTAAATTTAAAAAAAAATCATCTCATCAAACACGCACAGCAAATGGTTTTTACCTTTCATTTCAAGCGAGGAGAGAAGGAATGATATGCTCTTGAACATGACTTTGAAATTTTTTATTTCGTAAGAAACTAATTACCAAAAACCGCTCAAAACGGAAAATGTCGTTCACTTCACGTCTAGTACGGAAAGGGTCACAGAAGTGAACGTCGCTTTAGTAACGTTGTGAGGTTGTTTCAGGAGAATAATTAAAGTAATTTTCTCTTATTTTCCAGGTAATCTTTGGCAAAAACAAATAACACACGACAAATGCAAAAAAGTACCGACTTTCCTCGAAAAACTAAAAACATTCATTTTTCCATCGGAACATATATTATGAACCTTTATTGTGACAAGGTCAGCAAGCTCCTTCCTCTGGGGGCTGATCAGTTATGTTTTCAACGGAAAATTGTTGATAATAAAAATAATTGTTCGGGGATTTTTGTGAATAGCGATGGTCAGTTTAGTTGTTATTGTAGATAACTTAAATTATACATTATATGATAAAAACAGTATCAAATACGTCGTCATTTGATATAAAATTTATGAATCTTGCTAAATAAAATCGATTTTATCCTCGGTAAATCTCGGTTTACTGTTTGGTCTTAGTCATCAGGGTACAGATGTTACATACGAAATTATGACTCATTAGCGAACGTCTATACACATTGACAGTTTTATGAAGGGAACATCAAAGCATACGAGCAAATTAAGGAAAGTGAATAGAGTTTAACAATATTGTATGAGGGTTCCACGCCTGTACCTTGTCACAACGACAGAAATAATAACTCTCACTACACCAACAACGAATTTCAATAAAAATAGTAATGTTTCTATGCATCAGCTAACAATCAACAACCCTTCACTCCACAGTCTCACTTCTTCATTGTATTCCTAGTGTGTCCTCTTCAATCAACTACCTTCTCCACCCCCACCCCCTCCCCCTCAATCCAATTTCTTCATTCTTCATTGTACTGGTGTTTCCTGTCCTGTGAGACTGTTATTTTGAACATTCCATGAGAAAATCCTTACTCTCAAATTACACATGTCGGTACCCCTTGTCACCGTCTTTCCAAAACATTCCTCTAAGCTCCAGTGATCCTGAGCTCATTTTGAGCAGACATTGCCTTTTGAATGGTAAAATCCGGTCACGTCTCAAATGCTTGGCTCTTCTAAACACACACCTCGCGCCGAAATACCTCTGGATGCTAACTTGAACCTTATACACATTACAGCTGTTCGGTTTGGAGGAATTAATTCCGTCCCAAATGTTATACAACATCCCGTCCTAATAGTTTCAATTGGTTATGAAGACGTTTGCCCTTCATAATCAGTTTCGTTATCTGCCGGGCGTTGGGACATGGGGTGGGATCTCAACTTCCTCATTACAATTCGCCAAACTTACATTAGTTAGTAACGTGAAGCTCTGAACTGGAACAGCTTGGAAGTTTCAGACAATGTGATGGTGCTATATTTTTAAGCATGTCTTAAATTTGGAAAAAAATATTGAATTGTTACTCTGAAATCTGTAAAGTCCTCCAAATATTGACTGCAAAGTTGCCAAATCAGCCAAATATTGATTTGTAGTTAAAATTTGTGATTACCGAGAGACTACCATGGATAATGTAGAGTCAAGGGGTGTGTTCAAATGGAATTTTTTATGTTAAAACATGTAATTTGAAAGATTGTAACCCAGGTGTGTGTGTGGGGGGGGGGGGGGGAGGCGGGGGGGGGGGGGGGTGTTAATGGAATTCCTCACTTGTAGGAAATTGTATAGTGGTACTCAGGTTTTTTCCACCTGTGGGAAAGTGAATTGGAGAGGTGGAGAGCCCTGTTATTATTTATTGGTGTTTATATGCTACATAAGCAGCTATGGCTATATCATGGTGAGAAAACGGTGAAAAGTAAAACATGACATTGTCAAATATAAAATAAAAGGTTTGAATAAAAATGGAAAATAACTACAATCGACATGTCAAAGGAAGAGTTATTTGAACAGAAAGGAGTAATGAGATAAAAGAGAAAAACTTAGATATCAACCTAATGAATTGAAACTTGGAGAGTCTAGACTAAAATTATAAAAAAATAATTTTAAAATTTAGTAAAAAGGTTGAATACTTTCAAACATGATACAATTTTGAGCGGGCTCGTAATATAAAACAGATCTCTTAGAGATTCTACAGTGAAGTACTGCCCTTTAACATGATTAAAATTAGTGCAACGTAGAAGAATGTTCTTCACTGGCGAGTAACACACTCTGGTCGCATATTACCCTCTAACAAAAAGAAACGAGTTAGTCTTGTGTGACCAATATGGCATCGCGTCAAAACTACGTGATCTTTTCAACAAAGATTTCTAGACGGGTAGGAATCAAAAACATTTGGCCGAAAGCGATGGAGCTTGTTATTTGTCACTCCATCCAAGTCGGACTGCCAGACAGATGTATTTATTAATATGAGGTTTGAAAGGAATTTTAAAATCAGTGAGAGGCTTGCTTAATGCCTGTTTTTCTGCACTGTCTTCTTTGGTGTTACTGGTAATACCAACATATCCAGGTAACCAGCAAAAGACGATATCGTATTGGTCAGACACAAATCCATCTAAATCTTCACGCAGCTTGATAATTTGAGACTTTTTCAACTTGGAATTAAGAAGAGCCTGTACACAGGAATCCGAGAAAATAATAGATTTCTTCACTTGCCTGTTCTTAATCTGTGCGCGAGCAAGTGTCAACGCTCTAGCTTCATCTGTGAAGATGGAACTATTGTTCGGAATCCTGACTGAGGTAGACTGTTTATTAGTTACTACGGCTGATGCAACTTTGTAACCTTCTGATGTGTAACCTGCATAACGGGATACTACTTCTGCCTATTTATGCTTGGATTCTAAAGAATATCTGCGTTTCGTGAACTTGTTAGTTCCAAAAAAACATGAGGTTTTGTCATTAACCATGGCGGCGTGCGTGGTACACGAATTTCTGCTACAGATTCTGAACTAATATTAGCTAAGTCCACATGTGCTCTGATTCGGAAGTCCAAAGAGCTAATACGTTTTGGATTTCTTGTATAACTTAGACGGATACCGGTACCACTATTATGGATGGTGTTAAGGGGTGTAGGGTATACCTCGCATGTCGAACCGTATACTACACAGCCGTAGTCTAATTTCGATCTTATAGTTGTTCGGTACAGACGAAGTAACGTTTGTTGGTCAGCACACCAATCAGTACTGCCAACAACTTTTAAAAGATTGAGAGATAATTTAAGTTGTTTTATATGAGAGGTAAAGTTAAGTTTACTGTCAAAGAGCAAACCGAGAGTTTTCATTTGTTTTACAACTTTTAGTTTAAACAATATTTTTTATTTCAAAGAAAAAAGAGAATCATGCTATATGTACACATCCGAAAAAAGATGAAACACAGCGAAATGTAAGATAATTGTACATTAAATAACAACGAGAACAACTTGTATTTTAGGGGCTCGACAGTAAGCTAAGAGCTTTTGTGAGTCGTCTCTCGCTACACCTTTTATTGGAGTTCCATCAATTTTTAATTCCGGATCAAGATGTTTTTTCCGAAGTTAACAAAAATGGACGCAATTTGTCTTTGTGTGTAAAATTTGAACCCATTTAATGTTGCCCATTTATGTGTCTTAATAAGGCACAGCTGAACTTTCCTCTCGATTGTATTCATTTTTTGTCGCTGGTACAGATTAGAAAATCGTGTACATACAAAAAAGAATCGACCATATTTTCAAACGCCTCAATTGTGTTGTTTATTTTTATTGAAAACAAGGTCACTGACAAAATGCAAACTTGAGGAAGCCCCAGATCATGTCGGCTCCAATCCGACAATGTCGAACCAACTTTGACTTGGAACTGCCGATCCCTCAAAAAGTTTGAATAAAAACAGGCATTCTTCCTTTTCGACCCAGGTTGAATAAATATTTTAAAATGGTCTGGTGGTATCATTTTGCTTTTCTCCAAATCAAAGAAAATAGCGACCGCATGTTCTTTTCTGGCAAAAGCATTTCGTACAAACGTTTCAAGTCTGTTCAAATGATCCACAGTGTTTCGCTGATTTCTGAAACCACACTTCAAATTTGCTAGCAGGTTATTTGATTCCAGAAATCAAACGAGCCGATTATTTATCATCTTGTCATGGGCTTACACAGGCAACTTCTTCAAGGCTATTCCTCTATCAGTATTTGGATTTGTGTGATCTTTATCAAGTTTTGGAATGGGAATAATTATCGCATCACGCCAGCAGGGTGGAAATTCACCAGATGTCCAAATGTTGTTGTAAATATTCAATAGCAGATGGAGATATGTCTCTGGTAAGTGTTTCATCAGTTGATAATATATTTCATCAGGTTCAGTCGCTGTACCCCTGGCTTTTTGAAGTGAGTTGTAAAGTTCTTCAAAAGAAAAGGCCTGGTATATTCTTCTAAATTATTTGCTGTGAAATTGATAGCATTTTTTGCTTGTTTTAATTTTTTTTTTTTAAATCTGGATGGCAGTTTTCAGAGGAAGATTGCTCAACAAATGTGGAAGCAAGTTTATTTGCTATTTCCTTTTTAGGTGTGAGGTTCCCATCGTCTGTTTTAAGATGTTGTATATAAGGTGTTTGTTTGCCGTTTATCTTCCTGATCATTTCCCAAATTTTAGAAATTGGGGTGTTTTGATTCAAGTTTGAAACAAGGTTTTCCCATGAAGGTTTCTTCTTATGTTTGATAAGTCTATTTATTGCCCTACTGATTTTTAAATCACTTGACCTTTTTGCTGTTGGCGATTTATTAAAATCCCTTTTGACCTTCTTACAATCTTTCACTGCCTGTTTACAATCCTCATCAAGCCATGTCTTTCTGAAACGTTTCGGATTTGTCGAGGTGTTCGGGATAGTCTTGTTTGCTATCCTTATGAGCTGACTTGTGACTTGCTCCACGCCCATGCCCCCCCCCCCCCCCCCCCCCCCTCTGCCAATCAGCTTTTTGAAAATTTTTGAAAATTTCACTGGGGGACTGACCCATCCTCCCCAGGGAGAATACTCTCAATGAGGATTGAGAAGTGATCACTTCCACACATGTCATCTTCAACTTTCCAAGATAAATCAGGGAACAGTGAAGGAGATGTAATTGAAAGGTCAATTGACATTGACATGTATGTTCCCGATGCAGGATAAAGATAGGTGTCTCTCTCGTCATTGAATATACACAAATCCAAATTTGTGATCAAATTGTACAGTTGTTTACCCTTCATGTCCAGACTGTTGCACGAAACACTCGATAAAAGGTTGTGAGAACTGAAATCACCCATTAAACGGAAGCTGTTGCCAACTGATGGATTAAATTTTCTAGTTCATTAAGATCTATAGCAGAATTTGCTGAGATACAGATGGAACTTGGAGCGATGTGGTACAGTGGTAGACTGTTGGATTTCTATGCTAGAAATTCCGAGTTCGATCCCCGTCCGTGAAGACCTGCGTTCATGATTAGCCATTGTCCATAAGTACATGACCTTAAACATCAATAAACAAATAAATAAATAAATGAACCACAAAGTTACTGTTTTTTGATCCAGAGTCAGGCGTACTGCCACAACCTGCAAGTGTGTTTGAAGTTTAACAAGTTTATAATATAGTTTCTGATCAGGAAAGAGGTACCATCGGCATAATGGACATACGAAATTCCCGTCTTAGATCATATGGTTGGTTTTCTTTTATAAGTGTTTCCCGCAAGCAAAGAGCCACAGGTTGATGCTTTTGGCACAGTAAACCAATCGCATTAAAATTTGGTCGAAAACGTCGACAATTCCATTGGATAACGGTGTGTTTATTAGCCAAAACTGGTACGTATGATAGTTGTTGTTCCGGTGGATTTCTTTGGTGATGCCTTCACCAGAGACTTACCCGATTAACTTCTTGGGTAGAATTTGTATCGAACAATTCATCTATACATTCATCAACAGTCATATTTTCAAAGGTCTCAAATCTGATGGTGGTAAGAGGATTTTAAGAGCCTTTGGCAATCTGTCACTTACTGGTTTTGTATTTTTTTTTTTTTTTTAGTTTCTTTACTTTCTTTCTCTTTCTGTTTTTTTTCCTTTCACTCTGACTTTGTTTAATGCTTTCTTTTTCCTCTTTATTCTGATTAGATTAACGCTGAGATGTAGAAGGACCCGCCTGTGTTTGAGTTGCGTTTCGTTCAGTATCATTTTTCTTGCTTATGTGGAAAGCAATTAACAGTTTTGGCATTGTATTGTTTAACCGCGAATATTCCGTTTGACATTCAGTCGAGGTTGTTTGTATTTTTACTGTCTCTGCATATGATGGCCCTGTTCTGTTCATGCCAGGGATTGGTGACGCATAATTGCTCTGGTCTCTCCGAAACTAACTTTTTTTCACATTTAATCTTTTGGATTAGTGTTTCCTTTTGCCAAACTGGGCAATTTTGGAAGATGTTATGTGTTCACCTTGACAATTTGAACATTTTATGATCTTACTAGAACAAGGCTCATCATGCTTCTGCCCGCACTTATGACATATAGTTTGGCTTCGGCAGGCGTCCGTGTTATGTCCAAACTTCTGACACTTAAAACATCTCAGTGGATTTGGGATCACCAAATCCACTTTAACATTTAAATATCCAATTTTAATTGACTTTGGTATCTCAGCAGAATTAAATGTGAAAATATAAGTGTTAACTGGAATTATTTTTCCTTCCTTTTGATGGTCATTCTTCGTACACCAATAACTACTTGAGGTTCCATTTCTTTCTTAATTTCTAATTCATCAGTATCTGACAACTCACAAGTTCGTACTACACCCGTGGTGGTAATGGGGGTCTTGTGATGGCAAGTAGTTACCTCGATATTACATAATTTCGTAGTTTTTAGTAAGTTTATTCCCTGGTATTCTTTTGACAATTCGTTAAAAAACTGGCTTCCATCTGATGCTAAAATATTGATAAATTTGGGTGTTTTATTTTCTCTTTGTGTCAGTTTAACACAGTCAGAGTCAGAATCATCTGTTTCAAATTCAGCTGCTGCTTTTATCCGTCATTTTAATTTTGTTGCTTGAGCTATGTTATTACTTTAACTTTTCATTGCCCCGGCTCCCACCCACCATGGAGTATAACAAGAGCTAGAGTTACTGCTACGCAGTGAACTGATCAGGCTGCAAGTATTCCAAATACTTGGTATGGAGTAGTATACTCGGCCAGTATTGATGCCGAAGCATGCCATCCTTCGAATAGCGAAGTTGGGGCCTAAAGCAGAGTATTGGGCATGATGTCCAAAATGGAAATCAGGGCCATGGTTGTGTTTACGACCCGACCTCCATCTTGAGATTGGTCCTAACTAGGTCCACTAGTCCTCAACTGTCAGGATTCTTTCCCCCGGGGCATTCGGAACGCACCTCCGGGAGAGCAAGGTGCCTGCAAGATGTTATTATCTTAGAAGATGGAGGCAGAATATAAACCGAAAAGAAAAAACAAAACAATTCAAACATTTGGAATGGAAGAAGATGGAGAGAAGAAAAAGTAAATAATCTGATTCAATCAACAACAGCGGAAAAAGAGAACATTTATGATATGGAAAGAGGTGAAATAAGTCATGGCCTAACTCAAGAAGGTGGCGATGATGACATACGAGTAGTCGTCGCTAAGTCATACTAAGAAAAACTTGTGCCCATTAGCTTCGAACGAGATGACATATGGGGACCTTTTTCAAAACATTATACATAACAGATAGAAAATACTTCTCACCAAAACATTCACGAAAGAGATATCTAGCGTGTTCGATTTCTTTCATCGAAAACTAGGCGTGGTGATCAAATTGAAAATGATTTTAATGTGTAGGGTAGAGAAGATCGACCCAAAGTTGTAAAAAATGCCTTGTTTCCATTCTCACATGGCGACCGTGACCGAACGCTCTTCAATGTCTGATATTTTCGATGGCATGAAAGAGAAGATATTAGAATTGTCTGCAGAAAACCAACACGAAGGTTGCAATTAGAGATTTAGAGATATTATAACATTTTGAATATAGAGATTTACATCGACAAGTAGGATCGGCTGTGAACGCCTTCATATATAAGAGTGTCTGATTCCACAGAACAGAAAAACTTGGTGACCAACGTATAAAATAAAGAGGACAGCCAACGCTCCAATTTAGATTGGTCAGGAATGAACTTTGTGACATGGCTACGCGACGTAGATCACTTTGTGCATTGAAATCCCCCCTTCGCAATGAACGCATTGGGATACGACGATTGGAAAAAAAATATCTGAGGTTAAGTTCTCTCACTGATCGCGAAAGAAAACATATCAATCTATTATTGCTTTCAGAAGACGACAATCAACATTATTTTTGGACCAAGAACACGAGTAGATTACAGTTAGGACAGACTAACAGTCGCGACGTAGATTTTTATTTTTTGTCTCAACTATCTGAATACCTTACACAGCAAAAGGTCGTTGGAGTGTCACGGGGAATATTGCAAATCAAAGCAATTCGTCACCGCCGACATGCACAAACCTCCCACTCACATCAAATGTGTACATCACAGCAGACGATTAAGATTGCCTTTCAGGGTGTATGCAGATTTCGATTGATTCATGGTGGAAATTACTTCGTGCCAATCCAACTATCATTAGACTTACATCGAAAGAAATCATAGGTATGTGCCGTCGGTATATAGTTATTCCATGAAATGTTCTTTCAAAGATCGACATTCTTCGGGTCCGTATATCGACTTGAAACAGATGGACGACGACGACACATGGCTCAAAAGCTTGTAGAAGATCGAGTCCAAACGTTACATGGGAAAATCAAAACTATCAAGATAACGAAGAATATAAGAGTGCCAATGAAAACATCTGAGACTGCTCGGAAAATCGAAATCCGAAAAAGTGAGAGATCACTGTAACCACACGAAAATGAACAGCAATTGAAATATAAAGTTTAGGTTGCCTAAATCTTTTCAGTGATATTTCACAATCAGTTGGGTTACAACAGCCATCTGTTCATGAAGATTATCAGCTCTAGCGACGGAAATATAAGCTTCTTCACGGACATTGATGGAAAACACAATTCTTTTGTGAAATGGCTTGTCGAGGATAAAATGAAAACAATAGGTGAAGAGATATTGCAAATGGGAAAGAAGTCGATATCAAGAGAGAAATACGTTTCACAGACAGTTTTAAATTCAAACCCATCAGTCTCGAAAAACTTGGCAATTTAGGGAAAGAGGAATTTATAAGCATGGCCCAACTGTTTAGAGAAGAGCGGTAATTAGTATATGGAAGAAAGGAATCTATTGGTACGATGACACGGACAATTTGAATAGATTTAAAGAAATGATGCTACCTTCCAAAGAACATTTTTATTCTAAGTTATATGATTACACGATGCTCACATTTCCTGACGTCCACTCCAAGTCGATGAAAAAGTATGAAAATTATTTGAAATGAAATCCATATGAGATTATAACGATATGTTCCTGAAAACTGACGTCCTTCTCTTAGCTGACATCTTCGAAAGTTTTTGACACGTCTGTTGGAGACATTACGATCTATATCCAGCATGGTATTACAGTTAAAACTAGAAGTCCTGTCATGAAAAGCGCACAAATAGCACGTCGATATGCGCATTAATCTACGCGTTATCACCATAGTAAAGCTATCAATTTCTGTGCTTATGGCCTGTGCTCAAGCAATGTTTCAGCCAATGGACCTCCGGGTTACCCGGAGGTCCATTGGCAGAAATATTGCCTGTGTTTGCTATGAGTAACCAGGAGAACCTGCCGTTCTTTGGATGCCAAGCGATGTGGCAATTGCGCGCAATTCCTACGCACAATTAAGCCTTGATAAGCGCACAGTTCGTGACAGGACTTCTAGTTTCAACTGTACATGGCTACCGGGGGGCTTGGGTGCTCTGGTGAAGATATTTATTATTTATTTATTGGTGTTTAAGGTCACATATTTCTGCACAACGGCTAAGTATGACCACGACAGTTTTACGGGTGGAGGAGAACCGGCGAGCAATGGGCAGGTCCCCAACATATTAACTCTGCATAAGCAGGGTTAGTACTGGTTAAAGACATGTGCAGCTCTGGTTAAGACAATCAAAATTCAGTTGTAATTATTTTCCGATGTGGACATGTTGTGCATATTCGAAAAGGGTGTCGAGGTAGGGTGTCGAGGTAGGGTGCCGAGGTAGGGTGTCGGGGTAAGGTGTCGAGGTAGGGTGCCGAGGTAGGGTGTCGAGGTAAGGTGTCGAGGTAGGGTGCCGAGGTAGGGTGTCGAGGTAAGGTGTCGAGGTAGGGTGCCGAGGTAGGGTGTCGATTTAAGGTATCGATCATATCTCACAGATATGCGAAAATAAACAATGGCTACATGGATGGATTGGATTCGCGAGAACCGGATAAATACATAATGTCTACCTAGATGCTATTAATTTAAAAGACTGAGCCACGAACCATCTGTTACCTACAAAATATTTCACATGGGCGACGACACGCACGGCGATAGAAAACTGAAGACAATATCCATATGTCTTTCAGAAGTGGATCTAGAATATCCCGAAACATTACTTGATCGACAAAACGATTATCCACTGGCGCCCAAATGATTGAAAATGAACAAAGTTGACAAACTCTTTCCAAATTTAAACAATAAACATACATACGGAGTCTACCGAAAAAACGTGAACGCTACTTAGATTATGGAATGAAATTCGTCGAAATCCATCGATACACCCTATTCACCGAGAGTCATTGAATATACAAGAAGATAGATCCCAACACAGATTTGAAAACGCTGACCATTGATTGTACATGAAAATGAATGGAAAACATCCGGATGAGGTCAGGAGGAGGACCGATATTTGTCTCATCAAGGTGTGGGGGGGGGGGGGGGGGGGGGCGGTAGAAAATATATTTCTGAACCAAACTATAAACATCGAGCCATCAACGTCGGTGTGCATGTGAGGGTGGGTGGGTGGAGAGGGGGCATGGAATAAAATTACTTTGCCTGGAAGTTATATTTATCTTCCGTGTTCTCATCATTACAGTTCCATTACAAATCAACAAGATTAAGAATCTTTACATTTAGGACGTAATCAAAGATTCCACTCGGAAGATGTGTCTCTTGTATAACATTTAAATCGAAAATCCGAAATAAATATTATCTCAAGTATGGAGCCAAAAATGTTCCGAATCTAGTGGTGTGTATACCTTTCTGTATTGTATTCTACTATAATTATTTGATTATTCAATTTTAAAGTTGCGGTAACGGGAGTTTTTAATTATATTTTATAAATTTCAGACCAAAAAATTCAATAACTGGTAGAGTGCTATGTTATTTTTATTTATTCGAATATATTTATATGTATTTCTTTTGTTTTTTGCCGTTTATTAGATATTGACTTGAGGCATTATCAAATATTTTCGAGCAAGTACAATTGTTATCAACAAAATACCTTCTGATGAATTGGAAACACATTTAGAGAATAAACGATTTTAAAGGGTAATAACAGCAGTTTTTCAGCAGAACTCAAATTTGGGCTTCAGACAGTACAGATCGTTGACATTCTTTGATAAAAGATGGCGAAATATCACCAGAAATATAATTTAAAATAAGCCCAACTCACCAATAACTGAACGATAATATATAAGTGTATATACTCACAGGTGTGTAAGGTTATGTAGGCCTTGGAATGCACCGTCTATGTCTGTTATCTGATTACTGTATAACCAACTGAAAAAAGCCAAAAGAGATATAACACAAAGAGGTACTATAGAATAAAACTATTTCTATAATGAAAATTAAATCATCTGTGAACTGAATGTTACACTTTATAATAAGCATCGTATGTAAGGTGAGGGTAGGATGCATTGTATTTCATTCAAACTGTTTTAAAGGCCAAAATACGACATTCTCAACCTCAATAGATGCATGTCGCCGTGTCATTGGGAAGTTTATTGAAACATAACAAACACAATTAACGATAATGCGATGGAGAGAATTTTGCTCATATATTTGTATAGTTAAAAATCATTTATAATTTTTTATTTGCCATTGTCCGGAGAATATCAGCTCCTACGCCAAAACAAAATTATCACAAATTCAATTTACCGTCATTCGTCCTCGAACTCTGCCAAAGCTTTTGAAAATAGGAATGTTCTTAAACATTTAAAATAAAAAAATAAATTCAATCTTCATGTGTTTGAAGTCCACTCAGCATTAGAAGTCAACTGGAATTTCATGTTGAGGAATATATGAGAATGTACGAGAACACGTCAATTTCATATCAAAAACAGGACCATCCCGTCTTCCACCAGTTATATGTTTCAAAGCACACGAAGGTCGAAACACCAATGAATATGATAAGGCTTTCCGAGAGTACTGTAGTTATCGGTCTCAGGATAGTATAAATATGTGAGTAACAAGCAGTTGTGTGGGTGAGGGGTCTAGACATATTTCAAAATACTTTGTCCTCATTGTGGTCTTCCGTCGTAATGAAATAATAAAATAAAATAAAAAAAATTATAATTAAGGAAATATGGCCATAAGAAGCACGGCAGTTGAAGAATACGGGATTGTTACACCATTAATCATTTGTACCGGGTCCTCCACCCTCCGCCTTAGTGGCCCTTGAGTGTTGCGTATCCAAATAAGACTTTACTAAGCCTAGTTCCGGCACCAATCAACCTAGTAGTGCATCGACACCAAAAATCGACAAACGTTGTAGGGAAAATTAGCTGCAATGAAACGGGAACTATACCTCGAGGAACTGGTTGACGTCCCATGGCACCACCACGAGTATTCCAGATGCTGTATAATTTCTGAAAAACAGGTGTTCTGGAATATCACCCCGGGAGACCTTAACACAAATTAGCTTCCTTGGTGAGAGCTTTCAGGTCACAGTTGAACTCCTATTTTGGGAACATCCATCCGGTTCGTAGCATCTAATATCTGCAACAGGAATGGATTGAAGGAACTGGTCAAGCAGGCTGCCATCAAGATGAAACACAATATCAATGATAACCAACTACAGAATGAATTCGCCCTACAACAATTCCTGTACCTCGATAAGTACCCCAACAATGAACTTGTGAGAATTCATTGTTCGAACCCACCACTGTGGAGTCACCCGCAACCACCCCGGTGTAGTTTTAAGCAGGTCATGATGGCCTGGTGCCGAGCCCAGTGTGCAGGATAGCAAGGCTGGTGAGCAGAGCGAGTGTCGCCAATCAGGAGACACACGATGTGACATGGGACACGTGTCGTGGCACTCGGACATGGGTTGTTTTGAACCACCTCAGAACTCTGTGCATGAGATTGTCAATTTGTTTCAGATGGGAACTACAAGAATAGAGGGTCACAAATGGACAAACATGATGCACAATGGTCATGGACAGATTAAGTTTTGTGAGTGAATAATAATTTCCCTTAGACCCTGTTTGAAGTATTTCCATCACCATATGCATTAGGTTTAGTGTGATGAATCGATCTTATCGCAAAACGTTCTGATCATTGTGCATCTCTGCATTGCACACATATTTCTACCTGTCAGCATACAGCTGAAAATATTTTTTGGAAATATTGGGTTATTACAAGAAAACTTTGCGATATAACAAGATAATTATTGTGTTTTTACGAGATGTTATTGCGTTATTATGAGATAATATGGTGTTATAACAAGATATTGCATTATGATGAGATATTATTACGTTATTACAAGATATTATTACATTATTACGAGAAAGTATTGTGTTATTATGAAATGATTATTGGTTTATTACGAGATATGATTGCATTATAACAAGATAGAATTTATTATTACTAGATCTTATTGCATTATAACGAGATATGTTTGGGTTATTGTGATATATTATTGCATGTTGCGTTATAACAAGACATTATTGTTTTATTACGAAATATTATTTGCTATAACGATATATTATTGCATTAGAACAAGATATTTTTGCGTGTGTTATTACGGGGTGATTATAGTGTTAATACAATATGTTATTTCATCATAATTAAATTTTATTTTGTTATTACGAGATGATTATTGTTTTATAACAATATATTATTGCATTATAACGAGATAATTTCATTTATCCTAAATGAGAATTACGGCATCATGTCAGCCCTATATGCTGTTTATTGTGTAGCCTGTTTTTGGTCGACCAATATGACGATTCGATTTGGAAGCGCATAAGCTTCATTCAGAAGACTTGACATCGAATAAGAATATGATCCAAAACATCTCCCTGTCACAAATTTAGATTTTTAACAGGCATAATTATCACATTATTTTATCAGTCGGCTTGTATTTTGATCATCTGTATACCAGACGTCTTATTTCAATGATTCTACAAAGTTTACTGTCCTCAATTCTCTTTTCTTCAGTGAAATGTTTATTTTCATGCCCACCTGCCCACCCACCCGCCAGTCTGACTGACAAACCCAGTCACCTGACCGTCCTAACACCCACCCGCCCATCCATCTGTCCATCCATCTGTCCATCTGTATGTCTGTCCTTTGCATATGTTGTGTTAACCTTTAAGCCTGAACCCCTCGGGTATGGTTGACTCCACTGTGTCGATTGAGACAAAATATGGTACCCAGGGGTAAATTAACCAGAAAAAAGAACATTAGATGGGTCCCCATCACCTCCAACCTTGTGTTAACTCCATAACATGATGAACTGTATTTCCACGTCGAGGTGTAGGCTGCTACGACTGACCAGGACAGTTTTGAAACCTAGAGTTACTTTGACCAAAAACGCGGAATGAGATGTGCCCAATTGCATCCAATATTGCACTAGCCCTTCAACTAGTTTGCCTCTGCTGTAACTTTGCTGATCCAGACAAAATTTGACGTTTTAGGGTTACCTAACTAAGGAAGGAAAAATAGATAATTCCCTTGGCGTCCCATTATGTATTAGCCCATCAGCCCATGCAACTCTAAGCAGTGTTTTTGACTCCACTGTGCCTCAGCCAATCTAGACAAAATTTGAGATCCGGGTGTAATTTGACCCGGATAGAGACATTGTGTGGGACATGATCTTCTCCAATGTCACATTTTGACTTTAACATCTTTCACAACGACTGGGATGGTGCTGGATTTGTCATTTCCATGACATCTGGAGCAAGATCTTTGCCACCTTGTTCCATCATGTAACACAACTACGACATCCGAGAATGTTCTCCCACGTTTCGGCTCCAGAACTCTGTAAAAATTCCAAACATACAACTGGTAATTGTAAACTAAGTGAGAGGAATAACAACTGTACGGATATAAATGTAAACAAAACTGTCAGTTCTAATGAAGGGCGCAGACTTAATAAATGTAAAATAAAATTGAAATCCATTCAATGGACGAATAGACAGCAGAAGCAAAATAAAGGAATCTCAAATAAAGGAAAAAAAACAAGGATAGCCTAAAAAACAATTGGCAAGTCTGTCAGAACAGGGAGTGAGACAGATAGTGAGGAATTAAGTCGGCCCAATTAAATTAATCTTTGGTGTTATGGTCAGAAGTAGGAGTAGTGTGGAAGTTCAGACCATTATACTCAATTTTGTCAGGGAATAAAACAATGTGACCAATGTCCAGTTAAGAGTCCCTACACCAAGGGTTGTACACAAATTCTGCCAAAGTGGCCTTTCCTGGAACAAGCATTGAGGAATATTGAGATAAAACTAAATTTAGTCATGAAAGATATCCTAGGATCATCTTAAAATAGAGAAACACAGCTCCTCAAAAGAGCTCACAAGTAAATACATTGAATATAAATTGGGAAATAGAAAGCCAACTGTGTGGTATAACCATTTCAGACATAGAGCAACAGCAACATTCTAAGAAAAGTGAAACTTGGGAAATAAATTTTGGCACATCATCTCTAGATAGGGATAGCGTGATATTCCACACGGGAAAGCAAAAGATACAAGTTTTGCTCAACGTCAGAGGTCAGACCTTATGTATCAGCACAAAATTCTAGAAAAACATGATAAATTGCTCTTGTTTACTGGGGAACAGAAACGAATTACCAAAAACAGGCGCTTCGGGAACATGTGTCAGGCCCAGGAGATTGTTGCAAATTTATTTTTACACAAATAGAACAGCACAGTAACAATACTTTTTAGTGTCAGATGAACTGAATAGGAGTATGAGTTTTGGTTTAGATTCGATATCAGAAAACCTGAATGGTTAGCAGATGTTGACCCAGATTACAATATACCAGAATAAAGTTTGCCCAAAGAGCCCAAGAAAATAAAACTGAAAGATTTAGATATGAAATTGGAGCAGGAGAAAGATAGTAAACTTGTGGAGATTAAAAACAAATATATTAGTCATAATATCCCAGCCAATATCAGCAACAAATATAAGTTAATTGAAGGAGTGTCATATTATATTGGAGTCAAAGATGATGATGATCCTAGAGTGAGATTATGCATATCTGGTCCTTTAACAGATGAGGTGTTGACACAATACCATGACGACATTCAGAGATAGGTAAAGTGTATTATCATATATGCAGAACATTTTTCCACCAGAGCTATCATTATGTGGAAAAATTGTCTGTCTGTCGAGCGAGGAATACAAAGAAAACACACTTGCCCTTGCAAGAAATAGACAGTCCACCATACCCATTTACTAAAATAGTATTGGATGTGAGTGGTCTGTTCCCACCCACATTGTAAGGGAACATATACATTGTAACGTTTTATAGATATGTATTCTAGTTGGCCTGAAGTGTTTCTGGTACCAGAAGGCAGAAACAATTTCGAATTTATTAATAAATCAAGTATTTCGAAGCTTTGGTTCTCCATTGAAAATGTTAATAGACAATGGGTGCAAAAATTGTAATGATGTTTTGATATACTTGACTGAACACTTAAAAATCTATCATGTAATCACTTCAAAGTACCGCCCTCATAAAAATGGAGAGGTTTCACAGGAAGCTAAACAATGTCTTAGCAAACATGTCACAAAAAGACCTTAAAGTTTGGAATGTGTTTATTAACTAGGTTCATGCATCCTTCAGATTTAATGGGAGCATTTGGATATAATTTTGGGGGGGTGCCGGACAAAATGACAGGTACAAACTGACTCCTGTTGGATATTTGTAGCCCCTGCCGGACAGGGGTAAAGTCTTTCTGGTAAAGAATAGGTGTCATCCACTAAAATTAGCCCCGGGTTTGACATTCTAATTATGTATAAGAAAATATAACACATACCTTGAAGGGTTTATACCATATCATTGATAAGTCAGTGTGACGACAGTACTTCAATTGGAAACACTGCATTCTGGTTGCTTTTGACAATTGTAAATATGGAAATTCTAATCAAGGGGAGGCACTGTATGTTCGATAGGTTGTGGGACTAATCCCCTGGGAAGTGTACATCTACAAAATCCAGGAAATAAACTGTTATGAATTTGTACTTTCAATGAACAAAAATAGAGGTGAGCCATAATTCACCCACCATTCCCACTTAACTATGAAAATTGGCCTCGGATAGAGTGACGGGCACAAGCAACTGGCCGTCTGACAAACGCATAACTGAGTCGGACTTCGTCCGTGTCCGACCTATTTTATACTGGCTTGGGAATGAGTCATTTGCATTCTCTCCCCACTACCTGCTGTATGCAAGCGATGTGCTTTTTTCCTTATATATAATCTTAAAACCCAGACAGAAATATGTGGGGCGGAGCCCCATACAATTGCATACAAGACCTGAAAAGGCAGTCTCCCAACAACAAGCCCAATGGCAGAACCATGCCATGAAGTAACAGCGATAAGGAAATGCAAAAGCTAAAGATATGCAGTCTAGTAAACTGTAATAAAGACATTAGGAACACAAATTGTAGATCAGTGTATGACAGAATTATTGAGAAGATAGAGTGCTGTCAGAATTCTATCAGGTACTAATGTACGGGATTTTCCCATTGTTTAAATTGCGAAATATGTCAATCGTTTACAGGTTGTCACCTGGGTTCCAATGTGTTCTATGTGGGCACATAGAACTCATTGGAAGTCAGTGGACGAGGTAACACAGCAATATCACAGGTGAGTGCATTCCTGTGAATCCAACATTATTACGATTCTATTAAAACTTGTTTCAGTATTTCAAAATAGTCACTGAAAATCTAGTAGAAAACCTGCAGGACGTCAATTATACAGCCACTGTTTAGAGATAATATATAAATAATGAGTGCCATTTGCCGTTGCGTATTGTAGATTGCCATTATTGAGGAGTTCTTTGTAAACCTTCAGTTACCTGACTGTTGAGTTCTGCAGACAACTGGCACTCCTGATGCATACTTCGCCAAACCATAATAACAGTCATTCGGGAGCTGGCGACTCTACTGAGAGTATGGGCGATTGACTCCCAGTGCCACTAGTTTGATTTTCATAGGAGATGTGTGCTCCAAAATGGCGTATGCTTTCCTCAGCTGAATTTGACAGAAGTCGACTGATATGACTATATTAGCGAAGGTACTGATTCAGTTCCTTGACTGATCCGCATCCGAACAGAGGTAAAAGTAATTGGTATGCACTGGCTCATTACCGGAGCCACGGTGTTCTAATTTTTTGACTGGTCTAACGCCCTAATACCTGAGGGGGAGGTTGTCCATCACCAACTAGGCGGATCCTCAGATGGCGGGTAGAGAACGGCCCCCGTCCGGGACGACTCGCGTTGTGTCCTTGGGCAAGGCACTTTATCCTGGTTGCCTACATGGGCGCACGATGACGCCGTGTACCAAGGCGTACTGCACGTCAATGATGCACATGTCTCCAATCACTGTAACCATGCCCGGACGGAGATTGAACAGCGTTAGAATCTTGAGGGGCTGGCAGTTGCTCGTCGATGCTCGGTCGTTCTCTCCGGGTACTTCAGATTCCTCCACCCGTAAAACTGTCACAGCCACGACTAGCCATTGTCCATAAGTATGTGACCTTAAAGACTAATAAAGTAAATATACCCCAACAGATGTTCGAGACTGCAACATGATCACAAGAGATAATAAAATTGATAGTACACTGTTTGATAATTTAAAGAAATGTGACTTTCTGTTTGTAGATAAACAAAGAAGAACATTAGAAAAGAATTTTGATGAAAATATAATGTAATATAATTATATATGAAAACATATTGAGTTAAAGACAAAAAGATTAACCAACTTTGCGGATGGTAGTGAGAGATATATATAAGCTAATGATGGTCGATTGATGTTAAAATGTACATGTGGACGTTGTGGTATTAGTAAGACAGAATTTGTCAAGTCTACTCATGGTGGAAATATAGGTGTACATTCTATCATTGGTAAACTCCCGAGATCAAAGTGAGATTTTACACCTGCACATTATAAGTATATGGGACACTATAACCCTTTGGATAAACAATTCGAGTATGATAAAGAGACTGGAGAAGTAACTAAATGGTATGTTCAGCCTTATAATAAGGTTGATGAAATTTCAGCTAAACATGAAATATGCGTAAAATAAAGGGAGAATGTGATATAAATGTGCTTAAATCATTAGATGATATTCCTTATTGAGAAATGCCTAAATGGGGATCTACTGCTCACTTTCTAATTAATACTAAACAAATCGGGATTTGGAATGAAACAGTCAAAAAAACGGAAAAGGACGTTGAGTGTAAAAAATAAAGATTTGCAACCGTTTGCCAATGAATTACATACACCCATAAGACGTAAATTTGCTCAAGGCCGTGTAATTGTAAATCATATTGATGAGGTATGGGCTTCTGATTAAGTTGAAATGCAACAATTCAGTGAATGGAATAGATATCGTCTGATGGTGATAGATGTATTTTCAAAGTATGGTTGGATCGTTCCACTGAAATACAAGAAAGGAACGCCTAAGTTTCTTTTGACTGACAAGGGTCGTGAGTACTTTAATATACATTTTAAGGATCTAATAGAAGATCATAATATAAAATTGTATTTTACAAAAACGAAGACAGAAGTAGCATGGTAGAAAGACAGAAGAGGACAATGAAAAGAAAATGTAGAAACAATTTACAGTTAAATATTCAACACAGTATTTATATAGGTTACCAAATTTAATAAAGGAGTATAGCAATGGAAAACATAATTCTATGTTACTTAACACCTGAAGCATCAAAGCAAAAGAATGATGTTTTAGTATATGTGAATGTATATGGTGATTTAAAGACACAAACCCCAAAACCAACATTTAAAATTGGTGATAAGGTGAGGATATCAAAAAATAAAAGAAAGCTTTTTGGTAAAGGATATACACCAAATTGGACAAAAATATTTTCATTGTTGATAAAATCCAACATACAATTCTATAATGTACGTAATAAATGATCTAAATAATAAAACTATACCAGGTTCATTCTACAAGCAAGAATTATTAAAAGCCGAACAAGATGTATTCTGTATTGATAAAGCCATCAAACGAAAATATAAAATAAAAACTAGCATTAGTTAAAATGAAAGGATATGCAGATGTGTTCAAAAGTTGGATACCTTTGAAAGATGTTGTAAATATGTAATAATATTAGTTCTTCTTGAATGAATTTATTTATAATCCAAACAAAAATGGTAAGTGCACATAAAAACACTTAAAGAACTGACACTATACATATATAGATAAATGAATCAGAAAATAAATGAGTGTAATGAAATTAATAAAAATGAATTAAAGGAAACTGATGAGTTTTATTGTGGCTTCTGTTGTGAGCAAATAATAGAATTTACACCAAGAAGTAGAAATGAGTTATAGACTATTACAAAAATAAACATGAAATAAGTGAAAATGGAACACATATATATCGAAATTGTAGTTCTGTTTTATTAGTTCCATCTTATTCCAATTCTTGTCAGACTGTAAGATTTAATCAACGGAACTACAAGATAATGAATATATTATTGGATTCTAAAATCCAAATATCTCAAAAGGATCGAGCAATCATCATTACTACAAATAAATAAAATAGAGTATTATTTTTTTTAAATAGAATCCAGAACGTAAAAGATTAACAGAATTAGATTTTCAAATACACAAAATTATTAAACAAATCAACATGCCATATATTATAAATTTTAAGGTAAAAAAGAAAAACACCGCCATATATTATAAATTTTAAGGTAAAAAAGAAAAACACTCATCAAGTAAGAACAAATGTGAGAAGGTTTTAAAAGAGTTTTGTAAATACATATTATTACTTAAGAGCCACTACCAACAAAAAAGTGCATAATATATTATTTTTCAGTTTCAAATATAGGAAAGTAAGATTTCATAGAGTAATGATCCAAACAAATCACGAACAAGATTATTGGCAGTCTGTTAGACTTTTCTACGATCCAAATTAGGAAGGTTTAATCACATTTCATCTTTATACAAAAATGGTTCGGACCTTCGCTTCCTACACAATAACGGGTACAAGGAGGATGTGGAGTTGATCAATCTCCTTTGGCTCATTATTAGTTTCAAGGACAGAACAAGTTAAAGTTTCCTCTGGCGAGATAAGTCAAAAGTATTACCCTGTTCCTATAACAACGGCGCATGTTTAGCATTACAACACACCCGCCACGTACCTATCATAACTTCATCATGCAGTGATTTCCCCTCGAACGAGAATGTAGAAGAAGGGGCGTCTGAGTCATAGGCCATGGGTCGACACCAAAATATTGTAAACTACAGTACTTCCAACTTCCAGTGAAAGTTCTTGTAAAACGGACACCTTGTTCTTCCTTGAGGTGGGTTCAGGGGCCACGGAGGACGGAATCCAGGGTAGCTGAGGATCCAATATAGATGGACCAATATAAGATGACCTAAATATTTCTGGCGTCGTCACTAATTTGTATACCGTATACCACCCAGTTAATGTAACAAGACGCCCCAGGAGCCTTAATCGCTCACCGGACAAAGTGGTTCAAATAAGTATTTGGGGGTCACATTCAGTTAGACATGGTTCATCAACACTACAAAGGAATGAAGTCATGAGAAACAAATTTTATGGAACTAGGGCCATGGCTTGACCAAACTTGAATCTTACTCCCTAAGGATGGGATGGTGCATACCAAATATCAAAAGCATTCATCTGCTGGATCTGAAGAAGAAGATTTTTAAAGAAAGTTCCTCATTTTGAACTAAGTTATCATTCGGGCTCCGATATTGAGCCCAAATATGAACCTAGGGACTTGGCTTGAACAAACTTGAATCTCACCCCCTAAGGTTGCTGCATGCCAAATATCAAAACATTCCGACTGATGAATCTGAAGAAGAATATTTTTAAAGAAAAATATTGACTAAGTTATAATTCGGGTTCTCACAGGGAGCCCAGATATGGACCCAGGGACTTGGCTTTAATAAACGTGAATCTCTCACCCCCACCCCCAAGGGTGCTAAACACCACGTATCAAAACATTCCGACTGCTGGATCTGAAGAAGAAGATTTTTTAAGAAAATTGCTCATTTCGAACTTAGTTACAATTAAAGCTCCCACAGTGAGCCCAAATATGGACCTAGGGACATGGCTTGAACAAACTTGAATTCCCCCCCCCCCCCCCCCCCCCAAGGATGCTGCATACCAAATATCAAAACATTCCGACCGCTGGATCTGAAGAAGAAGATTTTTAAAGAAAATTCCTCATTTTGAACTAATTTATCATTCGGGCTCCCACAGTGAGCCCAAATATGGACCTTGGGACATGGCTTGTACAAACTTGAATCTCACCCCCCTAAGGATGCTGCATACCAAATATCAAAACATTCCAACTGCTGGATCTGAAGAAGAAGATTTTTGAAGACAATTCCTCATTTTGAACTAAGTTATAATTCGGGCTACCACAGTGAGCCCAAATATGAACCCAGGAACTTGGCTTGAACAAAATTGAATCTCACCCCCCCCCCCCCCACCCCCTAAGCATTCTACATACCCAATATCAAAAAATTCTGCCTGCTGGATCTTGAGAAGAAGATTTTTAAAGAAATTTGCCTGAAATGCATTCACTAAGTTCAAATTGGGATCCTATACTGAGCTCAAATATGAACCAAGGGGGCCGATTTGAACAAACTTGAATCAGATCCACACACCAATGTTGCATACCAAATATCAAAATATTTTGCCTGCTGGATCTGGAGAAGAAGATTTTTTAAGAAATTTGCCTGAAATGCACTAAGTTTGAATTCGGGCTTCTATACTGAGCCCGAATATGAATCCAGGGGGCCGATTTTGAACAAACTTGAATCAGATCCACCCCACAATGTTGCATACCAAATATCAAAAGATTCTGCCTGCTGGATCTGGAGAAGAAGATTTTTTTAAGACATTTGCCTGAAATGCACTAAGTTCGAATTCGGGCTTCTATACCGAGCCCAAATGTGAATCCATGGGGCCGATTTGAACAAACCTCAATCAGATCCATCCCACAATGTTGCATACCAAATATCAAAAGATTCTGCCTGCTGGATCTGGAGAAGAAGATTTTTTAAGAAATTTGCCTGAAATGCACTAAGTTTGAATTCGGGCTTCTATACTGAGCCCGAATATGAATCCAGGGGGCCTATTTGAACAAAATTGAATCAGATCCACCCCACAATCTTTCATACCAAATATCAAAAGATTCTGCCTGCTGGATCTGGAGAAGGAGATTTTTTTCAGAAATTTGCCTGAAATGCACTAAGTTCGAATTCGAGCTTCTATACCGAGCCCAAATGTGAATCTAGGGGGCCGATTTGAACAAGCTTGAATCAGATCCACCCCACAATGTTGCATACCAAATATCAAAATATTCTGCCTGCTGGATCTGGAGAAGAAGATTTTTTAAGACATTTGCCTGAAATGCACCAAGTTCCACTTTGCACTAAGTTTGAATTCGGGCTTCTATACTGAGCCCGAATATGAATCCAGGGGGCCTATTTAAACACAATTGAATCAGATCCACCCCACAATCTTGCATACCAAATATCAAAAGATTCTGCCTGCTGGATCTGGAGAAGAAGATTTTTTTAAGAAATTTGCCTGAAATGCACTAAGTTTGAATTCGGGCTTCTATACTGAGCCCGAATATGAATCCAGGGGGCCGATTTTGAACAAACTTGAATCAGATCCACCCCACAATGTTGCATACCAAATATCAAAAGATTCTGCCTGCTGGATCTGGAGAAGAAGATTTTTTAAGAAATTTGCCTGAAATGCACTAAGTTCGAATTCGGGCTTCTATACCGAGCCCAAATGTGAATCCATGGGGCCGATTTGAACAAACCTCAATCAGATCCATCCCACAATGTTGCATACCAAATATCAAAAGATTCTGCCTGCTGGATCTGGAGAAGAAGATTTTTTAAGAAATTTGCCTGAAATGCACTAAGTTTGAATTCGGGCTTCTATACTGAGCCCGAATATGAATCCAGGGGGCCTATTTGAACAAAATTGAATCAGATCCACCCCACAATCTTGCATACCAAATATCAAAAGATTCTGCCTGCTGGATCTGGAGAAGGAGATTTTTTAAGAAATTTGCCTGAAATGCACTAAGTTCGAATTCGAGCTTCTATACCGAGCCCAAATGTGAATCCAGGGGGCCGATTTGAACAAACTTGAATCAGATCCACCCCACAATGTTGCATACCAAATATCAAAATATTCTGCCTGCTGGATCTGGAGAAGAAGATGTTTTAAAACATTTGCCTGAAATGCACCAAGTTCGACTTTGCACTAAGTTTGAATTCGGGCTTCTATACTGAGCCCGAATATGAATCCAGGGGGCCTATTTGAACAAAATTGAATCAGATCCACCCCACAATCTTGCATACCAAATATCAAAATATTCTGCCTGCTGGATCTGGAGAAGGAGATTTTTTAAGAAATTTGCCTGAAATGCACTAAGTTCGAATTCGAGCTTCTATACCGAGCCCAAATATGAATCGAGGGGGCGATTTGAACAACTTTGTATCAGACCCATACCAAGATCCTGCATACCAAGTATCAAAAGATTCTGCCCACTGGTTCTGGAGAAGAAGATTTTTGAATAATTGTTCTATAATTCATACAGTGCTATCAGAGTTATGCCCTATACAGAGCCTCCAAGGGACGTGGCCATTTCATTTGAACAAACTTGAATTGCCATATAGTAATGAACAGCCACATGAAGTTTCGTGAAAATCGGACCAGTGGTTTCAGAGGAGAAGTCGTTTGAAAAATGTTCACGACGACGTACGACGGACGCCGGACAACGGACGGCAAGTGATAAGTTGATCTCCCTTCGGTGAGCTAAAAAGTGAAACTCTTTGTTGACTTCCACTTGAAGAAAATAGTTTGCAATTGGTTCACGATCTCTAATTGCAATGACCAATTGGAACTCATTCAACAAATTCCACTTGATCTGCTTGGGATCGTGAAGTCTGCAAGAGTTTACTACTATTTTGGTACGGTTGGATACCATGAAAACTTCCTCCGGGTACTAAATCTTCCAGTTGAACGTTATGATTGTTTGGTTACTAAGTATCGGTAAAGCAAATATTAGTGTCAGTCATCGAAGTCTTTCAAAAGTTTTCATTAATGAAAAGGATGAACAAAGAGTTAGATCATGTTCCAAACAGTCAGGTAAACGTTATGTTTTTTTATTACTGATACAACCCGGTTCTTCTTTAATTAAAACTTTGGTGCTGATGATTTTTCTTACCTGGTAAACGTATGCGTGAGCATCACTGCCAATGTGTTGATTACGACAACACCACGGCGACTGTACTGTAGTCTCCCAGTTCATAAAATGGATCAAGGTCAGGATCCTATTATAACAGGCATTAGAGTCTGTCATAGAAATCTTTAAAAAAGTTCTGTTGTACCGTGAATGAAAAGACTGAACAACCATAATAATAATAATTCATAGATTGAAATTATTTCCCAAATAGTCAGTTATTTATAATTGATTTAACTTACAGTATTTGTAAATTGTGTAATCCTTCCATTCCTCCCCTCGATATGTTCGCTATCTTGTTATACTGTAATTGACTGAAAAAAACATCAAACATGAAGACAATATTTTCATCCTGACTAACATGAAGATTGATAACAATACGGCTATGTCATCTCCTCGTGATATATTGGTTTGTACTATGTTGTTCCAATGGTGTATACAGTTACAGGTTATATTTGTATATCGTGAAAAATACAAATCTAAATCTGAATTGGAAATCGGGTTTTTAAAACTAGCAGAACTTTTTCTACTCGGCTGACCTCCAACTTCTTTGAGGTGAAAAAGGGATATGTTTTGTACATGTATTTTATTTATTAGTTTTGTGGGTTGTTGAGAGACCGAATAAAAATTGATTTTTCTGGTCAATAACTAAAAATGTATGTGCCTTTGCCGAAACGTAAAGTCATCTATTTCTAGAAATGATTTCGAAACAGCAGTACTCTGTGTTCAGTTTCGTTTCGTTTGCTCCCTGGTACATATTAACATCTTTCAGCAAATTGACTATCAGCACTACTTTAAATCACAAGGGATAAAAGTCTGTAATGGCCGTTCCGTAAAGTACAACATCAGTGCCATACACTGAATCGCTAACGCCTGATCAATACCACAAAGTGATCAATGAAATTATTGATGTGAAGAATGAATAGAAGTTTATCAGTAATGACGTTTTATCTCGACTGTCTTCTACTAAACTTTGAATCATAAACTGACGTACGGATTGACAATGTAATGTTTATGACTGCAACTTTCATAAGTATGGTGAAAGGATATTGTCGTTTCAAAGTGGTGCATCATATCAAAGTGCACTCTGAATTCCACATAGATTATTTGAAGTGCAAAATGTAAAGTCTTTTGATATCAGACTAAACAGTTGTGGCCCCGAAACGCCAAGACTGCATAAAACATACCGAATATTGAATATCGTACGCGCGATATTAGACATTACGCAACATAATTCATTTTTATTAGGTTAACAATATTTTATTTTTACGTCATTCAATAAACATGCAGTTGAATAAAGTTACCGACAGCAGCTTTTGATAAAACATTGCGTTACGTCTGCGCATTTTTACAGTTGTGCGTTCCATTCACAGGCAGCGTGGTGGCTCAGTGGTTACGATGTTGGACATCAAACTGAAATGTCCATGGTTCGATCTCCGCCAGGGGTAACTACGTTATGTCATTGGGCAAGACACTTAATCCCGATTATCCACGTGGTAGCCCACGTAAGCAGCCATGATGCGAAGTAATCGCCATGGTCCTCCGTGGCGTCAGTTGGCATATACAGCGTTGACTGTTAGGGTGACAGACGTTTCCGTCGTCTATTTCCTTTTCTCGGGGTCGCCCTCTTGCTTTCTATGACGCAGGCGGTTATATACTTAATACCAAACAGTACGGTGTTCAAATCAATATAAAGCACATGCACAGAGAAAAGTGACTTTAAACACGGTGAAAAGAAACTCTTCAACCGATCCCAAACTTGGTTTTCCAGTAGTCAAATATCGTTCACATCACATCTAATACGGAAAAGGGTCACAGAAGTCGACGGAATTAATCTTCCCTTATATTCCATTAACATTTTACTGATACAGATAGTAGACGATAATTGCCACCCCCGAAAGAAAAAAATCCAAAATAAAAAAAAACAAAAAACATTGCCCACCTCCACCCAACCACCACCCCGCCCCCCACCCCGACCTCCCAAAAAAATCCAAAAACAAACACAATTCCTCGAATAACTAAACGTTTTCATTTTTTTCTTTTTCTCGGAACATATCTTATGAATCTTTATTGGGACAAGCTGAAAAATGAACAGTGCTGGCCAGTTGTCATCTCAGCTACAAGGGTAAATTAGACATTACGTGATAAAAATCTGAAATGAGTCATGATTTGACATAAAATTTCTGAATCTTGTTAACTAATCGATCCTGTATATCATGATAAAGGCAACATCAAAACACATTAGCAAATTAAATGAAGTGAAGAGAGTTTAACGTTAGATCTCATGACAATATTTTCCGAGGGTTAAATAGCTGTACGATAGTAGTAGGAGAGCGATGGATCAGCCCCGGTTGGACGAACCCCAGCCCGGTCCCCGTGAGAGACGTCATAATCACATGACCTAGTGACGTCATGTTGTGTTGTCATGGTAACGCGCATGAGCAGCCATCTTGTAACGTCATCCCCATAGTGATACATGGTGTTAGTGCGCATGTTAGTGCGCATGCGCATCGCATGATGTTAGGGTGATACGTGTTTTCGTCGTCCATTTTGTATACTGAAGTCCGCCATCTTGGTTCCCATGGTAGCACGAAGTTGCTATATTATCCAAAGGCTTACAATAAGACGGGGATATATTCGGAGGGTATGTTCCTTTGTACAAGAGTAATTTCACGATTCGTAGAATTACCCAAATAAACCCGAGAATTTGTACTATATATGTGCAATACTGTTCGGCTACCCGACCGTGTTCTTTACTTCAGTAGAGTAGAAGAACCTATCGTGTGGAACAGCTTTGCTCATTGTTATTATATTTAGCTTTTCTGGTCTGTTCTGGTTCAGATAACTTCACTCCCCCCCCCCCCCCCGTAATTTCTTGCAGAATTATCTCCCCTTATTACAACAAAGTCCTATACGATTCTCATCACCACTGTATCCAATGGCCACGTCCCATGGAATCCTTTTTGGGAAAATGTCTCTGGTTATGGAATCCATTTTTATCGTATCAGGCCATGAGGGCCATGATAAAATCCCCCAATGAAGTCTAATTAACTATCCCTCTTGGCCTCATATCGGTATTTAATGGCCATGTCCCATGGAGTCCCTTTTTGGGAAAACATCTGGCCTCAGGCACCCCTTTTTATCGTATGAGGCCATGAGGGCCATGAGAAAATTTCCCCAATGATGTCTAATCTACTCCCCTCTTAGCCCCGTTTTGGCTGCGGCCATAAAGGATATGACAAAATCCCCCACTGAGATCTAATTTACTATCCCTCTTTGTCTCCTCACGGTATTTAATGGCCACGCCCCGTGGAATCCCTTTTTGGAAAACATATGGCCTTCGGCACCCCTTTTTCTGAAATGAGGTCAGGAGGGTCATGAGAAAAAAACAAAACAACCAGGCCTAATTTACCATCCCTATTAGCCTCATCTCGGTATTCGAGAATACCTGACAGTGTACGTTTGGAGTATACCTTTTATACGATACTTGTAGAAACCTTACATCCGAACACTTCATGCTGCATCCGGGTACTTCTGTTGGGAAAAGTATAAAAAGTGTGTAAGCTCGGCTTAAACCTCATTTTTGTCCTGATCGTCGTCGAGTGAAGACATGTTACCAGTTCGGTGTAGATACTGTTCCAAGTTATTTTCGGGATCGGATAATGCCAAAAGATACCAGAAGAACCATCGTCGGCTCCACTGCAGATATTGTACGAGGTTGTTTACCCGCTCATTCAGTGCTCGTGGGCATGACGACAATCACTGCCCAAGAAGAACAGAAGGGCTGACATATACTGACGATTCAATCACTGACCAGAATAAAGTAATTTTATAATGTTTACGCCTTGCTGGCAAGGGGAAAATCGATGCCGTTCTACGCGCTGCTGATGAAGATTTGATTACCTGTTTATGTAAATGTGCTACCAACATCCTCGAAGATAAGATACTACTGAATTTGGCTTAATTTGATGACCTGCGAAAATGAGAACATGTATTGAAGCTGCTGACAGATGATGGAATTTCTACCGATATAAAAAGTAGTATATTACGAAAGAGTTGCTTTCTCTAGGCGCTTATCACCCGAGTCCTAACTTTCAGGGAATACAGTAGTTACCGGCCTCAGGAAAGTATAAATACGAGAGTAACAAGCTTTTGAGGGCGAGGGGCCTTGACATGGGACAAAAATCTTTGTCCTCTTTGTGGTCTTCTGTCGTAATTAAAAAATAAAATAAAGCAATAAAAAGAACATTATAATTAAAAAATTGACCATAAGAATCATGGATCTACACTCCACTCATTATTCGTACAGGGTCCTCCACCTACACCACTCCTTCGTGGTTGCCTCTGAGTGCTGACTATCCCGGTAAGACTTAAGCCTACTTCCAACACATATGAACCTAGATGTGCTCTTGACACCTAAAATAACCGACAAACGTTGTAGTGACAATATCTGGAATGAAAGGGGAAATCTACAACAAAGAAGTGGTCGATGCCCAAGAGCACCGCCACGAGCATTCTAGAACCTCTATATTGTCCGAAAAACAAACTGTGCTGAAAATCACCGCGGGAGATTTTGCGAAAATTAGGTTCCTTGGGGAGAGCTGTCATGACACAATTGAACTCCAACTTTGGGAACATCTATCGGTTTGGTAGCATCTAACATCTGCGACAGGAATAAACCGAAAAAAACTGGTTAAGCAGACAGCCATCCAAATGAAACACAATATGAGTGATCACCAACTACAGAAGGAATTAATCCTACAGCAAAGTGGGGCCACACATCCAGTGCCACGAAAAGTATCCGCAAAAATGAACTTGTGAGAATTCATTGTTCGAACCGAACCCCGTGGAATCGCCTGTAACCACTCATGCTCATGGAGACCAAAACGACTAGTGTACCATAAGCAGCAGACTTCACTTTCCTTATACTCACAATACTATCCCTTGATGGACAAACAAATAGCGTACCGTAAACGAGGAACATCACTTGCCTAACACAGACAATACTTGCTCAAACAACTAGCGAACCACAAGCGAACGACTTTACTTGCCTGATGCAAACAATACTTCCTGATGATGGTCAAATAACTAGCGTACTATGGGCGACAGACTGGCTGATGTAGACAATATGCTTGGGCACATCAAGATTATGCCTAAAAGGAAGTCGATTATGTTTTCCCACTCTCTTTCCTGGTTGCCCGCTTTACTCCACTCCAGGTTCAGAAGAACCCTCTATTTTGGAACTTCATGAGAAACTGAGTACCCTCTTGCTTGATCGTGTTTCGCTGGTTAACCGGACAAGTTGGTATCTCCGTTAACACTAGCGCAGGCTGTGCAGTAAAGTAGAATTCAACCAAACCAATCACTCATTTCAAGATTCTATTCTGAAATTACACATATTATTAAATACGTCAAATTTGTGCGCAAGCGAAATGAGATGAGGTGACAACGAACCAGCTCTATTGCAT
This sequence comes from Pictodentalium vernedei, assembly GCA_031216915.1. Classification (NCBI taxonomy): domain Eukaryota; kingdom Metazoa; phylum Mollusca; class Scaphopoda; order Dentaliida; family Dentaliidae; genus Pictodentalium; species Pictodentalium vernedei. Next base: position 835,356,585 of record CM062296.1, on the reverse strand, counting down.
CCGACCAAACAATTTTGATCACTACTCGTCTAATAACCTTTGTGGAAAATATCATACAGTTTTGACACGATGTCATATTGGTCACACAAAACTTGCACATTCCTTTTTGTCAGAGGTTAATATCGTCGTGTGAGAACCAAAAGGTTCTATCTCCCAATTTTTATTTTTGTGGAAAACGGAGGTTGAAGTTTTGTGACCGGATTTACCATAGTAATATTTTTTTTGGAGATGGTGATCATGTTGTCGAACGTTCGAGTATACTGAATTCTCATTTCATATGCAGTTTTATAACTATTACCTCAGTCGTGTTTTAATAAACTACGATAATATATCTGAAGATATAACTTTTTACTTACAAAACTGTCGTTTCGTTTCCGAACTATAATGCACATGGAGATAGAATTTGATGATTTAGCTCAGCCGCAAGTTATTAGTGTGTGGGGCAGGGTAGGTGTGGGAGGCTTTGGTTGAGGGGAAATTATGTTTTGCCCCCTCGATGATTTTTCTCATTCGAATTTATGCTATTTCAGTACTAATATTCACTCAAAATAGTACTGCTCGACATTATTTTGAGTAATTATCCAGTTCTCGGACACTTCTCGCTGGTTTGATAATGAATGTAAACAGGCTATAAAGGATCGCAAAAAAAGTTATTCTCAGCCCAAATTTATCCTACATTGTGTGGGATGGAGGTGGGATGTTTTAGGTTTTGTTATGCCCCCCGAAAATTTTTCTCATTCGAATTTATGCAACGTCAGTACTAATATTCACTCAAAATAGTACTGCTCGACATTATTTCCAGTAACTACCCAGTTCTCGGATCCTTCCGACTAATTGCTCCGTGCTGTAGCGGGCCCGTTAGTAAGATCAATGAAAACACTTCATACGATCCAGGTGTGAATATGCTGGGCTTGATATTGTTCCCTTCCGGAATGTAGGATATCACACACGACACCTATGGACAGATTCACAATGTATGCCTCAAGTTATTTATTTATTTATTGATGTTTAACGCCACGTCTGCAGCAAAGGCTATATCGTGGCGAGAAAATGGAGGAAGATAAAATATGTCATTGTCAAGTACAAAGCTAGAAAATTGAATAAAAGTAGAAAACATTTACAGTAAACATGTCAAAAACAGGAGAGATTTAGACAACAATGAGTAATGAGAATAAATTACAAATCAACCTGATGAATTGAAACTTGAAGAGATTAAAAGTGTAAAAACGATTTTAAAATCTAGTGAAAAGGTTGATTACTTTCAGAAATGATAGAATGTTGTGCGGGTTTGTATGATAAAACAGATCTCTTGGAGATCCTACCGTGAGCTACTGCCCTCTAACATGATCAAAATCAGTGCAATGTAAAAGAATGTGCTAAACTGACAGCACCTGCTGGCAAGGAGCACACGATGATCGAATACTACCCTCTAACATAAAGGCATGGGAAAGCCGTGTAGGGCAAATATGATATCGCGTGAAAACTGCGGGTCCTTTCTACAAAGGTTACCAGACGGGTAGTGATCAGAAATATTTCGTCACAATCGAAGGAGCTTGTTATTTGTCGCTCCATCCCAATCCGCCTGTCATACAGATTTGATGGAGTTACTGATATGCGGTTTCAAGTCACGGAAAGGGATGTTAAAATCAGTGAGAGGCTTGGTTAAAGCCTGTTTTGCTGAATTGTCTGTCCTGTTACCAGCGATACCTACATGTTCGGGTAACCACCAAAATACGATATCATATTAGTCAGACATGACAGTATTCAACTTCTCGCAAAGTTCTAAAATGAGAGGGTTTTTCAAGCTGGGGTTGAGTAAAAGTAAGCAAAGAGGAAAGAGAGTCGGAAAAGATGATCGACTTCTTTTCCTGTACATTCTCGATGTTCTCCAGCGTCAGTTGTAATGCTTTAACTTCAGCTGTGAAAACAGAACTTTTATTGGGTATTCTGATTGAGGAGACAGCTGACAATACTTTGTCACCATCTTTAGATCCATCTGTACATATCCTTATATATGCACTATACATGATATGATTTCGGCATATTTTTGTTTAAACTGCAAAGAATTTGTTAGACCTTTTGACAGAGACATGCTCCAAAATAAAAGTAGGTTTTTATAAAATGCCACAGTGGAATGTGTGGCTTACGGTTTTCTTTTATCGAAATAGATTCAATTGATTTGGACTCCGTACGGGCTTAATTCGAATTCCTAAAGGAGGAATTTGTTTTTTGTGTCTGTTGAAAAATGCAACATGTTGGGGGTCCTGAAGAAATTATAAGCAGGATCAGATGCATTTGCTAAAAGTTTAGTTACATATTGGAAAGACAGTTTAATTCGTTTAATTTGGCGCTTCTCAAGAGAAGGCTCCCCTGCTTCAGCAAGCATCTGATCTGTTGGTTATGTTCCGAAAGCACCAAGGCTGATTCTAATACCACTATTATGAATGACATCAAGACGTTTGAGATATGACTTTCTTGCAGAATTGTAAAGAACAAAACCGTAATGTAATTTAGATCTAATAAGGGATTTATACGGGTGGAGTAATATTTTGTGGCCAGCACACCAATCAATCCTACAAACTACCTTCAAAAGGTTTAGCGCTCTTTTTGCACTTTACCCTTAGTTGTTTTATATAAGAAGTGAAATTCAGTTTGTTGTCAAACAGCAAACCTTACAATTTCACTTCTTTAGCAACTTTGATAGGACTCCCATCGATTTATAACGCCGGATCCAGGTGATGTTTCCGAAGCTTACAAAAATGAACACAATTTGTTTTTGTGTTCGAGAACTTAAAACCATTTACTGTGGCCCAGCTGAAGTTTGCGCTCTATTTTCTCATTTCTTCGATAATGTTATTGATTTTCACCGAAAATGGGTAACTGATAAAATACTGCCCTGACGAACCCCCAATTCCTGTTCGTGAGAATCAGAAAACGTTGACTCAATACGAATTTGAAATTAGCGGTCCTTTACAAAATTTCCAATACAACGAGGCATACGCCCTCTCAACTCCATGTTAAAAAGATCTTTAAAACCTCATACGTCCACGTTGTATCATATATCTTTTCCAGGTCAACGAACATTGTGACCATTTGCTCTTTTCTGGCAACGGCAATGCGAATAAACGTTTCTAGTCTGGCAAAATCTACATCACTCCTCTGGTTTCTGAACATACACTGAACATTCGTATGTTGATTGTTCGATTAAAAAAAGCAGACAAGTCGATCGCTAATCAACTTTTCAATGGTTTTAAACGGACAACTTGTTAAGGCTATAGGCCTGTAATTACTTGGGTTGCTGTAATCTTTGTCAGGCTTTGGAATGGGAATTATTGTTGCTTTAAGCCAGGAAGGCGGAAACTGGCCGGTCACCCATATGTCATTAAAATTGATAATAAAAGTGCAAGGGATGTTTGCGGAATGTTTTCAAATTTGATAATGTATTTCATCGGGTCCAGTGGAGGTATCCTTTGCTCTATGCAAAGAGTTATTTAACTCTTCCATAGAGAAATGTTTGTTGCAAACCTCTGAGGTATTGGATTTGGAGATACATTTGATCTTTTGTTTTTCTTGCTATTTTTTAATTTTAATAAATTCTGGATTACAATTTTCAGACGACGAATGTTGGAGGCCTATTTGTTGGAAAGTTATTTTTTGATATAATCAGTGTGTTGTTATCTTCCAGGTCTTGTACAGTTGACTTGGTTTATGTACCTTTAATTCTTTTAACCATTTTCCAAATTGTGTTGCTGGGGGTGTTTTGGTTAAGCTTAGAAATATTCGTTTCCCCCGAACTTTTCATTTTTTGTTTTATAAGTAGTCTTGTTTTTTGCTCGATTGATACGAAGTATGTTCCATTTTTGTGTGGTTGGTGACTTATTAAATTCCCGTTCAATTTTCTTGCGATCCTTTATAGCCTGTTTACATTTATTATCAAATCATTATCAAGCCATGGTTTAGTGAAACGCTTTTAATTTTCCGAGGTTTCAGGGATGACTTGGCTTGCAATGTCAATCAATTTTGTGCTGACATGTTCTATCTCATCAGTGCTTTTCTCAAAGTTACCCTGTGTCATGCGATCAAAACAAAGCGATGAAAATGTGTCCCAGTCAGCTTTATTATAGCTCCACTGCGGCACTTTCCCATCATCTGCCGCAACCACATTCTCGAACACAATTGGAAAGTGGTCGCTCCCCCACAAGTCGCCCTCTACCTTCCAAGAAAATCGGGAAAGATAGAAGGGCATACAACTGAAAGATCGATTGAAGTGTAAGAATCAGATGCGGGGTGCAGGTAAATGTCTTGCCCATCAGTAAATAAGCACAAGGCGAATTTTACAGTTTTACCTTTTACATCTTCTTGACTGCACGGGGGCTATGTGCGTTAAACTCTCGCACTAAAATGTATGGAGTTAGGAGTTGTTGGACCAGCAGCTCAATATCATTCAGTTGTAAAGTTTTACTTGGTAAAACGCAAATCGAACAAAGTGTAACTGTTTTGCCTAAAGTTAGGCGTACCGCCACCACCTATAAATGTGTATGTAATGGCACAGAACAGTGAATAATGCCATTTTAACAAAGATGGACGTTCCACGAATATGAAGGTCATTATCATCTTCCCAGGCATTATACGAAGTATAATGCTTAAAACCCGAATGATCCTGAGTTTCGGGTTTCTTTAAAAGAGTTTCCTGCAGGTAAAAAGGAGCAGAGTTATATTTTTGTCTTAACCGACTCAGTTCATTAATGTCCGCTCTAGCACCTCGACCATTCCACTGTATTATTTTTATTATTTTTTGTTTGGGTGTATACTCCATGTTTTGTTGGTGATGTTTGAAGGTGGTCGCATGGGAGAAATTACCCCGTGTTTCTTTTTGGTGATGTTCTACGTGGGGACCTTCCCTGCAATGATGGAAGGGGATTATTTGAAAATGTTTCCATGAAACATTCGTCCACAGACATTTCCTCTAAGGCCTCAAATCTATTTCTAGTGCAAAAATCTCTCGAAAATTTGGGAATTCGATCTGAAAGAGTTTTCTATTTTTTTTTTGTTCTTCTTTTTTGACTCTGACTTGACTAGACTGTGGATGGTCACTTGATTTAGTTTGAGTAGATGAACTATTCGTATTTGTTGTTTGTATTATGCAAAATGGATTTATAGGTTTGGGTTCTGTATCATCAAGCCATGTAAACTCTGTTTGACATTGCACTGATTTTGTAGTTGTAGGGTCTTTTATAACATTTGCATAAGATGATGGTGGTAAATTCATTCCTGACATTGATATTATGATTTCTCTTTCTTCGTTACAACTAATTTGCTTTTCACACTTTACTTTTTGTATAGGTTTTTGCTTTTTCCATACATGGCAATCCTTAGATGATGACATGTGATTGCCCCGACAGTTGACAGTTTATAGTCTGCAGTTTTACACGCATCTTCATGGTTAAGACTACAGTTAAAGCAGATTTTCTTGCCACGACAAGAATCCTGACCGTGTCCAAACTGTTGACACTTGAAACATAGCAGTGGATGTAGGATGTACAAATCCATTCTGACGTTCAGGTAACCAATCTTGATTGACTTGGGAGGTCTTGTACCATCAAAGGTACAGATGTATGAGTTAGTTTTAATTTTGTTTCCTTGTTTGTTGATTTCAATACGTTTTACAGAAGTGATTCCTTGAGGGTTTAATTCACGTGCAATTGAATTTTCTTCCTTGTCGGCTACTTCAGGGTTTCTTATAACTTCCTTGCTACTGTTTAAAGTTTTGTGATAACTTGCTTTAATATTGATGTCGATTGATTTTGTAGCATGTGAAAGATTGAATGGAAACTTGTCTGGAACACTGGATTAATAAATCTCCAGATCGTAATTTCTTTATATCTTTTACAGTTTCAGCTATACCGTTGATAACCTTATCTGGAGCAAAGGGGTTTAGATTACTTAATTTTGTATTGTCATATGTGGGATGCAGTAGAATATATTTTGGAAGGATGTCTTCAGGTGGAATCTGTGATTTGGTAAGTTCTTCATCTGAGTCAGAGCCCCAGTATCTGAAAAAGGTCGTTTGATTTTTGGCTACTGGGTTGCCAGGGTTAATATTTTAAACGTTCAATGCCCCGGCTCCCACCCACCACGGATTCCAACAATGGTTAGAGTTACTGCTAAGCAGTGAACCCATCAGGCTGCCGGTATTCCCACCTACTTGGTCTGGAGCAGTATACTCGACCAGTGTTGATGCCGAAGCATGTCACGGACCGATTGGCCCATGTGTGGAAGTGACGCGTCTTCAAATGACGGTCACCCAACCAATCATTGTACATACACTGTAATAAAAGTTGCTACTGTAAACTAACATAGACAGTGCAAGATCATCTAATGGAAATCAGAATCTAATAATTGAGTTAAAAGTCAGTAAACAATGACAATGGCGGTTTTCATTAAAAAAATGACTAATTGAATGACCTCCAAATGCCGCCGACATAACACCTTTTTGGGGGGCTCTCGTTTGGCCAGAACAGACCATCCTACCATCCTGTTACTCCCGACATTAGGGTCAAAGCAGTGTGTTGGACATGACCTCCAAAATGGACATCAGTGCCAAAGCAATATTTACGGCCTGACCTCCATCTTGGAGATTTACCCCAACCGGGGCCATTAATTCTCAACTGCCAGGATTCCTTCCCCAAAGGCCGTCGGAACGCACCTCACGGGAGAACAAGGTGTCTCCAAGATGTTATTAGCAGGATTCTCCATTTTGGACCTGGGCTTCGTATTTTAATATTCCGCAGCAAACCAGCTCAATTGAGCAAACCTGCTAATTAAATACCAGTATACCTGCCCAATTGACAAGGCCGTCCTGCATCCGCCACCTGAGAACCCGCCTGGTAGATGATGCCCCCCTCCCCCCCCCCCCCCCCCCCCCCCGCCAGGATACCTAAAGTTAGCCGCGACTTTGTCTACTTAGAGATTGTCATGTGCTGAACGTACCTTAGTGATCAACGATTTACATCGAATGGAAACGATGTTCATGAAGCATCAACACGGGCCGTTTTGTTAATCTCGTATAACATGGACTTCGCGATCGATTAAGTCTGTGTTCCGTATTTAAACGTGTCAGATTCATCATAAAGTCTTTTTTTCGAATCGCAAAATGGCAGACGTTGGAATGATCTCGTGTGATATGACGTGACTGAAATACAGTATTCGGATATAGGCCGAAATAAAGTATAAACAAGCAAAGGATCAGTCTGGTTGTTTTTCCTCTTTCAGCCTATCTAAGGAAACTGTATTGCAGTCACGTCAAAGCACAATCGTTGGCAGCATGCTGTAAATGACGAATGGGTACAATTTAGAGTGTCATCAATATCAATTTATCATACCTACTCTCAATGTTAATTTGTTCTCAAACGCGCAACTAGGGAAACGTCTTTAATACACTCCAAATGGTCTTTCGATGGATTGTCGTGTTCAAATATGGACTTGTTATATTTCCTATGCTGTTCCTCTTCTGGGGTCCGTAAATGAGTCAGCAAGTACGATGTACTTTCATGGCCTGCCTCGGATTTCAACTATTTCGAATTGTCTACACAGTCCCTCCCGGAATGTCCAGGCGCCATGGGCAGATCCGTACCATCTGCTTACCTCTGCCATAAATGTTAGTTATGCCCTCCTTTTCGGATGATGAATTGTTGAGCATACTGTCCTCTAGGATTCGAAATCCGTGTATGTTTGCAATCCTTGCACCCGATTATTCTGAGGATGCAGCCCAATTCCTTAAAGCCTGTCATATTCTCTCGAAATCCCCTGCAATTCGATGAGAAACAGATTGTGGTCCCCTCAACTTTACAAATAGCAAAGGTCACACCCGCTGTTACAAGTGAAACTGTAGGCGGCTGTTACAATGTACAGGGGCGAACGAGTCTAATAAATGTTACCAGAAAAAAGCACGAGGTGGTGCGCGTACCTGTAGAAAACTTTACTTTTTCGATCTGAAAGAACATTGCTTCCCTGCACCTGAACGGTCAATTGCAGTCAACATAGAGAACATTCCAATGGCATGTCTATACTCTTCGTCGCTCATTCGGAAAAAAATAGTTGCACAATGGTGTGGGGCGGGGCTTGGGCCCATTGAGCCGAGCATAGTTCGACCGAATAGTACGCTGTTTCCTCGTATATGAGTGACCAAATGTAGTCTAGACTACTGGTCTATCGAAATGTCACTGTGTGGACAGTGAAAAGTATACCTACAGTCTATGCAATCAGATCCATTTCGCCTGTTGGCGATTTTCTCAAAATGTTATGCACCAACACATATTGGACTACATCAAGTTTCGAAGCCCAGAAGGACCCCCAGTAGGAGACCCACCGGGAATTTTTCCATTTTACCATATGGTGAGTCCGCCTCTGACAATCCATCTAAATCACCATTCACAATTTGAAAAGAGACAGTTGTGTAAAATCGCAGTCCCAAACATACCTGCATCGTCACTGAAATTGAGCGGTTTCTTTTTGTTTGCCCCTGTAGTTCATTGCAAATATCGCGCATTAAATATGATATATACTCTTGTGATATGCGATGTCGGTAATAAATACCATGCCACAGTAGTTCGGTCTCTAAATAGTCTAGACAATGGTATAGAATCATCTTCTTCCATTTCTGATATCCCGAGTTGTAAGATATTCATTCATGCCGACTCTCAGAATATACCAATATACCGCCCTACTCATGCTCTGGAATCACATTAACGAAAACCTGAGAAGGCAATTTACGCTTAATCGGAGGATAGACAAGGTCACTGGATTGTTTAGTCATTCTTATGTTTGACTTACACGGGCGACTAGGTCTAACTAAATAACGCATCCAGTCGTCATGAAACGTGTTCACTCAAATCGCCAGTTGGATATGATCGGCGATTTTGCAAATCACAGTTTTAGCATCATTTATTCATCAGGCCGATAATGTATTTCTATCGCTAATCTTGAAACAAAACTGAGTTCAACAAATACAACTTACATGCAACTTTCAGAGTTGCGACTTGCAGGCCCAGGCGTCGGTGTGACTATAACAGCGGGTATAATTTTCTCTGTTGCTTTGGCATGGCGGCGTGTCGGAGAAAATGCAATAGCTGATAGTACTGTATTTAAAGACTGAACCGAATTAAAATGACAAGAGTTGCAGAATATAATTACGACATAGAAATAAAGAACCATAACAAACTGAACAGGCTAATGTTCTCACCTTTCCATATTGGTATGACAATTGCATATTTATAGCTACCTGAATGTCTATAGAAATAGAAACAGACAAATAAGGTTTATGCATCTGAGATCTTATATCTTTACTGGATATGTTCATCAGGTGTGTATGAACATATATAAAACTCAGCGAGAGTGGGTGGAGATGTGTGCGTGTGTAAATGGCATGGAGGGTTGGGGGAAGTCTACGTTTAGGGAGGCAAATGCCCCTATGTTCCCCTGTAGCACAGACACAGGTACAAATGAAATGGCGACTCCAGTTTTAATAATCTTTCGGTCGAAACGCCAACTCATATTTCTCTGCAGGGAAGTGGAAGGTTTTTATTAATAACCGAAATGTTTTAGTTAAAACTAAGAGATACATTGCACTGACTTTGATCATGTTAGAGGGCAGTACTTCACGGATCTGTTTTATCCTACGAGTCCGACCAATATTGTATCACTTCTGAAAGTAATCAACCTTTTTAATAAATTTTAGAATTGTTTAATACTTTTATTCTAGTCTCCATTCATCGGGTTGCTTTATTAGTTATTCATTTCTCATTACATTATTGCTGTTCAAATCATTCCTGTCTTTGACATTTCTATTGTAGTAATTTTTGCATTTTATTAATTTTTTTTCGCTTCATACTTGACGGTAACGTGTTTTACTGTTTACCGTTTTTTCGTCACGACATAGCCATAGCTGCAGATGTGACATTATGCACCAATAAATAAATAAAGAATTAACAGTTTGCTTGCTCGAGCAATTGAAATCTTATAGAGAAAGCTGACTGTATTTGACTGCTCTTAGTTGGAGAGAAATATGATGTGAAATGGGGCAGTATTGTAATGATAGGAACTAAAAGCCAGAATTGTATTACAAGTCAGTAAATTGAACAGATGTTAGTGATTTGGAACTATGAAGGTCATGGGATGGTCTTGAAGTCAGGACACAGAACCATATCAGGAATCATAACCAGCCTCTAAAAGGTATCCACAATAATCCTCACCAATCTCCACCTGTCCACCCACTAATCTCCACTAGTACCCGAAACCACCACTGTCTTGAGTCCCCAAATACCGAGATGAGGATATGAACCATGCTAAGTTATACCTCATTAAGGGATTTCCTCGTGGTATTCTTGGCCTAATATGGCAAGATAGATTCTACAGCCATCAACAGAAAATAGAAGAGATTCCAAAGAGCGTGACAGCGAAAGTGGCAGTTCAATACCCAGATGAGTATACGAATAATGATAGATTATACCTACATGAGAGATATTCTCCGGGCACTGATAGCCCCATACGATAACAAAGGGATGTCAAAGGCCGGGGGAGAGGGTTGCTGGACATCAGATGACACCGACCGTGGGAGTTCAATACCAAGATGAAGACATGAGGTATGATAGATAATACCTCATTGGGGATTTTCTCATGGAACTTACGGCCTCATATGATGGAAATATAACCCAAAAGGTCAGTGTATGTTTGAATGGGATGTCCGAAGTGAGATACCATAGGACGTGGTCTTCCAATACCCAGATGAGGATAAGAGGAACAATAGATTATACATCATTGAGGGAATTAATCCTGCTCTTTGATGTACGCATATGCCAAAATGAGACCGCCCTGGTCCAGTTACAGAATGTGGTTATAGTGGGTGCGGGCTCAGCTAAGTGGGAGACGTTTTTTGGTTAGATTGTTGCAGAAAAGTGATCTGATTATTCGAATAAGGGTTTTTACAAAATATGGTTTATGCTGTTCAAAACACTGTCCGGGTGGGGTTAAAATAGTCAGACTAGACCAAAAAGGTCACAAATAGTAACAAAAAGATAAAACTATTCCGACTGAAATGTTCTTATACGCTGTGGGAGTATATGACTGAACAAACGGATATGGCTCGTAGACAGAAACAGTAATATAGCTATAAGTGAAGGGTTACGAAGAAATCAGAACTAGTGAAAATAGTTGTTTGGTGGTTTGTGATAGCTGGATGTTCGTTCATACAATGGAACGCGGATTTTATGGCACTCACGACTCTAAGCACTACGTGCTACTCTTATAAACCCCGGATGTAAGCTTTCACAAGTCAGTTTTTGTGAATTTGTGCTGTTTTCTGGACATTCTCAAATTCCCTTGTGCTAATTAGATATAATCCCATTCAATGCAACATACCCTCTGAGCCTTCCTAGATGCTGTATGACTTGGGGTTATATTGCAATCACTTGCCACCATAGAATCCACGGTAGCGGCCTCTATTAAACAAAATGGACGACGAAACATTTGCAACACACGCAAACGCACATCACCGTCGTAATGACGTGACCATATAGCCGCTCACGCAGACTACTACAACAATATGACGTCACCCGGGCCAGTTCGGATCACCTAACTTCCGAGTTCCTGAACTGAGAGCCTGCAAATATTGTGCATCTGCAGTGAAACTCTTTGCTGACTTCCACATTAAGAAAAAGTTTGCAATTGGATCCCGATCTCCAATTGCAATGCGCAATTGAAACTCATTTAACAAATTGCACGTGATCTGCGTGGGATCGTGAAGTCTGCAAGAGTTTACTACTATTTAGGTATGGTTGGATACCATGAAAGCTTCATCCGGGTACTAAATCATCCAGTTGAACGTTATGACTGTTTGATTACTAAATGTACATAGAGTGATCTAAACCAGGACGTTAGTAAAAGTAGTATTAGAGTCAGTCATAGAAATCTTTCAAAAGTTTAGTTATACAAAGAATAAAAAAAACGAAAATTGAATGAAAAATGATGTTTAAAATCAGGAAATAATTACAATGAAGGGACTACAGTAATGACTAATGGTACAAAAGAGAATGTAGAGTATACCCTTGAACAGAATGTTCGATATATCTTTGAACAGGATGCACAATATATATCGTTGAACAGAATGCACGATTATCCTTGAAGAGAATGTACGACATATCGTTAAACAAAACGCTCGAAATATCTTTGAACTGAATGCACGAAATATATTTAAACAAAACGCACGATACATCTTTGAACAGAGTTTTCGATACATGTTTGATATGTCGTTGAACAGAATGCACGATATTTCTTCAAACAGAAAGCGCGCGATATATTTGTGAGCGGACATTCATCGGGGCTTCCTTTTATTATGCCCCCAGCACACTCAGGATGTTTAGTGGGCATATAGCCGCGATCGTCTTTCGTTCGTCCATCTGTACAAACATTTTATATTATAGTGCACACCCACGCAGTGGTGTGTGCGCACATAGGTAATACAGGTACGTATCCATGATTTTATAATTTTTCTACATACCATGCAACAGAGTCTGGAGTGATATCTGGCGGTGTGGCCCTCCTGCTGATAAATAATCCTGAATCATTGTAACGGATATTTAATTGTTTGTGGCTTATCAAAAGAAATAATGTAAAATATATTGTCGCAGAATGCTGGAAACTATGAGAAATAATTAAATAAAAAAGTGCCTTTCGAAGTTAGGTAGTTGTTGGCGAATTAGGTATTGTTTGAAACTTCGAAATGCCAATGCCGTGTCCGTTGCCGGTTTCGTCAGTTTCATAGCCCAGTTGCAATTTTAATTGAGAACGCGCAGTTTACAAGTCGTTGACAACGAATACAAAAATAAAACAAGTGATTTATTGACACTTTTAGTGGGCCTTTTTCATTTATGGGGAACTTGGAGCGATTTCTGTAGCAAAAGCCGGAGTTTGGATGAATTCAAGTTATGTTGACGAACGGTGCGAGGAAATCTTTGTATTCAAAACACGGGCATGCAGTCTTGTAATTTGTAGTGAAATTTTACAGAAACAGACATGCACGCGAACAGCGATATTCATTTATTTCCTAGATTTTTCCCTCACACGTTCACTGGCTCCAGTCTATGAACTATTTTTACCAGTGATACAATACAATGTCAGTTTAAGACTGTTAGAATTACAGTGTAGCGACCAGCCAGTTTTGTGATCCGACGTGTTCTCTTAAATACCTGAACCACACAGAACTCCCATTTAAATTACACTTCCTCTGTGTTTTGGTAAAACATGTTTTATTTTCTGGATGGTTTAGGCTCATCAACCAGAATAGAACTGTATTCATCTTCAAACTAGTCAATGTCGCCCGCGTCTGACCAACATCTGGTGATGGGGATTCTGATATTTAGTGTATTTTTATCAAAAAATGTCAAAAAACCTAAATTAGTAAATACCAACCTCCCCATAACCGACCTAAATAACATTTGCACAATGATTCCAGAGAAACTATTTCATTTCTACCAATTTTAGTTTGTTTTAGCATTCAAAAAGGAAGCTGAAATTGAATTTATTACAGAAGGTGTGAAGTCTTGAATTTCTGTCTGTCCGTCCATCAGAGAGTTGGACAACTCATACCCTGGACAATTCGTACCTAGGGCAATTTGTACCTTCGCTGGACGATTCGTACCCTGATGCCTGGACAATTCGTACCATTTCCCTGGACAATTTGTACCTTCTGTCTGGACAATTCGTACCCCTCCTCTGGACAGTATCCGACAGTTCGTACCCCGTCTGGACAATTTGTATCCTCGTCTACAAATTCATACCCTGCTTAATTAACCCCCTCTGAAAAAAATATACGTGAAGATGAGGTTGGGAGAGGATTATAAACTTGGAGAAAGAACGAAAAAAGGCGATGTCATTTCTATTATTTTAAAAAAGACACCGAATATCATATTTCATGACAAAAAGTAAAAAGCAAGGAGACACTTAACAGATTCGTCACGACAGCAAAAATAAAATGATCTATTCAGGGAGCTCAGAGTTAAATTAATTAAATTATTAAGGCAGCGGGCTCTACAATTTATTATTTGGGGCGTCATGAAATTATTTATTGCTAGATCTTCATCACTTTAAAAAATTTTTGTGGCTTCATTAAAAAATAGTGTTTTACCTGTAAAACTACAAGCATTACTATATACTATAAATTTTCTTTTACCACATTCGGACCCGAAGTTGATAATACTGGAGATCGCATTTTCACTTATGCTGTTAAGCGATGGTTCACCCATTGAAGTTTCTTTTTTATGCATAAATCGTTTTTGATTTAGGGGATAACTATGTTATATTTGATTGTTTGGGGCCGTAAACGAAGGTTTTACTGTCGCAAATTGAGTTTTACCGGCGACGCGTTAGCGGAACTGGTAAAACGGGTATTTGCGACAGTAAAACCATCGTTTACGGCCCCAAACAATCAAATACAACATAGTTATCCCCATTGTAATATAATTCGGCTGAAAACGGAGATAGTATTTGATTTCCCAACTATAAAACAACGCCTTGTTGAAGACAACAATTTACAACTAAAAATAAGTCTTCGTGACGTCATTTGGGAGTTCCGAACCAAATAACGAAATATAGTTTACGCTGCCACAACACAAATAATTCCAAACGCTTTAGTCATTTTATCACCAATAACAAAATATATTTATATTTGTACTGACAACATTTATCATGTTTAAATGTTTGTGACAATCTGAAAACAAAGTACGCCGGCTGCTATCTCTGTTTAAAGTTTAGAGTTCACCTTGTGATATTTCACTTTCAGTCGGAAAAGCACTCGAGGATTTACCATTAAAGTAAAAAAAAATTGAGATCTTTGATTGGAAGCCCTTGTTTAACCGTAATAATTACTTATGGTTACAGAAGAATTGTTCATTTCAAACTGTTTCTAGGAAACGATGTCTTGTGGAATTGGGCTACTGTTATTGACATAATTGTTGCTACAGAACGAATAGTTCACCTCTCTTAGTGGTGAACGCACTTCTGTAGCTGTACATGTGGTGCCACGAACGCAGGTAACAAATTAGAAAATGTACTTGAAGTCGATGTTATAACATCGCTAGCGGATCTGTCAGAAATATTTGGCCTTAAACAATTAAAATTATTATTGCCAGTTGTCGGAATTTTGGTTTTCTATTTCGCACATAGCGTCCATAAATTCTTCATTGTACGAAAAATTGCTATTTATTATATAAATTGTATTTTAATATCGCTTACTGGTTCCACACGGTTGCCGTTAAGCCCGTCAAAATCAGTTTTTTCAACACTCATTTCATTACTCAGCAGTCTCTGCCAAACTCCTATTCCACATTAATATTAAACTTTCCATCTTCATCCATATTAAATACAGTTAATTACAAGAAAGATAGAGAAGGTTTTTTTTTTCAAGTCAACGCGTTCACAGCGTTTGTTTACAGTGGATACGGTAGTCAATGACTCCAAATGGAACGAAAATAGAACGCCCACGAATACATCTTGACTTCCTGAAAAAGTTTGCGACAACACAAAATTTGCGACAGGTTACGCCGATTTTACTGTCGCAAATTTTATTGATTAACCAATCAAACTTCGAGATTTTTAGTAATTGTATTAGAATGGTTGTTTTATGCATATGATTATGTTTGTAATAGCATCACTCAATCGAATTTTCGTTTAACTCAGCAAAAACATGAGTCAATAACATTTAAATAGTTAATACTTGAAACAGTTTAGTACACTTACTCGAGACAACTTGCACATATAAAGGAGACAATTCATACCTTTTACTGGGACAATTCGTATCTTTTGTCTAGACAATGTGTACATTTTTGTCAAGACAATTCGTACACCCTGATTGTAGTATGAATCGTCCAGGGTACAAGTTGTCCATGAACCGCCCATAACAGACAGCGTTTCTTTGCTTTTCATTTGCCCGGTTGTACATGTATATTTTCAGTAACTGGCTTCTGACTATTTTTCACATTGTCACCTCCTCCACCTCACACACACACACACACACATACACACACACACACACACACACACACACACACACACACACGCGCACACACACACACACACACACACACACACACACACACACACACACACACACACACACACACACACACACACACACAACACACACACACACACACACACACACACATATTAAACATTAAAGAGCACTATCGTTTTGAAGCAAATATCTGATTCATCCTCTCTGGAAAACATACATGTACATTGTATTTTCCTTAATTTGACTCTTGTTATCAAGATGGGTCATTGGTGTATGTAGGTATTAAATCCAGGGTTGTGAAAGTGCCTTTGTGTGTACTTGCAGCAAAAGCACCGCACTACAGAATCAGTATTTGGTGGTTTTAGGTATTTTAATAGTGTTAGGAGATACCACAGGAGCTGTACTGGTCATGCTGTTGGAAAAAATCAGTGTGTAATGTTTTGTCAGAGACACATACCAATGAATCTAGGTGTCTTAATTAAGAAGTCTGAGGTTTTTTTTTTCTTTCTTTTTTTCACAAAAAATTGCAAACTATTCATCAAACACAGTGTGAAATACCTTAAGAAGCCAGAATGTGATATAAAAACTACAACCAATGGGAAATTTAATATCATAAGAGGTTTGTTTTGTGTTAACACCAATTAATTTATGAATTATAACATAGTTTTGGATGAAAAGGGGTATACTTGGGTCTTGGGGCACATTCAGCTGATTCAGGGCTATATTTTACCACATCAATATGTAGAAGAAAATTTGACATCATTTGGAAGGATAAAATGACACTGTCTATTGATATTGGTGATTTATTTAGCTGCAATCCCAGTTTTTAAAACAAAATTGACATTCATTTTGTTTTGTGTGGGTGGAGGGGGATTGAACAGCACTCTTTCTCTTGTCGTGTGGTTTAATGAGACAGATTTTTCCCCAAAGTATTGTGTGCTGATGCAAATGTTAGTTTTATTTTGGAATTGGGGTAGTTTTCAAAGAAAGCAGTGAATTATTGAATTCTCATGCAGAAATGACCCTTTTATCAAATGAAAGAGGTAAAATGTATCTTTGGAAGGATTAGAATGTAGGCTAAAATCCCTGCTACACCCCCCCCCCCCCCCTACACTCAATCATTTTTACACACTTAGCAAAAATCCCCCACCACAGTTTTAGAAGGTTGTACCACAATATCCCACATTATTTTTAGCGCAGTACAAAAATTCCCCCTCCCGGCCTTTTTCACGAAAGGTTAAAAGGTAGTCCAAGATGATTTAAAAACGCATGTATTTAATTTGTAAATTACATAAACACTCATCACTATTTACAAGAAAACATGTATCAATAACTGTTTATTTATTTATTTATTTATTGGAGAATAAGGATACTTTTAACAGCCAGTGTCACCTCGTGTCGGACAGTGTTACATGTATGGGTGGAGGAAGCTGGAATGCACTGAGAGAACCACTGGGCAACAGTGAGCAACTGTCCAACGTACTATCTCCACAGAACAAAGGAACATGGTCAGGTAGACGAAAATTATTGAATAGATAGATATAAGCAGATAATTCTGAAAGATTTCGAAATAATACAACTTGTCGGATTGTTTGTGGTAATTCTACAAAACAGGAAATTACTCCTGTTCAATCTAATATACCCTTCGAAGATACCCCTATCCCACAGGAAGGTTTTAGGTCACATAGCAACCACGTGCTAACATAGAAACCAAGATGGCGGTCTCCGCTATACAAAATGGACGCGGAAACACGTATCACCCTAACAACACGCGCTGCGCATGCGCACTAACACCACGTATCACTATGGGGATAACGTCACAAGAAGGCCGCTTACGCAGGTTACCACAACAACACAACATGACGCCACTGGCTCACGTGCCTATAAAGTCATTTCCTGGGTCCTGCCCAGGGTCCTGCAACCTTTGCCTGTCCAGGTACATGACATATACAGAACCACACTTATGTTTGAGTGGGTTAACGATTACTGGACGAGAGCGAGTGGCGCAGGGATGCCACGAGACCCGGCACCACACGCTCGAGTCCAGTAATCGTTAACCCTCTCCGAGAACGTGCTACCAGACACAAACAGGATATAAAACAAAATGCTGATGCCCCAGTAGCACAACATTTTAACCTTCCTGGCCATTCTTTGGACGATTTCGAAATCCACCCTATTGAACAACCACCAATTAAAGACACATTAGAAGAAACGGATGAATTTAGAAAAAAAACGTGAAGCTTTTTGGATCAATACGCTTCAAACCCTCTGGCCAATTGGTATGAACATATCAGAGGGCGAATGCGAAAGGAGGTCCATCATTCCTTTCACTTTAACGCACAACAGAATGAATATCGAAATAGCAAAAATGTTAAAAGATGAATTCAATTTTACCAATGCTAAATTAAATGAACCTTTGAATCTTCGACCTGTCATCGCCTATAAGAAAAACAAAAGCTTGCGTAACATCCTTGTAAGGACTAAATTAGAGCCCATCAATGAATAACATAAATTATTGCCAGTCAGTTTAACCAGTTCCCAAGCTCATCACTTAGTTTAAATCAATTTTATGTA
The DNA here is from genome assembly GCA_031216915.1 of Pictodentalium vernedei. Taxonomy (NCBI): domain Eukaryota; kingdom Metazoa; phylum Mollusca; class Scaphopoda; order Dentaliida; family Dentaliidae; genus Pictodentalium; species Pictodentalium vernedei. The sequence goes on along the minus strand of CM062296.1, from coordinate 835,337,945 downwards.
ATTTTTTTGTCATGTTTGAAACCCATCAGGGTTCAGTAAATGAAAACAATTTTTCGGCGGCATATTAAAAGAAAAAAACGTTTCAGTAGGAAATGTCTGTGCCAGTGCGATTTTTTAACCTCAAACACACACAGGCGAGTGCCAGAGTTCATATATGCCCCAAAACAAAAAAGGTTCCAATTTCAATCATGTGTATGTATTTCCTAAATAAAATTATTATTTATTTATATAATTATTTATTTATTATTATTATTGTTATTTTTAATTATTTTTTATTCTTTACTATTTATTTATTTATTTATTTATTTATTTATTTATTTAAATTATTATTATTTTTATTTTTAATTTTTCATACCTTTCACACAATGTAGAGGTTCAGAAGGTAACACACACAATTTCTACGTGGTGTAAAATATTTTCCGTCATAAACCTCCGTCGGGGGATATTCAGTCCAACTGATAACTCTCGTGAGACATCATTATCTTTGGCGTTATTTTTTCATTTATTTCTTTAGCCTCAATATATTTTATCAAACCATTTTTTCATATTATTTTCACACACTTCTGAAGCCAGTAAAGCAAACCGCTCCCGATTGGTTTTACTTAAATCAAAGCCAACCAATAAGGCTTCATGGGGTCAGTAAATCAAACCACTCACTGACTGATTAAAATTCAATGGAAGCCAATCAATAGGGCTTCATCTAATTTGTTTGGACGACACAAGCTGAGTTGTGAAAAACAAACTTGGGACATCTCAGATTGAAACGAATTAATCAGATGAGCGACATTTGCCAGCTTGTTACCGAGTTTAATTATGTACTGAGCTGTGAAAAACACCTCCAGCCCACATATGGATATATACCATGCATGCCCTCCCAAAGTTGGATTGCCGCTGAGATTGAACTAGATCATAAAAAAGTTGCCGTAATCTCATATTATAATGAACCGAAGAAAACAGTTAACAGCAAAGTCTTTGAATTCTTTGTGAAAAATCACAAACACTGTATTTTCTTAGGTGATTTCAATGCCAAACATCAGGTTTTCGGATGCAATAAAACGGAGCCCAATGGCGACGCTCTCTTCGATATCATCGAACAATTTGATCTTTTTGTATTAAATAACGACCACGACATTACTCACGTCAGTAACAACACCCTCCACCAATCCGACATCCTTGTCCTAATTATAACCAGTAAATCACTAACTAATCAAATGCAAGACATATTTGTGGGGGACGATGATTTAGGTAGCGACCACCTGCCTGTTCATGCTACATTACACGGTTGCAGCGGACCCGCAAGATACCCCACAATGAGGAGGAGGAATCTATCCAAAATTGACTGGGACCTCTTCAGAAAAATAATTCAGGTTAAAATAAACAAAAATGACCCAATGAATACCTGCGAGCTTGAGCAAGCATGTACCAATCTCAGTGAAGTCATTAACAACACTCTTGATGAGATCTGTCCCAAACCGCGGGCCAACAGAATAACTGAAACCACACTCCAAATAATAAAACAAAAAAGAAAGGCCTTCCGTGCATACAAATCAGAAAAACTTCCAACTAAAAAGGTCGAACTTAAAGCCGTGTATAATCGCCTCCACGGCGAAGTTAAAAAAGCAATAGCAAACGACAATCGCGTGAGATGGGTAAAAGCAACGGAAAATCTAAATGGACTCAGGGAGACAAAAAAGTTTTGGGATACTTTTAAAACCCTTACTGGACAAAAACATAAAGACACCAACAGTAAGTCACTAAAGATCAACGATGAAACTATGGCCCTGGATGACAAGGCGAAGGCTAGCGCCTTTGCTGAGCTCCTTAAGAAATATCATCGTCCACATGAGGGCGATAGGTTTGATGACGAGTTCAAAGAAAAAGTAAACAAATTTGTTCAAGACAACAAGACAACGTTTAACGATGCCAACTTCAGCCAAACGCCCGAGGACGAGGATGGCCATGAACTCACGGAACCGATAAGCAAAGAAGAAGTGGCTAACACAATTAAAAAATGTAAGTCTTCTTCTTCCCCAGGAGGTGACGAGGTCTCATACAAAATCCTGAAACAATGTCCCAACACTTGTTTCGGTAGACTCACTAACCTCCTAAACTGCTGTCTCTCTAGTGGATACTTCCCAAAATGTTGGAAAGTAGCTACAGGAGTCATGATACCCAAACCCGACAAGGATTTGAGCAACCCAGCTAATTACCGCCCAATCAGCCTACTCAGCTGTATTGGAAAAAATTTCGAACGGATTCTCACGACTAGACTCCACAGCCATCTCGAATCAATCAGCTTTTTTCAATAAGTGGCAAAGGGCATATAGGAGCCAAAGAGAGGGAATCGAGCATGTTTATAGACTGGTAGATTATATGAAAACGGCGTTCAGTCAAAATGAAAAAGGAACCGCGCTATTACTCGACGTAGAAAAAGCGTTTGACTCTGTCTGGCACAATGGCATGAGATACAAACTAGCTAAAATGGGGCTACCTACCAAAATTCTAAGGATCATATCATCATTTTTATCTGATCGAAAAATCAAAGTGAGGGTCAACCGCGAAGTGTCAGCCGAGGTAAAACTCGAAGCGGGCACTCCACAGGGTTCGGTCCTCAGCCCGCTTCTATTTTTAATATATGTGAATGACATTGACAAACTAGGGAAGAACCATGTGGAACTATCTCAATTCTCAGACGACAAAGGAATGTGGACGGCCAGTAAGTCTGGAAACATAATACAAAACCGCCTACAGGATACCATCCGCGACCTGCAAGACTGGTGCGCTCTGTGGCGCATCAAGCTAAATGCCACGAAAACACAAAGAATCACATTCTATAAAAAACAAAGGAAAAAGCCTGCCCCTAATATTGAGCTTAAGCTTTACGATCATAAACTTGAAGCTAGTAATGAGGCAAAGTTTCTGGGATTCAACCTGGATAGCAGTCTCAATCTAAACAATCACAAAAACTCAGTCACCGTCAAAGCCACTAAACGCATCAATTTCCTGAAAATGATTAGAGGTAAAAATTGGGGAGCCAATAAAGAAATTCTCCTCAATCTTTACAAATCATATATACGCCCAGTACTAGAGTATGGGGCCATAATAACAAGTGACCTGAATAAAACCAACATTGAAAAACTACAACGGGTCCAAAATCATGCCTTGCGCGTGGCTCTGCGCAAGCCCACGTGGACATCGATAAAACAACTTCACGAGATATCAAAAATGGACACTTTAGCAATGCGCTTAAAAGATCTTCAAAGCAAAACTCTAAATAGACTTCAAGACAGCGAATTAATAATAAAACCCAATGCGCATCGCGTCCTCGATAGGAAAACTAAATAATCTGGGGCATGTCTATCGAAAGGGTTAAATATTACATCATTGTGATGGGGTGAGCCAGGCATTCTGTGACCTAAATTTAGAACTGGCTGAGGGTGACACGATACGCACGAACGCTTGCCTCTGTTACCAGTAGGAGTTGCAAACGGCGAGGAAAATCTCCACCTGCTGCCGGGTCTCCCCTCCAGGAGATATAAATCTCGGGGAAAAAATACTGGCTTCCACATCCAAAAGGACGGAAAAGTTGTAAATTAAAAACCGAATTGCTCTAATTCCCAGCTCTCTATCATTTCTACCTCCTCTATCTCATCAGACACACGACCAAACTGAATGACAAACTATGAGGGATTGAAACAATCCTCAAGCAAAGATGTGCAGAAAACCTAACAAGACCAAGGCAAGGATTGAAACAATCTTGCCAGCAAACAGCTATTTTAAGGGGTTTTTTTTTGTTTTTTTTTTTTTGTGGGGGGGGGGGGGGGGGTGTTGGAGGTAATTTGGAATTCCCGAAGGATAACCAGATACCTCAAATCACATACGGCATCCTATCTCCCAGAAGGCTTGATGGATGACTCCCGGTTTTTTCAAACTAAACTGTTGGAGCTTTCTCCATTCCTTTTTTGTAACCGCTATGGTCATATACCGGGGCCGCTACCAAACCGGCGTTGCTGTTTGGTTTTCTTTTTCCCTTTTCCCTTAAAATTGCCATCGCACAACATTATATTCTGGCTTGCCACCATGGTGGGACTCAAACCTCTACCATCGCCAAGCTGGAACCGAATAGAGCCCACTCTCTAATAGTCTTAATGGCGTTGAGGGTTCGGTCTTTGACAATCTATCACTCCAATGCGTACTGCCGGGAATTTTAACTGCATGCATACCCCTTCAGACCCCATTTGAGGCAATAGGAAAGCTAGGCCTGTGTGATCCAAGATCCAAGTGAAATAAAATAAGGCTAACCGGGTCGCAAAGGATTTGTAAATTCCACATCGTCCCTGCGCGCCTTCGGCGCGCTAAAACCTTTCATTCATTCCTCAAAGTTAGAATCATTTTCCTCAAAGTCTCTTTGAAAAAGCCAAACCAAGCGAAACGCGTCGAGACAGACGGATTATTTTCTACCTTTGCTGATGACTACAACCAATCCAGGTATCTTCTCTAATAGGTAATATCTAGATTTCATTTTAATTTATTTCATTTCTTCATTTTAATTTCATTTTAAATTCATCTACCTATTCTTCAAATGGCTCAAAAAAGACTGAAACATCAGAGAAAGAGAGTTGCCCAGTTTGGAAGAGGCCAGGAACAATCGTTCCAGGCCTATTCTAGATTGGTCAAGGCCCTTTTTCAGGTGATTCATTGTATGCACCATATTGGGCTCCTAGAGCAGCATTTGGCCAACCGGGATTTCCCGAAACAGTTGGAGAAGAAAGTAGACGAGTTAGGTGGCTTTCTAAAGCCGGCTCCTCCCACCCCACACATTTTTCTGTTTTTCGACAGATTAGTGTGGGATGGGCCAACCAAACGTTAAATGCTTTAATTGAGCATTATAAGATAAATTTAAACCAGTTCAAGTCTAAGATAACTTTGGCTATGCGACCACCTCCTGGACTCGAAAAAATAGACTTCAACAGCGCTTCGGCGCGTGCCTTGATCTGGGCTCAAAAAAACTTTAAAAATAAGTTGACAGATAAGACGATTTCGGCCTATGAGTCTTACATTTCGGAACTTCGCCCAGCGTCTGGAGTAAGGAACAATACGGGAGGGAGCAAGCAAACTCCGGCCCGTGTTGTCCCTCTACCCCAACGCGAAAATCAAAATAAGAAAAGATCAAGGCAAAGCACTTCTCCCTCTTCTTTTCCTTCTACTTCTTCTTTCTCTCAGAGTAAGCGCCTCAATTTGCAAACATCTCCGGTCCATATTGTGACTGAAGATGCTCGCAAATTGAGAAACGCTGTCTCGCCTCGTCTTGCTCCTCTACCTCCTACTCCTCCTCAGCCTTTCTTCTCTGGTTCTCCTAGTGCTCTCACTAGAACTCCTCCTCCTCCTTCTGTTTCTTCTCCTGCTTCTGTTTCCTCTCCTGCTTCTGTTTCTTCTGCCCCTTCTCCTGCCTCTAGTGTGGTTCAACCAGGTATATCGTACTCAGAGAAAGTCAAATCACCGAGCCGCAACTCGGGCCGCTCATTTGATTCTAAATTCTCCCAGTTTCGGCATAAAAGCGGAGTTGATTTTGACAAAAGGAATTGGCGCCTCCCCGATGTTTGTAAAAACATCCTTATGATTGGAAGTTCAAATTTAGGACGCATTGATCGAAATCCCCATCCGGACATCCAGGTGGAGTGTTACCCCGGCGCCAAATTCAATCATCTGCGCTCTATGTTTAAAGGGCACAGGGGCCAGTCCAGTCCCCAAAAAATATTATTAAATATTGGCGTGAATTCTCGAAACGATAATTCTGATCTCGTAGTTAAGCAGTTGCGGAATATGCTTAGCGATATCAGGGTCAAGTTTAGATCAGCAAAAATTTATTTCGCTGAACTAAACTTTTCGCAAAAACTCCCTCAGACTGAGAGGAGAACCCTGAGCATCATCAACGAAACCATTCGGAAAGTGAATGACGTTAACGTGATACCAAAAATTGATGACGCGAAGTTTGATGTTGCTCAGGATTTAATCCATTGGACCACGAGAACCGCCAATATTATGTACGATCACTGGTTGAACCACCTAAATTTAAACTAAGTAAAGGCAAAGGTAACAGCCGCCTAACAGATGTGGGATTAGGAACTAATGTGTTAACCTGTCTGGCACCAATGACCTAACAACCCAAGAGAAATCTCTTTTAGATCGCGGTTTAACTTTTGTACCAGCACCAAAGCCTAAAACTGATAACCAAACAAATTTACCATCATACAACTGTAATTTTCTTAGGCATATGAAATTAGCCGACAGCTTTTGAAACTCCAGCGGTCGGAAACTTCCTTTTACAGAATCATCTGGTTGGTCACCTCCAGATAGTGAAGTAGATCCCGAAATTATTGAGGCTAGCAAACGAATCATCAAAAAGGTGTTCAGCATGAACATACTCTCCGATAAAGACAATTTAACAGCTGGTGAACGGAGAGCCCTCACGAAACTTCGAAAAAATAAGAAATTAGTAATTAAACCAGCCGACAAAGGTGGGTCGGTAGTTGTTCTATCTCGGGATAATTATATAAAGGAAACCATGAGACAACTCAGCAATACTAAACATTATAAGAAAATAGATTCACTTATTTGGCCTAGTAATATCGAAAAATTCAATAAGATCTTAAAATTTCTCCTCGACGAAGGTCACATTACCAAAAAACAATTGAAATATTTAACAGCTAAGCTCAGTGCTCAAACAAGACAATTTTATATCCTACCAAAGATCCACAAGGACCGTTCTTCATGGACGGATGACTTAACTCCACCCGGGAGGCCAATTGTATCAGATTGTAATTCGGAATTTTATGCGATCTCGGAATTAATTGATTATCATCTGAAACCTATAGCAAATAGACATCCGAGCTATCTAAAAAATACACAGGATTTCCTGTCAAAAATTTCGAAATTGAAAATATCGAAAAATGCAATTCTGGCTACTTTGGATATCGACAGTATGTATACGAACATTGATATTGATAAAGGTGTTAAATCAGTTAAAAATGCATTTGAAAAATATCCGGATGCGAAACGCCCGGATGAACAAATTTTGGATCTTTTAGAGCTGAGCTTAAAAGGTAATGACTTTCAATTCAATGGAGAATATTTTCTACAAATAATGGGTTGTCCTATGGGTAAAAGATTCAGTCCCAATTTTGCAAGCATTTATGTAGCGGAATGGGAGGAAAATGCCTTAAGCAAATGTGCAAAGCATCCTCTCGTATATCTCAGATATTTAGATGACATTTTTATTATTTGGGAACATTCAAAAGAAGATTTTGATGATTTTTTAGAAATTTTGAACAATCACGATCCAAATATTAAATTGAAAGCTACTATCAGTGAAAATTCTGTTGATTTTCTCGATGTGACCGTGTATAAAGGCAAGCAATTTCAGGCGTCCGGTCATTTAGATTATAAAGTGTATTTTAAACCAACTGATTCACATCAATTGTTGCACACAAAATCATTTCATCCTCAACATACATTTAAAGGTATCATCAAATCACAGCTCATTCGTTTCCACCGCAATTCAAGTGATAAGGTAAATTTCAATGAGGCTTGTTCTACTCTATTTGGCGCCCTCAGATCGAGAGGGTACTCGCTGCGCCTTTTGCGTAGCCTGAAATCCCAAACCCTGAAAAAGCTCGAAAGTCCAGCTGAACCACTGAAGATTGAACACAACAGACCGTTGCAAAATAGTAGTGGCGCGGTATTTAATTGCAAAAAGCCTCGTTGTAGACTGCATACATTTATGCCTGATCAGAAAGAGGAATTTTCCTCCGAACAAACGAAAAATCATTATCAGATCCGTAACCCCCTCCACTGTGATTCACCAAACATTATTTACCTTATCACATGTAAGCGATGTCGGAAACAGTATGTTGGTCAAAGTCAAAATCCTTTCCGAGAACGTGCTACTAGACACAAACAGGATATAAAACATAATGCTGATGCCCCAGTAGCACAACATTTTAACCTTCCTGGCCATTCTTTGAACGATTTCGAAATCCACCCAATTGAACAACCACCAATTAAAGACACATTAGAAGAAACGGATGAATTTAGAAAAAAACGTGAAGCTTTTTGGATCAATACGCTTCAAACCCTCTGGCCATTTGGTATGAACATATCAGAGGGCGAATGCGAAAGGAGGTCCATCATTCCTTTCACTTTAACGTACAACAGAATGAATATCGAAATAGCAAAAATGTTAAAAGATGAATTCAATTTTACCAATGCTAAATTAAAGGAACCTTTGAATCTTCGACCTGTCATCGCCTATAAGAAAAACAAAAGCTTGCGTAACATCCTTGTAAGGACTAAATTAGAGCCCATCAGTGAATAACATCGATTATTGCCAGTCAGTTTAACCCGTTCCTAAGCTCATCACTTAGTTTAAATCAATTTTGTGTAATTTTTTGTCATGTTTGAAACCCATCGGGGTTCAGTAAATGAAAACAATTTTTCGGCGGCATATTAAAAGAAAAAAATGCCGCTCAGGATCACAGATCCAATGTCGAGTTGTGACCTTGACCTTTGACCTGGCGAGTCCAAGGTCAATAGGGTTCTTCCTCGCACCAAGGCCAACACACCTATGAAGTTTCATGACTCTAGGTTGAACCACTATCAAGTTCTCATCCGGAAACCAATTGTTGCGATATGCTATGTTCAAGGTCACTGTGACCTTGACCTTTGACCTGGTGAGTCCAACATCAATAGGGTTCTTCGTCGCACCAAGGCCAACACGCCTGTAAAGTTTCATGGCTCTAGGTTGAACCAGTATCAAGTTATCATCCGGAAACCAATTGTTGCGATATACTATGTTCAAGGTCACTGTGACCTTGACCTTTGACCTGGTGAGTCCAAGATCAATAGGGTTCTTCCTCGCAGCAAGGCCAACATACCTATGAAGTTTCATGACTCTAGGTTGAACCACTATCAAGTTATCATCCGGAAACCAATTGTTGCGATATACTATGTTCAAGGTCACTGTGACCTTGACCTTTGACCTGGTGAGTCCAAAATCAATAGGGTTCTTCCTCGCACCAAGGCCAACACACCTATAAAGTTTCATGACTCTAGGTTGAACCACTATCAAGTTATCATCCGGAAACCAATTGTTGCGATATACTATGTTCAAGGTCACTGTGACCTTGACCTTTGACCTGGTGAGTCCAAGATCAATAGGGTTCTTCCTCGCACCAAGGCCAACACACCTATGAAGTTTCATGACTCTAGGTTGAACCACTATCAAGTTATCATCCGGAAACCAATTGTTGCGATATACTATGTTAAAGGTCACTGTGACCTTGACCTTTGACGTAACGAGTCGAAAATCAATAGGGTTCTTCCCCTCACCAAGGCCAATCTACCTATGAAGTTTCATGAATGTGAGTTGAACCATTATCAAGTTATCATCCGGAAACCAATTGTTTAAGATTTACTATGTTCAAGGTCACTGTGACCTTGACCTTCGACGTAGCATGTCCAAAATCAATAGGGTTCTTCCTCCCACCAAGACCAACCTATGTATGAAGTTTAATGAATGTGAGTTGAACCACTATCAAGTTATCATCCGGAAACCAATTGTTTACGCCCGCCCGCCCGCCCGCCCGCCCGTACGCCCACCCGCCCGCCCGCCCGCCATTCACCAAACTATAAGTCGAGTTTGACTTCGTCACAACTCGACTAAAAACGTTTCAGTAGGAAATGTCTGTGCCAGTGCGATTTTTTAACCTCAAACACACACACACACACACACACACACATATTAAACATTAAAGAGCACTATCGTTTTGAAGCAAATATCTGATTCACCCTCTCTGGAAAACATACATGTACATTGTATTTTCCTTAATTTGACTCTTGTTATCAAGATGGGTCATTGGTGTATGTAGGTATTAAATCCAGGGTTGTGAAAGTGCCTTTGTGTGTACTTGCAGCAAAAGCACCGCACTACAGAATCAGTATTTGGTGGTTTTAGGCATTTTAATAGTGTTAGGAGATACCACAGGAGCTGTACTGGTCATGCTGTTGGAAAAAAATCAGTGTGTAATGTTTTGTCAGAGACACATACCAATGTATCTAGGTGTCTTAATTAAGAAGTCTGAGGTCTTTTTTTTCTTTCTTTTTTTCACAAAAAAATTGCAAACTATTCATCAAACACAGTGTGAAATACCTTAAGAAGCCAGAATGTGATATAAAAACTACAACCAATGGGAAATTTAATATCATAAGAGGTTTGTTTTGTGTTAACACCAATTAATTTATGAATTATAACATAGTTTTGGATGAAAGGGGGTATTTTTGGGTCTTGGGGACACATTCAGCTGATTCAGGGCTATATTTTACCACATCAATATGTAGAAGAAAATTTGACATCATTTGGAAGGATAAGATGACACTGTCTATTGATATTGGTGATTTATTTAGCTGCAATCCCAGTTTTTAAAACAAAATTGACATTCATTTTGTTTTGTGTGGGTGGAGGGGGATTGAACAGCACTCTTTCTCTTGTCGTGTGGTTTAATGAGACAGATTTTTCCCCAAAGTATTGTGTGCTGATGCAAATGTTAGTTTTATTTTGGAATTGGGGTAGTTTTCAAAGAAAGCAGAGAATTATTGAATTCTCATGCAGAAATGACCCTTTTATCAAATGAAAGATGTAAAATGTATCTTTGGAAGGATTAGAATGTAGGCTAAAATCCCTGCTACACCCCCCCCCCCCCCCTACACTCAATCATTTTTACACACTTAGCAAAAATCCCCCACCACAGTTTTAGAAGGTTGTACCACAATATCCCACATTATTTTTAGCGCAGTACAAAAATTTCCCCTCCCGGCCTTTTTCACGAAAGGTTAAAAGGTAGTCCAAGATGATTTAAAAACGCATGCATTTAATTTGTAAATTACATAAACACTCATCACTATTTACAAGAAAACATGTATCAATAACTGTTTATTTATTTATTTATTTATTTATTGGAGAATAAGGATACTTTTAACAGCCAGTGTCACCTCGTGTCGGACAGTGTTACAGTTAAAACTAGAAGTCCTGTCACGAATAGTGCGCTTATCTAGGCTTAATTGCGCGTTGGAATTTCGCGCAATTGACATATCGAATAGCATCCAAAGCACGGCTGGTTCTCTTGGTTACTCATAGCAAACATATGCAATGTGTCTGCCAATGGACCTCCGGGTTACCCGGAGGTCCATTGGCTGACACATAGCCTGTGCACAGGCCATATGTACAGAATATGATAGCTTTAATTTGGTCATAACGCGCACATTAACGCGCATATCAACGTGCTATTTGTGCGCATTTCGTGACAGGATTTCTAGTTTTAACTGTATGGGTGGAGGAAGCTGGAATGCACTGAGAGAACCACTGGGCAACAGTGAGCAACTGTCCAACGTACTATCTCCTCAGAACAAAGGAACATGGTCAGGTAGACGAAAATTATTGCATAGATAGATATAAGCAGATAATTCTGATAGATTTCGAAATAATACAACTTGTCGGATTGTTTGTGGTAATTCTACAAAACAGGAAATTACTCCTGTTCAATCTAACATACCCTTCGAAGATACCCCTATCCCACAGGAAGGTTTTAGGTCACATAGCAACCACGTGCTAACATAGAAACCAAGATGGCGGTCTCCGCTATACAAAATGGACGTGGAAACACGTATCACCCTAACAACACGCGCTGCGCATGCGCACTAACACCACGTATCACTATGGGGATAACGTCACAAGAAGGCCGCTTACGCAGGTTACCACAACAACACAACATGACGCCACTGGCTCACGTGCCTATAAAGTCATTTCCTGGGTCCTGCCCAGGGTCCTGCAACCTTTGCCTATCCAGGTACATGACATATACAGAACCACACTTATGTTTGAGTGGGTTAACGATTACTGGACGAGAGCGAGTGGCGCAGGGATACCACGAGAGCCGGCACCACACGCTCGAGTCCAGTAATCGTTAACCCTCTCCGAGAACGTGCTACCAGACACAAACAGGATATAAAACAAAATGCTGATGCCCCAGTAGCACAACATTTTAACCTTCCTGGCCATTCTTTGGACGATTTCGAAATCCACCCTATTGAACAACCACCAATTAAAGACACATTAGAAGAAACGGATGAATTTAGAAAAAAACGTGAAGCTTTTTGGATCAATACGCTTCAAACCCTCTGGCCAATTGGTATGAACATATCAGAGGGCGAATGCGAAAGGAGGTCCATCATTCCTTTCACTTTAACGTACAACAGAATGAATATCGAAATAGCAAAAATGTTAAAAGATGAATTCAATTTTACCAATGCTAAATTAAATGAACCTTTGAATCTTCGACCTGTCATCGCCTATAAGAAAAACAAAAGCTTGCGTAACATCCTTGTAAGGACTAAATTAGAGCCCATCAATGAATAACATAAATTATTGCCAGTCAGTTTAACCAGTTCCCAAGCTCATCACTTAGTTTAAATCAATTTTATGTAATTTTTTGTCATGTTTGAAACCCATCAGGGTTCAGTAAATGAAAACAATTTTTCGGCGGCATATTAAAAGAAAAAAACGTTTCAGTAGGAAATGTCTGTGCCAGTGCGATTTTGTAACCTCAAACACACACAGGCGAGTGCCAGAGTTCATATATGCCCCAAAACAAAAAAGGTTCCAATTTCAATCATGTGTATGTATTTCCTAAATAAATTTATTATTTATTTATATATTTATTTATTTATTATTATTATTGTTATTTTTAATTAGTTTTTATTCTTTAGTATTTATTCTTTACTATTTATTTATTTATTTATTTATTTATTTATTTATTTATTTATTTATTTATTTAAATTATTATTATTTTTATTTTTAATTTTTCATACCTTTCACACAATGTAGAGGTTCAGAAGGTAACACACACAATTTCTACGTGGTGTAAAATATTTTCCGTCATAAACCTCCGTCGGGGGATATTCAGTCCAACTGATAACTCTCGTGAGACATCATTATCTTTGGCGTTATTTTTTCATTTATTTCTTTAGCCTCAATATATTTTATCAAACCATTTTACGGTCACGATTAGCCATTGTGCATAAGTATGTGACCTTAAACACCATTAAATAAATAAATAATAAATAAATCAAACCATTTTTTCATATTATTTTCACACACTTCTGAAGCCAGTAAAGCAAACCGCTCCCGATTGTTTTTACTTAAATCAAAGCCAACCAATAAGGCTTCATGGGGTCAGTAAATCAAACCACTCACTGACTGATTAAAATTCAATGGAAGCCAATCAATAGGGCTTCATCTAATTTGTTTGGACGACACAAACTGAGTTGTGAAAAACAAACTTGGGACATCTCAGATTGAAACGAATTAATTAGATGAGTGACATTTGCCAGCTTGTTACCGAGTTTAATTACGTACTGAGCTGTGAAAAACACCTCCAGCCCACATATGGATATATACCATGCATGCCCTCCCAAAGTTGGAGGTAAAGTGTCGTAATCACACGCGTCCACCCCAAAACGGAAAAAAACTCGATTGATAAAGCCCTTCCAGGATGCTCGTGGGAGAGACTAATCTCCAAAGCCACGGGTAACCATACTTGGAAAATAAAAGTAAAATGCCCTAATAGAGCAACGAAATTAAATCTGATAAGCAAAGGGGTAATTATTAATGGCAAAAAATACGAAACCGAGGAATATCGTGTTCTTCCGCAACCCGTTCAGTGTCACAAGTGTCAGAAATTTGGGCACTTGTCACACAAATGCAACGGGGAGCAACGATGTATGAAATGCGGTGACAAACACATCGCGAAGGCATGTAGTGCTAAAACTCTGAAATGCCCGAATTGCGGTGGTCAACACCCCAGCAACTACCGGGGTTGTAGCCACTTCAAAAAAGTTAAAACAAACATCCAGCTTAAAGCTCTAAATGTAAGTAATGTCGAGAACTCATCTTCCCCTTATTCCACGTGTACTCTAATGGCTGGCTCTATTTTCAGCATAATGAAGAAACACTTGGACACCAGTCTTTCGGACGTTTGCAAAGAGATTAGTAAAACAGCCTCCAAGTTATATAATACTCAAATATCTCACACGCTATTAGAAGCGGCCGTCAACAGAATATAATTATGTAACAATATTACAAATAGTAATTAAACTTAAATAAACTTAGTACAGTTATTCCTAAACCATTCATGGATACACTAAAAATAGTCCAGTGGAACGCTCGAAGCGTTAATCAGAAAAATTTGCAAATGTCACATTATTTAAAAAATACGGACGTAATTGGAATTAGCGAAACCTGGCTTAAACCAAACAAACAATTCTCGTTATGTGGTTTTGATATTATTAGAAGAGATCGCCCCGCCCAAAAAGGCGGCGGTGTCGCTCTGTTAATAAGGCAGGAGATTAAATACAAATCAATACCATGCGACCACCTCAATGCTGAAGTGATTGCAGCTGAAATTGAACTTGACCACAAACACGTGGCCATCATATCATATTATAACAAGCCGCAAGCAACAGTAGACAGTAAAGTATTTGAATTTTTTACCAACAAGTACAAGCACTGCATATTCTTGGGTGATTTCAATTCCAAACACCAGGTATTCGGTTGTCATAAGACTGAGCCTAATGGTGACGCCATTTTCCATATCATTGAAGAACTCGATCTATTCGTGGTAAATAACGATCAAGACGTAACATACATAAGCAACAACCCACTCCATCAATCAGATATCCTAGACTTGATTATCACCAGCAAATCACTAACCAGCCAAATGCAAGACATATTTGTAGGAGATGATGATCTAGGCAGTGATCACCTGCCGCTTCACGCCACTCTGAAATGTAATACTGGTCCCGCAAGGTATCCTCCCGTGAATAGGAGGAACCTATCAAAAATTGACTGGAACCTCTTCAGAAACATTATCGAAGTAAAAATAAAGGCAAATGACCCCTCAAATGTTCATGAACTAGAAAAAGCCTGCACCCACCTTAACGACGTTATCAACAGTACGCTAGATGAAATCTGTCCCAAGCAAACAGTAAAGACGCGGATAAACAGAATAACCCAAACAACTCTTCAAATAATCAAACAAAAAAGAAATGCCTTCCGGGCTTACCAATCAGAGAATGATCAAATGAAAAGAGCAGAACTTAAAACCGAGTATAATCGCCTCCATGGGGAAGTAAAAAAGGCCATAGCTAACGACAATCGCGTGAGATGGGAAAAAGCAACCGAAAACCTAAATGGGCTGAGAGAACCTAAGAGGTTCTGGGATACATTTAAAACTCTTACTGGCCAAAAGAGCAAAATTGCCAATAATAATGCGCTAAAGACTAGCGACGGATCTATGGCCATAGACGACAAGGCAAAGGCCAGTGCTTTTGCCGAACTTCTAAAGAAGGCACATCGTCCACAAGAAGGGAACAGATATGACAACGATTTTAAGGTACGAGTAAATAAATTTGTCCAAGATAACAACTCAATCTTCAATGAACCGAACTTCGACAAAAGGCATGAAGACGGGGACGACCATGAATTAACCGAACCAATAAGCGTAGAAGAGGTCATGGGTATAATCAGAAAATGCAGGTCATCTTCGTCCCCAGGAGAAGACGAAGTCTCTTACAAAATAATGAAACAGTGCCCCAACATCTTCTACTGCAGACTTACCAAACTCTTAAACTGCTGTCTCTCCTGTGGGTACTTCCCAAAATGCTGGAAAGTGGCCACGGGAGTCATGATACCTAAACCCGACAAAGACCTTACCAACCCTTCTAACTACCGCCCAATCAGCTTGCTTAGCTGTGTTGGGAAAATATTTGAGCGGATTCTCACTACGAGACTTCGCAGCTATCTCGAATCAATCAATTTTTTCAACAAATGGCAAAGAGCGTATAGGAGTCAGAAAGAGGGAATCGAACACGTATATAGACTGGTCGATTATATGAAAACAGCATTTAGTCAAAACGAAATCGGAACCGCGCTTTTCTTGGATGTAGAAAAAGCGTTCGACTCGGTATGGCACAATGGCGTGAGATATAAACTAGCGAAAATGGGATTACCCACTAAAATTCTAAGGATCATATCATCATTTCTAACTGACCGAAAAATCAAGGTGAGGGTTAATCGCGAGGTGTCAGAGGAAGTAATACTCGAAGCGGGAACACCACAAGGGTCGGTTCTAAGTCCGCTTCTTTTCATAATATATGTGAATGATATAGAAAAAGTAGGGAAAAACTTTGTTGAACTATCGCAGTTCTCAGATGACAAAGGCATTTGGACAGCCAGCAAGTCCAGAAACATAATTAAAAATCGTCTGCAGGATACCATTCGCGATCTTGAAAGCTGGTGTGCCCTGTGGCGCATCAAACTCAATGCCGCCAAAACTCAAAAAGTTACGTTCTTCAAAAAGCAAAGGAAAAAACCAGTCCCGACTATCGATCTCCAGTTATACGATCACAAACTAGAAGCAAACAAAGAGGCCAAATTTTTGGGATTTATCCTAGATAGCAATCTCAGTCTAAACAGTCACGTAAACTCCATTACGGTTAGAGCTACTAAACGTATCAATTTTCTGAAGATGATCAGAGGTAGAAATTGGGGAGCAAACAAAGATGTGCTTCTCAAGCTCTACAAAACATTTATACGTCCAGTACTAGAATACGGTGCCATAATAACAAGCGACCTAAGCAAAACCAACATTCAGAAGCTACAGAGGGTTCAAAATTATGCCCTGCGAGTGGCACTATGCAAACCGAAATGGACACCGATAAAGGAACTTCACGAGCTAGCAAAAATAGAAACTATTGATACGCGATTAAAAGACCTACAAACCAAAACCCTCAACAGACTCCAAGATAGTGAATTAATGGTTGAGTTGAACGAACACCGATCCCTTAACAGAAAAACAAAATAAGTTTCCAGAAAATAAAAAAAAAAAAAAAAAAAAAAAAAAAATAAAATAAAATAAAATAAAATAAAAATTATACAATATAACTAAATCGCGTGGAGTCAGTGAGGATTGCCTCGCTACTCATTGGGAACTTTAGGATAGAGTCTGTGAGGACTGCCTCGCAACTCTGCTGAAGCGCGATTGAAACGCGTTTAATAAGATCTATATAACAAAACCCTCCACATACTCCAGGATAGTGAATCAATGGTGAAGCTGAACGAACACCGAACCCTAAACAGAAAAACAAAATAATCCACAGTAAATTAAAATTACTCAATAGAATTAAACTGCGTGGAGTCAGTGAGGATTGCCTCGCTACTCATTGAGGTCTTTAGGATTGAGTCTGTGAGGATTGCCTCGCAACTCTGCGTGTTGGGAGTGGACTCCGAAGAAACACACCCCTTACCCCATCCATAGCAACAATCACACAGCAGGCACAATATACAATAGCGGATACCTATCTTTCTCTCTACCTTTTACTTTTCTAACTGAACATTCTCAAATTTTCTTGCAACACTCTTATCAAGAAGACGCATGGAAATGGTAGACAAAGCGTAGGAGGAATTGGTGCAGCCTACCTTTCTGCAACATATACAAGAAACCACCAAAAGCTAGGCAAGGATTGAAACAAGCTTGTCTGGCTGGGAACGAGTGTACATTTGATATAAATAAACATTTGAATAAAGATTTAACAGCCCTTTTAAGGGCTTGAGGGTGTGTGTCAGTGAATTTTTTTTTTTTTTTTTTTTTTTTTTTTGGGGGGGGGGGTTGGGGTGGGGTGGAGGAG
Source organism: Pictodentalium vernedei (assembly GCA_031216915.1). NCBI lineage: Eukaryota > Metazoa > Mollusca > Scaphopoda > Dentaliida > Dentaliidae > Pictodentalium > Pictodentalium vernedei. Next base: position 835,320,149 of record CM062296.1, on the reverse strand, counting down.
GTCATTTGGGATTCCCGAAGGATAACCAGATACCTCAAAATCACATACGGCATCCTATCTCCCAGAAGGCTTGATGGATGACTCCCGGTTTCTTAAAACTAAACTGTTGGAGCTTTCTCCACTTCTTTTTTGTAACCGCTATGGTCATATACCGGGGCCGCTACCAAACCGGCGTTGCTGTTTGGTTTTCTTTTCTCTTCTTCCCTTAAACTTGCCATCGCACAACATTACATTCTGGCTCGCCACCATGGTGGGACTCAAACCTCTACCATCGCCGAACTGGAACCGAACAGAGCTCGCTCTCTAATAGTTTTAAAGGCGTTGGGGGATTGAGTATTGACCATCTAACACTCCAGCTTAAACTGCCGGGTATTCTAACCGCGTGCATAACCCCCTCAGACTCCATTTTGGGCAATAGGAAAGCTAGGCCTGTGTGATCCAAGAAAAAAAAATAAGGTTAACCGGGTCGCAAGGGATTTGTAAATCCCACATCGTCCCTGCGCGCCTTCGGCGCGCTAAAACCTTTCATTCATCAAAGTTGGATTGCCGCTGAGATTGAACTAGATCATAAAAAAGTTGCCGTAATCTCATATTATAATGAACCGAAGAAAACAGTTAACAGCAAAGTCTTTGAATTCTTTGCGAAAAATCACAAACACTGTATTTTCTAGGGTGATTTCAATGCCAAACATCAGGTTTTCGGATGCAATAAAACGGAGCCCAATGGCGACGCTCTCTTCAATATCATCGAACAATTTGATCTTTTTGTATTAAATAACGACCACGACATTACTCACGTCAGTAATAACACCCTCCGACATCCTTGACTTAATTATAACCAGTAAATCACTAACTAATCAAATGCAAGACATATATGTGGGGGACGATGATTTAGGTAGCGACCACCTGCCTGTTCATGCTACATTACACGGTTGCAGCGGACCCGCAAGATACCCCACAATGAGGAGGAGGAATCTATCCAAAATTGACTGGGACCTCTTCAGAAAAATAATTAAGGTTAAAATAAACAAAAATGACCCAATGAATACCTGCGAGCTTGAGCAAGCATGTACCAATCTCAGTGAAGTCATTAACAACACTCTTGATGAGATCTGTCCCAAACAGACAGTTAAACCGCGGGCCAACAGAATAACTGAAACCACACTCCAAATAATAAAACAAAAAAGAAAGGCCTTCCGTGCATACAAATCAGAAAAACTTCCAACTAAAAAGGTCGAACTTAAAGCCGTGTATAATCGCCTCCACGGCGAAGTTAAAAAAGCAATAGCAAACGACAATCGCGTGAGATGGGTAAAAGCAACGGAAAATCTAAATGGACTCAGGGAGACAAAAAAGTTTTGGGATACTTTTAAAACCCTTACTGGACAAAAACATAAAGACACCAACAGTAAGGCACTAAAGATCAACGATGAAACTATGGCCCTGGATGACAAGGCGAAGGCTAGCGCCTTTGCAGAACTCCTTAAGAAATATCATCGTCCACATGAGGGCGATAGGTTTGATGACGAGTTCAAAGAAAAAGTAAACAAATTTGTTCAAGACAACAAGACAACGTTTAACGATGCCAACTTCAGCCAAACGCCCGAGGACGGGGATGGCCATGAACTCACGGAACCGATAAACAAAGAAGAAGTGGCTAACACAATTAAAAATGTAAGTCTTCTTCTTCCCCAGGAGGGGACGAGGTCTCATACAAAATCCTGAAACAATGTCCCAACACTTTTTTCGGTAGACCCACTAACCTCCTAAACTGCTGTCTCTCTAGTGGATACTTCCCAAAATGTTGGAAAGTAGCTACAGGAGTCATGATACCCAAACCCGACAAGGATTTGAGCAACCCAGCTAATTACCGCCCAATCAGCCTACTCAGCTGTATTGGAAAAATTTTCGAACGGATTCTCACGACTAGACTCCACAGCCATCTCGAATCAATCAGCTTTTTCAATAAGTGGCAAAGGGCATATAGAAGCCAAAGAGAGGGAATCGAGCATGTTTATAGACTGGTAGATTATATGAAAACGGCGTTCAGTCAAAATGAAAAAGGAACCGCGCTATTACTCGACGTAGAAAAAGCGTTTGACTCTGTCTGGCACAATGGCATGAGATACAAACTAGCTAAAATGGGGCTACCTACCAAAATTCTAAGGATCATATCATCATTTTTATCTGATCGAAAAATCAAAGTGAGGGTCAACCGCGAAGTGTCAGCCGAGGTAAAACTCGAAGCGGGCACTCCACAGGGTTCGGTCCTCAGCCCGCTTCTATTTTTAATATATGTGAATGACATTGACAAACTAGGGAAGAACCATGTGGAACTATCTCAATTCTCAGACGACAAAGGAATGTGGACGGCCAGTAAGTCTGGAAACATAATACAAAACCGCCTACAGGATACCATCCGCGACCTGCAAGACTGGTGCGCTCTGTGGCGCATCAAGCTAAATGCCACGAAAACACAAAGAATCACATTCTATAAAAAACAAAGGAAAAAGCCTGCCCCTAATATTGAGCTTAAGCTTTACGATCATAAACTTGAAGCTAGTAATGAGGCAAAGTTTCTGGGATTCAACCTGGATAGCAGTCTCAATCTAAACAATCACATAAACTCAGTCACCGTCAAAGCCACTAAACGCATCAATTTCCTGAAAATGATTAGAGGTAAAAACTGGGGAGCCAATAAAGAAATTCTCCTCAATCTTTACAAATCATATATACGCCCAGTACTAGAGTATGGGGCCATAATAACAAGTGACCTGAATAAAACCAACATTGAAAAACTACAACGGGTCCAAAATCATGCCTTGCGCGTGGCTCTGCGCAAGCCCACGTGGACATCGATAAAACAACTTCACGAGATATCAAAAATGGACACTATAGCAATGCGCTTAAAAGATCTTCAAAGCAAAACTCTAAATAGACTTCAAGACAGCGAATTAATAATAAAACCCAATGCGCATCGCGTCCTCAATAGGAAAACTAAATAATCTGGGGCATGTCTATCGAAAGGGTTAAATATTACATCATTGTGATGGGGTGAGCCAGGCATTCTGTGACCTAAATTTAGAACTGGCTGCGGGTGACACGATACGCACGAAAGCTTGCCTCTGTTACCAGTAGGAGTTGCAAACGGCGAGGAAAATCTCCACCTGCTGCCGGGTCTCCCCTCCATGAGATATAAATCTCGGGGAAAAAATGCTGGCTTCCACATCCAAAAGGACGGAAAAGTTGTAAATTAAAAACCCAATTGCTCTAATTCCCAGCTCTCTATCATTTCTACCTCCTCTATCACATCAGACACACGACCAAACTGAATGACAAACTATGAGGGATTGAAACAATCCTCAAGCAAAGATGTGCAGAAAACCTAACAAGACCAAGGCAAGGATTGAAACAATCTTGCCAGCAAACAGCTCTTTTAAGGGTTTATTTTTTTTTTTTTTTTGTGGGGGGGGGGGGGGGGGGGTGTTGGAGGTCATTTGGAATTCCCGAAGGATAACCAGATACCTCAAATCACATACGGCATCCTATCTCCCAGAAGGCTTGATGGATGACTCCCGTTTTTTTCAAACTAAACTGTTGGAGCTTTCTCCATTCCTTTTTTGTAACCGCTATGGTCATATACCGGGGCCGCTACCAAACCGGCGTTGCTGTTTGGTTTTCTTTTTCCTTTTTCCCATAAAATTGCCATCGCACAACATTATATTCTGGCTTGCCACCATGGTGGGACTCAAACCTCTACCATCGCCAAGCTGGAACCGAATAGAGCCCACTCTCTAATAGTCTTAATGGCGTTGAGGGTTCGGTCTTTGACAATCTATCACTCCAATGCGTACTGCCGGGAATTCTAACCGCATGCATACCCCTTCAGACCCCATTTGAGGCAGTAGGAAAGCTAGGCCTGTGTGATCCAAGATCCAAGTGAAATAAAATAAGGCTAACCGTGTAAATTCCACATCGTCCCTGCGCGCCTTCGGCGCGCTAAAACCTTTCATTCATTCCTCAAAGTTAGAATCATTTTCCTCAAAGTCTCTTTGAAAAAGCCAAACCAAGCGAAACGCGTCGAGACAGACGGATTATTTTCTACCTTTGCTGATGACTACAACCAATCCAGGTATCTTCTCTAATAGGTAATATCTAGATTTCATTTTAATTTATTTCATTTCTTCATTTTAATTTAATTTTAAATTCATCTACCTATTCTTCAAATGGCTCAAAAAAGACTGAAACATCAGGGAAAGAGAGTTGCCCAGTCTGGAAGAGGCCAGGAACAATCGTTCCAGGCCTATTCTAGATTGGTCAAGGCCCTTTTTCAGGTGATTCATTGTATGCACCATATTGGGCTCCTAGAGCAGCATTTGGCCAACCGGGATTTCCCGAAACAGTTGGAGAAGAAAGTAGACGAGTTAGGTGGCTTTCTAAAGCCGGCTCCTCCCACCCCACACATTTTTCTGTTTTTCGACAGATTAGTGTGGGATGGGCCAACCAAACGTTAAATGCTTTAATTGAGCATTATAAGATAAATTTAAACCAGCTGAAGTCTAAGATAACTTTGGCTATGCGACCACCTCCTGGACTCGAAAAAATAGACTTCAACAGCGCTTCGGCGCGTGCCTAGATCTGGGCTCAAAAAAACTTAAAAAATAAGTTGACAGATAAGACGATTTCGGCCTATGAGTCTTACATTTCGGAACTTCGCCCAGCGTCTGGAGTAAGGAACAATACGGGAGGGAGCAAGCAAACTCCGGCCCGTGTTGTCCCTCTATCCCAACGCGAAAAGCAAAATAAGAAAAGATCAAGCCAAAGCACTTCTCCCTCTTCTTTTCCTTCTACTTCTTCTTTCTCTCAGAGTAAGCACCTCAATTTACAAACATCTCCGGTCCATATTGTGACTGAAGATGCTCGCAAATTGAGTAACGCTGTCTCGCCTCGTCTTGCTCCTCTACCTCCTACTCCTCCTCAGCCTTTCTTCTCTGGTTCTCCTAGTGCTCTCACTAGAACTCCTTCTTTTCCTCCTCCTTCTGTTTCTTCTCCTGCTTCCGTTTCATCTCCTGCTTCTGTTTCTTCTCCCCTTCTCCCGCCTCTAGTGTGGTTCAACCAGGTATATCGTACTCAGAGAATGTCAAATCACCGAGCCGCAACTCGGGCCGCTCATTTGATTCTAAATTCTCCCAGTTTCGGCATAAAAGCGGAGTTAATTTTGACAAAAGGAATTGGCGCCTCCCCGATGTTTGTAAAAACATCCTTATGATTGGAAGTTCAAATTTAGGACGCATTGATCGAAATCCCCATCCGGACATCCAGGTGGAGTGTTACCCCAGCGCCAAATTCAATCATCTGCGCTCTATGTTTAAAGGGCACAGGGGCCAGTCCAGTCCCCCAAAAATATTATTAAATATTGGCGTGAATTCTCGAAACGATAATTCTGATCTCGTAGTTAAGCAGTTGCGGAATATGCTTAGCGATATCAGGGTCAAGTTTAGATCAGCAAAAATTTATTTCGCTGAACTAAACTTCTCGCAAAAACTCCCTCAGGCTGAGAGAAGAACCCTGAGCATCATCAACGAAAGCATTCGGAAAGTGAAGGACGTTAACGTTATACCAAAAATTGATGACGCAAAGTTTGATGTTGCTCAGGATTTAATCCATTGGACCACGAGAAGCACCAATATTATGTACGATCACCGGTTGAACCACCTAAATTTAAACTAAGTAAAGGCAAAGGTAACAGCCGCCTAACAGATGTGGGATTAGGAACTAATGTGGTTAACCTGTCTGGCACCAATGACCTAACAACCCAAGAGAAATCTCTTTTAGATTGCGGTTTAACTTTTGTACCAGCACCAAAGCCAAAAACTGATAACCAAACAAATTTACCATCATACAACTGTAATTTTCGTAGGCAAATGAAATTAGCAGACCGCTTTAGAAACTCCAGCGGTTGCAAACTTCCTTTTACAGAACCATCTGGTTGGTCACCTCCAGATAGTGAAGTAGATGCCGAAATTATTGAGGCTAGCAAACGAATCATCCAAAAGGTGTTCAGCATGAACATACTCTTCGATAAATACAATTTAACAGCTGGTGAACGGAGAGCCCTCACGAAACTTCGAAAAAATAAGAAATTAGTAATTAAACCAGCCGACAAAGGTGGGTCGGTAGTTGTTCTATCTCGGGATAGTTATATAAAGGAAGCCATGAGACAACTCAGCAATACTAAACATTATAAGAGAATAGATTCACTTATTTGGCCAAGTAATATCGAAAAATTCAATAAGATCTTAAAATTTCTCCTCAACGAAGGTCACATTACCAAAAAACAATTAAAATATTTAACAGCTAAGCTCAGTGCTCAAACAAGACAATTTTATATCCTACTAAAGATCCACAAGGACCGTTCTTCATAGACAGATTACTTAATTCCACCCGGGAGGCCAATTGTATCAGATTGTAATTCGGAATCTTATGCGATCTCGGAATTAACTGATTATCATCTGAAACCTATAGCAAATAGACATCCGAGCTATCTAAAAAATACACAGGATTTCCTGTCAAAAATTTCGAAATTGAAAATATCGAAAAATGCAATTCTGGCTACTTTGGATATCGACAGTATGTATACGAATATTGATATTGATAAAGGTATTAAATCAGCTAAAAATGCATTTGAAAAATATCCGGATGCGAAACGCCCGGATGAACAAACTTTGGATCTTTTAGAGCTGAGCTTAAAAGGTAATGACTTTCAATTCAATGGAGAATATTTTCTACAAATAATGGGTTGTCCTATGGTCAAAAGATTCAGTCCTAATTTTGCAAGCATTTATGTAGCGGAATGGGAGGAAAATGCCTCAAGCTAATGTGCAAAGCATCCTCTCGTATATCTCAGGTATTTAGATGACATTTTTATTATTTGGGAACATTCAAAAGAAGATTTTGATGAATTTTTAGAAAGTTTGAACAATCACGATCCAAATATTAAATTGAAAGCTACTATCAGTGAAAATTCTGTTGATTTTCTCGATGTGACCGTGTATAAAGGCAAGCAATTTCAGGCGTCCGGTCGTTTAGATTATAAAGTATATTTTAAACCAACTGATTCACATCAATTGTTGCACACTAAATCATTTCATCCTCAACATACATTTAAAGGGATCATCAAATCACAACTCATTCGTTTCCACCGCAATTCAAGTGATAAGGTAAATTTCAATGAGGCTTGTTCTACTCTATTTGGCGCCCTCAGATCGAGAGGGTACTCGCTGCGCCTTTTGCGTAGCCTGAAATCCCAAACCCTGAAAAAGCTCGAAAGTCCAGCTGAAACTACTGATTTCGAACCACTGAAGATTGAACACAACAGACCGTTGCAAAATGGTAGTGGCGCGGTATTTAATTGCAAAAAGCCTCATTGTAGACTGCATACTTTTATGCCTGATCAGAAAGAAGAATTTTCCTCCGAACAAGCAAAAAATCATTATCAGATCCGTAACCCCCTCCATTGTGATTCACCAAACATTATTTACCTTATCACATGTAAGTGCTGTCGGAAACAGTATGTTGGTCAAAGTCAAAATCCTTTCCGAGAACGTGCTACCAGACACAAACAGGATATAAAACATAATGCAGATGCCCCAGTAGCACAACATTTTAACCTTCCTGGTCATTCTTTGGACGATTTCGAAACCCACCCTATTGAACAACCACCAATTAAAGACACATTAGAAGAAACGGATGAATTTAGAAAAAAACGTGAAGCTTTTTGGATCAATATGCTTCAAACCCTCTGGCCATTTGGTATGAACATATCAGAGGGCGAATGCGAAAGGAGGTCCATCATTCCTTTCACTTTAACGTACAACAGAATGAATATCGAAATAGCAAAAATGTTAAAAGATGAATTCAATTTTACCAATAAGAGCCAATTAGAGGTGGACAGAATTATCAAAAAACACCTGTAAAGTCAAAGGAGATACGATGTTTTTGATGTGATCGAATCGGTCACATGGAACGAAATTGTCCAAACGGGAAGGCATCAGCTCGAGTTATAAAACCCGAGAAGCAAAACAAGTTGAACAGAAACATTATTTCAATTGGTAATGGCCTGTCAACATACCAAGCTGGTATGTATATAACATCAGCTGTACAAGGTATAAAAGTCAATGTGCTAATTGATACTGGAACAACTGTAACAATACTGTCACAGGATATCTATGCCCACATACCTGATGTGCTTAGGGCAAAATTAGAACCAGTCTTACAGACAATCGTAACAGCAAATGGGACAGAATTAGTAACCAAGGGACAGGCTAACTTCACATTTACATTTGGTGAGCTGTCATGTCATACAAGAGATATAATGGCTGATATTAAACAAAGGTATCTTAGTTTTGAATTTTCTGAAAACAAATAACGGTAAAATTGATGCAGCCAATGGCATACTTAGATAAAGAATACCAAGATACCAGTACAACCAGAAGGTTTACTTGGCTGCTATCGTATCACTGCAGTTGACACAGTCAGTATACCACCTGCATGTGAGGGCATTATCACAGGACAAGTTGTTGTGCCTAATGGGAAATACTGCCAATGTCTGAGAGTATGGTTGAGCCATTTGATGATCGAAAAATAGTAAAAGACAGCATTCTGACTGCACGCAGTGTTGTAATACCTTGTAAAACATGTACTGTACCAGTAAGACTACTGAATTTTGGACAGAATGCTAAAACTATTCATCCAGGTACAGTGATTGGACAACTTAGTGGAGTAAATGTTGTTGAACAAACACCACAAGAAAGCCAACAGAATAACAAAAGGTTATCCATGGAATTAGATAAACTTTTGAATGAGGCCTCCAAGAATCTGCCTGAATGTCAAAAAAGGCAAGCTGCAGAATTTATGTATGAATATAAGGAGTTGTTTGCGTCATCTGACAGAGATTTAGGTAAAACAACCATAGTGAGGCACAAAATAAACACTGGTGACAGTAAGCCAATCATTCAACCGAAAAGGCGGACACCAGTGCATTTGGAAATTGAGTTGAACAAGCACATTGACGACATGCTTAAACATGGAATAATAGAATCTTCCACTAGTCCATGGGCCTCAGGTGTGGTACTAGTGAGGAAGAAGGATAACAGATTTAGGTTCTGTGTGGACTACCGCCAGTTGAATAGCTGTACAATAAAGGATGCATATCCCTTTCCAAGGATAGACGAGTCACTGAACCATCTATCAGATAGCACTTGATTTTCTACCTTTGATCTTTGGCAGGTGGAAATGGATCCAAAAGACAAACCAAAGACTGCATTTACAACTTGGCGAGGACTATTTCAGTCCAAGGTCATGAGTTTTGGTTTGACATCAGCCCCTGCGACGTTCGAACGTCCAATGGAAAGCGTACTTTCTGGCTTGATGATATTATAGTGCTTGGTAAAACATTTGAAGATATGATATCAAATTTGAGGAAAGTCTTCAACAGAGTTAAAGAAGCAGGGCTAAAAATAAAACCTCATAAATGTTGTCTACTTGCAAAGGAAGTATCATTCCTGGGACACATAATTAATGTACAAGGTGTAGCAGCTGACTCAGCAAAGATAAATTCTATCAAGAAGTGGCCAATCCCAGCTAATGCCACTGAACTTCGATCCTTTTTGGTCTTATGTAGTTACTATCGGAGATACATTCAGAACTTCTCAGCCAAAGCTAAATGCTAACATGTCTTTACTGAAAAGAGACGACAATTTGTATGGTCAGACAATTGCCAAGAAGTATTTGACCAACTAAAGTATCACTTGATGAATGCACCAATTCTTGCCTTTCCTGACTTCTCAAAAACATTCATACTGGACACAGATGCCAGTAACAGTGCAATTGCTGTCATACTATCTCAAGTATTTGGTGGGCATGAGCGAGTAGTTGCTTATGAAAGTCGAACATTGACAAAATCAGAAAAGAAATCTGTGTTACCAGGAAAGAATTACTGGCAGTTGTCTGTTTTGTGAAGCAGTTCAGGCACTACCTATATGGACGCCAATTTACAGTACGTACAGACCACAGTTCAGTTAAGTGGCTGTTTAACTTCAAAAACTCAGAAGGGCAGTTGGCCCGCTGGTTGGAAGTACCCAGCACTTATGACATGAAAATTGAACACATGCCAGGTGCGCAGCACCATAATGAAGATGGATTAAGTCGAATTCCATGCAAACAGTGTGGATTCAGCAACATTGGGGAGCTGACAGAATCTTCCAAAACAGAGCAAGTAATGCTAATAACACAAGAACAACCCATATGGATATCCCACTTACCATAAAGGATGAACAGGATGAAGACTGTGATGTAGCTTTGGTCAAAGGTTGGGTTAAGAATGGCAAAATGCCAAGATTTGAAACAATAAGAGGGGAGGGACATATAGTTAAGTCCTTGTGGTCCCAATGGAATCAGTTGGTTGTTGAAAATGATTTACTGTATAGACAGATGAAACAAACAGGTTGTAAGAAAATACGATTACAAATGGTAATTCCCCAGTCAGAGAGGCGAACTATCTTACAGTTTTGCCATGATCATAAAATGTCCAGGCATCTTGGCTTGAGAAGAACACTGGCGAAAATCAGAGAAAAATGTTACAGGCCAGGTCTAAAGTCAGACACAAGGAATTACGTTGTTGGATGTGCCAATTGTAGCAAGAAAAAGAACACAGCAAAGACGCCAAGCTCCCATGAAGATGGTTGAGATGGGTACACCCATGGACTGGATTGCAACTGACATGCTCGGTCCACTACCAATAACTGATTCAAGAAACAAGTATATTATATTCTTGTTGTGTCTGACTACTTTACGAAATGGACTGAACGTTTTGCAATGGATAATATGGAAGCTGAGACAGTGGCAAAACTGATTATTGAGGAGGTAATCACAAGATTTTGAGTGCCTTCAACCATCCATTCAGATCAAGGACGCCAGAGCAATTTGTTCACAGAAATGTGTCACATTTTAGACATAAAAAAGACATGTACTACACCCTACCATCCTCAGAGTGATGGCATGGTGGAAAGGTTTAATAAAACCCTTGCAACCATGCTACGGATGTATGTTGATGACCACCAAACAGACTAGGACAAATACTTACCTTATGTAATGATGGCCTACCGGTCATCCATTCATGAGACAATTGGATACACACCCAATGAACTGATGCTGGGTAGAGAGGTTTCCACCCCATTAGACATTATATACGAAAGCCTGCATCCACCAAGTATACACCAAACAACCACTGGGTTTGGGAGCTGAAGGAAAACTTGGAAGACGCACATAGAACAGTCAGAGAGCATAGCAAACAGGCTATGATCAGACAGTAGAAGAAGTATTATGACCAAAAGATGTCATGCCAAAAATACGAACCTGGAATGGAAGTATTCATCTACTTCCCCGTACGTAAGGAAGGGTGTTCAGCCAAATTAACATGCTACTGGAGAGGTCCCTATGTGATAAAAGAGAAAGTCTCTAATGTGACCTATAAGGTCAGCTGTTGTCGAAAAGGGAAACCACAAGTGGTCCATATAGACAGGATGCGCCCAAATCATGACCAAGTATTATGTGGGGAAAATGATAAAAAACACAAATTATAGTTTTCAGAGTGATGTTGATAATTATGAGAATATGGACAATGACAATAATATTCTACAGGGGGCATCTGACAGTGACCGACTCGACAATGGCATTACAGTTGCTGACACTAACATTACTGCTTATAATGACAGTGGGCCAGAGGAGACAAACCCACAGAGGAAAAGAGACAGAAGACCCCCTAAGTGGCTCATGGATTATGTATCTTTTTAACCATGTGCTGTTTTGTTTTACTGAATATTGTTATACATATGTTGTATATATGTTAAATTCACCATTTTAAGGTTGTCCTCATTTTTATTTCCAGATGATGGCAAATACGAAATTTACAGTAAGAAAAGCAGAAAGACCATGTCCATTTTGTTTTGCAGAGATAGTTGGGGAAGATGCCTGGGATAAGCACATAACTGAATGTGGCAAAAAGGTTTACTGTTGCAAAATATGTAAATACAGTGCCAAGAAGAGGTCCAACTTCATCAGGCACATGAAACGGAATCACAAGAAGAGTGATCATGTTGATGATGCAACAGCCCCTGCTAAAACTGTCAAAGCCCCGGCATCAGAAGAAGATTGGAAGTCACAAGACCCTGGTAATTTGAGTGAGCTAATGAAAATAAGTTCTAGTTCCCAAAACAGTGACAGTAAAGATGAAAAAGGTTGACAGAAATTATAAACTAATGGACGGACGGCTCTATCGTAAAAGAACCTGTCCTCTACCTCTTGCAACTTTTGTGAAAAAAGCAGACCAGTCAGTCAGCAGGTGTCTGAGGTGATCCAGGATTTCTCCAAGACATCAACATCAGAACAAACTACACAGTTTGAAGTTGTTACGCAAGCAGACTCTTTGCCAAAAGCCACAGGCATACAAACTGACAAGATTGTCACACATTATAAGTTTGTAAGTGCATCAATTCCAACTGCTGAATGTGTGGACAAGGGGTCACAAACTGACCCAATCTTCTGTGCCAAGTCTCTGGTGACAACTACAACCTATTGGGAGGGGGTGGGTAAGAAGATCAAGATTAAAGAAAAGAAGACGATTGTTGATGTGTAGTCTAAGAGATTCTGCTTCTATGTGACGTTGTTCTTGCTCATGTTATGCCAAAGAAAGTGACAATAAAAAGTTTTATTTTTATTAAAAAAAAAATAATAATAAAAAAAAAAAAAAAGTTTATATTTTTACATGCGAGACGCATGGCTTTGAGGCGTGGGTAATGTGACGAGTTAGAGAGTGAACGTCCTTAAGAGGAAAAATACCTATGCTGGAATGGTTTGGCCTAATTTACCCAAAATATAGAATTGAAGCTCCCGACAGTATATAAGCACGATGCTGAGAGAAATAATAAAAACAGAGAGATCTGTTTCATGCGAATGCTCGGGAAAGTTACAGCTTATAAGGTAACTATAGCAACTAGGCCTGCACAAAGCCAGTTGCAAAGCAGAACAAATTGTTAAGTGACAAACTGACCATACGCCACTGGTATCAGATGTTAGCTGCGGAATGCTTCTGGCAAGATAACCACTGGCCGACTGTGACGATATTACAGTGCAAGTTGCAACTGATATCTGGCGCTCGTCGACAGAAGGCGTTAACAACACGTCATTCAAACAAGTGACAACTGACATCTGGCTTGCATAAATCCAGTAACAGGTTGTCTAGGGTTTGAGGGAACGTCAGTTGCATTAGAGGTTAAGAGACTTCCTTGTTACAAAGGGACATTTTGATTTGTGGGTAGGTTGGATCAAACGTCATTCCGTCATTTGTGATTTTCTATAGGTGAGGTACACCAGTTGACTTGTTGTATGACAATACGATTAAAGCACGAGGTATTTTGGATGCTGATAGGTCAGGTAGACCATTTGTATATAATAACTTTGTTAATATTGTTACTTATTTTGCCGGTTGATTCGAGTTGAGCGACTTGTTAATTTATGTCCAAGGGGACGAGAATGTTATAAATTAGATTAACACTCTACCAAGAATATTGTTCATAGACTCACAGTAAACCCGGCGAGAACCGGGTTCGGCCCTTGTGAATAACATTTTTGCGGAACGTTGCATTAGCAACAACAAAAAACTGTTCAAATCAGCCCAATAATTCTGCGGCTGTACATCGCACCAAGCTCGTTTTCGAACTCGACCAACACATTGTTCCTTGAAACCCATGTGCCAAAATGTCATGTGCCCATCTGTCAAATCGGTTGACGTTTGTTGAAGTATCGCGCTATCAAGCTCAAAATTGGTAGATTTTAACAAAAAGCCATAACTCTTGTGAAAAAGCGTGAACACGCCCTATTTTGCGTGATCAGGTGTTGCACATGCATATCAAGCAACATACCAAACATCAAAATCCGTCCAGAAACAACTAAGTTTTTAGCAAAGAGGGCCGCGCCCCCGGCGACCGGCCCTCGCCTTACCAATAGTCAAGTTTTTCTTTTGCAAACTAGACTAAAAAAGGAAACTTCATGAATAGAATTAAATAAGTATGTCTAATGAGATCACAGAAAACAAACACAAATAGCCGGTTTATGCTTTTTAAAGCTGGCAGCAATTGCTTATCAAATAATATTACCTCTTATTTTTGTTAACGATTCCTCATTTTCCTATCGCCCCAAGGGATTCATCAACTGTGAATAGCGAACTCGGAGCAGACGAAACGGATAAATTACCAAATAACGGCGACGTTATTTCTTAAATTCGGTGACGGTACACCGGGGACGTTTTCACGGCGACGTTTTTTTTTTTCTCGTGTCTGGCAACTAATCGACCACAATGGTGTCATTAAATTGAGATATAAATCTGCTATTACGCACCCCCTCCCTCTTATACATCCTTCAAGTATAAATATCTCGATATTATAATTTCTTGCCTGATGGTTTCTAAATATGGGTTGACTTGGAGAGGGGGCGGGGGGGGGGGGGTATGACTGATTTTTTTCCTGGGGCGGGGGCATGAGCCCCAGACCCTCACCTGGCTATGCCACTAGCGGCGCTACCGTGCACCCACTTGGGCAATCGTGATTAAGTGCCTTGCCCAATGACACAACGCAGTTACGCCTGGTAGAGATCGAACCCGATCGACCCACATTGGTCGGATCTCATGTGACATCATAGGCATATGACCCAGTTTCTTCAGTTTTAGTTGTCATGGTAGCCCGCGTGAGCGTCATCTTGTGACGTCATCCCCATAGTGAAACGTGGTCTTAGTGTGCATGCGCAGCGCGTTTTGTTGAGGTGATACGTGTTTCCGTCGTCCATTTTGTATATCGGATGCCGCCATCTTGGTTTCTATAGTAGCACCTGGTTGCTATTTGAACCAAACCCTTCTAATCGGAAAGGGGTATGTTCGGAGGGTGTGTTCAATTGAATATGAGTAAATTTAATTACAACAAACAATCCGTCTATATAATCCAAAACTACCGAGACTGACTTGGCAAACCACCATCTATGGTGGTATATATAATAGTAGCACGTAGTGCTATATGATGGGAGTCCTGTGGGTAAGTAAGTTCAATTCAACTAGAATACATCGAATTACCACAAGCATCCAGACAATCCCTCTAAACCATCAAAACCAACTTTTTGGCACGAATTTCCCTATTTTGGACTTAAAAGAGTAGCATGCACTGCTTTAAGGTGCGTTTCCTGGTACGAGTAATTTTATTGGTTCGAGTACTTTGTAGAATTACCCAAATAAATCCAACAATTGTTTCACTATTGCGGATTTCCGACTAAATCCTCGGTTTTTATCTGTTATCCCCTAAAATTTTTGTTTTTGCCAAACAATAGATGCATTCATTTGTATAAGAGTAACTTCATTGTTTCGGATTTATTTGAACCATGTCTCTGTATTTTATCTATCCCGATCTATTCTGTGGTTATCATTTTATTTCCTGGCCTGTTTTGCCTTTTACTGGTCCCAGTTCTGCCTATCCCAACAGTCTATTTTGTCTTGGCTGTCTCTGTTTTCACCTTCCCTGTGTGTAACGAAGTCCTCTATGATCCTCAAACCCAATCAAGCAGGGCTGGGTATTATTCGAACGACTCGCATCGTATCGAGCAAATAAGCTTTCAAGCAGTTACTGTAAAAGTCATTGCTCGAACGACTCAAATTCCATCGAGCAAATGAGTATCGACAGAGCGATTCCTTTTACGACACTTATGCTCATCGAGGTATAGGACTATTCCTATGGCATGAGGATGTAGTACTGGAGGGTACATTTTGGAGGCTATCTTTTGGAGGATACCCACCTGATGATAATTTAGCTCCTAGCATCTGTCCAGATCCCTGAATCTAGACCTCCCCATGATCTTCATATCTCCAACACCAATATTTCTGACATTTCCAATATTGCCATCGTCTGTCCTATAATTAGCTTTTACAGTAGTCACTAAACCAGGTAGTCTTCTTCCACCCTTGCAGCCTTGTACCATTACTAGAACTAGTACAGGCTTGCTAACTTTCCCAGATTGCTCGAACGACCAAAATCCCATCGAGTAAATGAGCCATAAAGTAATTGCACGAACGTGTGGCTCATCTAGGTATTGACGGGTACTTATGACATGGTGATTCAGCACTGAAGTATGTATTTTGGTGGATACATTCAGGAGGTTACCTGTCTGAAGATAATTATTGTTCATAATACATAACAGCTTCTGGTTTCTATAGCTCCAAGACCATCGTCTGTCCAATGATTACCTTCTACTGTAGTCATCCAATCCTATAGTCTTCTTCAACTCTAACATTCTCACACCACTACTAGCACTACTGCGGGCTTGCTGCCTCAAGTTGCTCTAACGACTAGAATCCCATCGAGAAAATAAGCCATCGAGTAATTGCTCGAACGTGTGACTGTACATAAACTGTAGGTATTGAAGGATATCTATGATGGGGGTGATTCGGCATTGGAGGGTACATGTTGGAGGATACCCACCTGAAGATAATTATGGTTTCATAGTACCTGATCAGCTTCTGATTTCTATAGCTCTAAAACCACTACTGTTGTATTACCCATAGTCATTATCATCTGTCCTACGATTAGCTTAAACAGCATTCACCCAATACTATACTCTTCTACCACACTTGCAGCTTTGAACCACTACTACTAACTTTTAATATTATTACAGTCATGTACTTCAACAGGTTCAATCAGATTAATTCATTTTCCCAACATGTACTCTTTTATACAGA
This sequence comes from Pictodentalium vernedei, assembly GCA_031216915.1. NCBI lineage: Eukaryota > Metazoa > Mollusca > Scaphopoda > Dentaliida > Dentaliidae > Pictodentalium > Pictodentalium vernedei. The sequence goes on along the minus strand of CM062296.1, from coordinate 835,303,318 downwards.
GTTTAAATCCTTTATATAACATCTGTAGATATAGACACGCTACTGAAGGAATTCCGTAAGTGGGATTCCTAGCCGATTCCGCAAAGTGAGACGAGGAAACACCTATCACCTTAACAAAGCGCGCACTAGGACCACGCATCACTACGAGGATGACATCACAAGATGGGCACTCTCCAGTGCTACCACGACGACCAAACATGACGTTACTGGATCACGTGGCTATGACGGCACATAAGATCCGTCCAATGTGGGTCGATCGGTTACATGGTCTACTACTCATGCTGTCCTGTTATTCAAGATTTTGATCTCGAATCCTGTTTCATATTTTATTTCTTTTAAAACTAAAAAAACTGTTTACAACGAATCGAAAACGGACCATACATTTACTAATAAAAATTATTTCATGATCCTATTGTCGTTTAGTCATTAATGGAGACAGATGCGTGTGCATAATAATTCTCTGACATGATTCCAGTAGGAACCTTGAGAAAACTTACTATTACCTCAGCTCAGTATGTGTAGTTTCAGTCTAGTATGCACATGTGTGGATAATAATTTGCAGGTGAACAGAAATTGATTGTTTTAAATAATATATGCTATGTAGTTTGATTGTTCAAATCTATAGACATATCTGTCGATAAGGAAATATTATAATTTATCATACCTCCATTCCACATGCGAGCAAGATTGCCATCTCCTTGCTACTTCCAAGTGTTGTGATCTCCGTGTTTGCCCACTGATTGCACGGTGCGTGTTCTAGGATAGAATAGACCCCACATTCGACCAGAATAGTCCTCTAACTTTGCTTGAAGAGCCAGGTTGATGAAACTAAATGTTAGATGTGGGGTTCCGTGTAGGGATCTGAGCCATCGTATAGCAGAAACTTCTATTTTTGTCATATTCTGCAAATATTGAAAACCATCATCCTTATGTGGGCGAGCTTGTCAGTTTCTCGCTAGAAGCTGCATATTGCAGAGTAGTAGTTTATGGGGTCTTGTGGATCTGCCTTCAGATAGGAACCTGGTGTTTAACAGGCTCAAGCTGAAGATATAATTTGCGGGAGCTGTTGGTCTCTGTTAAATATTCACGTGCCATTTAGCCCGTCTTTGTTCCTTGATCGGGTTATCACGGACCCATGCAGCTTTGATAGCCAAGCTTTTGATGCTCGGGCGGCTTTGACTGCAGGGTATATTGGATATAATAGGTACATCTGTGGTAGCCACATTGTTAATTAATACATTGCAGCAATGGCCTGACTGTTCATATAGACTGCTCAATATAGTGATACAGCAAATTCTGATGAATTTGTTTCATCAGGATATTACGATGTCTGTGTGGGTGAGGCTGCGAAATCAGGGGTTTTTATTGGCCATCTAGTGGATCAGCTTGGCCTTCATCTTGGGAACTAACAACGTGACATAAGAACCTTAGTTATTGGAATTGAAGTACAATCCCGCTCATATTATAGCCTTGGTTTTTGAAAGTGTTGTTAAATCTCAATGAACCAATTTGCCATTGAATTATTATATTTTGTCAGTTTAAAAAATGAAGGTTTGTTTTACTAGAGCTTGTCTCAAATTTGATCCTTCCGCAATCTTTCTAAATCTCTCGATTGCTATATTTTTCGCCACGTTAACATATGGGCATACATGTGTGGTTCTGTGTTTATTGCATGTCACTGTACAACAAGTGTTGGTAATTTGTTATATATCACATAACCGCTGCTATTTCTGCGATATATACCATCTCTTTCCTGAAAAATCTTGCTTGGGGCCTGCAATATATACCGAAATTAACAATATTGGGTGTGCACCATCACGTGTTACGTATTTTCATATTACTTCTGGCATTGTTTGTCAAATTTTGATGCCCTTTGGTCTAACGATAAACAAGCATGCGTGACAGAATATCCACACATCTGGATGTTAGTTTAAACAATACCTATATCCAGCTATAATACAAATACATTAATACTATTTGTGGATCCGACTGTAAGCTTTAAGCTTATTTGATGCCGTTTCCACATACAAAATACAGTGAACATATACAAACGGAAGAGGCGGGTATTGAAAAAATAATAAATTTGACGCGTTGGAATAAACTTGGTCCAGTGTGTGTTCCAGTCATTCTTGTTCTGAGAAATATATGTAGAAGGTTAGTAATTATAAATATGTGAAAAAAATAAAAGAAAATAATTTATTGTACAATGGAAAATCGGAAGGAATGAAAGTGTAAGGCAAGAGTACATTTGAAAGAGAAGGGGGAACAATATGTGAGATATGAACGTGCGCATATCGTTTGTGATTATAGTCATATATTTGTTAATGTTCAATGCACTGATAACTTGTAAGGCTATATCGTGAATACGTCAATGAATAATAGAAGCGACCAAAAGACACTAGGTAGATACAAGACCTGCCTGTTAAAGGCATACCAAGACCAGGCGATGAATCAGATATGCAGACGATCGCCACCTGACTGCGCTCAGAAATGCACAGGCCGTCGTCCACAGAATGAGGTCCCCGGAGGGCGAACTTGGCGATGGTACCCAGAACAGCAGGACACCACCACCAAATCCACCCCCGTGAACCTCAATCTCAATCGGAGTCTCGGGCCTAAACAGAACGAGGCTCACAGAGGATAAAAGTAACTCACTATATGATATAGCACCAGTACATTCACCCCCTGGTACTCCACCTCGCAAACGACAGACAGCTCACCTCCGGGCTTGGACTTGACGAAGAAATAAATACAGATGTTGAGAGAGATAATGTACCAGCTGTAATATATTAGTTGATATAAAAGCCTATCTAGTCAGCTGGTCCGTCATGGGGAATGCGGGTACTGCACAGAAGAAGGTGAGTTGATTTGAACCTGAGGTGTTCTAAATTGAGTTAGTTTATGGGTGTAAATATTGTAAGATTGGGTCGTGTCACCCATAAGCCAGGGAAAAAGACACAAAACAATAAAATTTATCAGCTCATACCGGTCTGCTAACAGAATATGTCATTGGCTGGTATGAAACGATGTACTGTTTCAAAAATTAAATGATTATATTCCCTACTGTTGAGTTCGGATCCATATTATAGAGTATCAGTCAATATCTTACGAAAGGATCCCCAGTACGCTATTACATGCCAAGAAATACAGTGCGGCATATTAATAAAACGTGATTGGTTGTTTCAAGCTCGACGCATCTGCACACTGGAGACCGTACTAAATGATTATCAAACAAATGTGAGTTTAGGTTATTACAACCCAGACGCAGGAGGCAGTGATAAATTTCAGCCTTACGTGACCTGGATGCCAAGAAATGAGAAGGGGGTCTTCTTTATTCAAATACATATAGACACACAGAGAGAAGAATGACGATTGATACAATGTAGTACGGCAGTAAGTAAAGCAGGTAATATGTAATAGATATACCACACTTTTTGTGATGTATGGCGAGATAATTGTACAGTTTGCAGGAGGCCTCGTCCAATACCACAGGACACCTGCAAACTGTACAATTATCTCGCCATACATCACAAATAGTGTGGTATATCTATTTTAATCCACAGCCCTTTCCTATTAATGTCAACAAAAAAAATTGGCTTAATTTATTTTAAGTGAAAATATGGTCAAAAAGTGTTTTACAGTTACTTATCGCCCCCCAAAATTAAATGGATATATCTCATTGTTACTTATCTGAAACGTCCACTGAATATACAATAGATATGTTAAGTGTAAGTGTGACAGTACGATTGATATAAACTGAACACGCATCACATCGTCATCCGTGCGAGTGATTGTGTGAGCAATGTGATATCCCAATTGCAAATTTAATAATATTCGCGAGTTAACGACTGTGTACACACAAATTTTAAAGTATCTATTTCTAAACCCATATTTTTAACAAATATTCGATATCTGAAGAGTGGAATCATGTGGAATGGTGATGACGGGGAATATTTTTTATTGAGTCAGTCAGTAGAAGATGCTGAAAACAAAACAATTTGGCATACCGATGAAATAGACGATTTAACACTTTCGCAAATACAAGTTCAACAATTGCCAGATTTAAAAGACATTCCATTATCGCAGACAATGTCGATTTACAATTTAGAAGAAGGGGTGGGAGGGGGCGGGCTTACAATGCTCTTGGGTAGTGGAAGAAATGGGGTACACATGCTGTTTACTCCTAAAGTATGATCAAAGATACCTCGTATGATTTATCTAAAAAGTGCAAACAATTCACAAAATAATTAACCCTTTACCCAACGCGGTTAGAAGATGTTTAAACTAATTCTCCAATTTTGTCTTAAAAACATAACTTATTTCCCCTCATTGGAACGAGCTCAATAAGGTCGTTCGAATGATGGATCATAATCTATATTTCTAAGACAACAATTCAAAACATAAAAACAGTTTAATGAAGATGTAATGGATATAGCGCTGTGTGGTGTTTGGCGTTAAGTTGGGTAAAGAGTTAACATGTTTCTTCACCGGGACGAAACAATCTTCACCTATTTGGTGAATTGGTCAGAAAAGTAGCAAACAATGCGTTTTCTTTCTCAGAGTAGAATGTTTTAGTTCCAAAAATAGCTTTGGGCACCATGTCAGACGCGGAGGTTCGTAGGCCACCAATAACAAATATCAGTGTGCTAGTTCCCTTCTATGGCCGTTCCTCCGAGTGCACAATGCTTCTTACACACCTGTTGTAAACAATCACTTCCCACCCCCCCCCCCCCTCTCCCCACCACACGCACACTCCCATAACCGATTGAATCAAATATTTTCTGAATGTGTGAAAATTAACGATAAAGCGATATAAACAGGACTGGAAGAGTTTCCTCTCTTCAATGTTTGCAACACTCGCGACAATGTCTTTCTGTGTTAATCAATCTCACTTAACTCAACAAACAATGGTCTTTTGTCCAGATATTTGTACCGTCCAAATATCTGAAACGATACAAATATCTGGGCTTATCACCTTTTACAGTACATTATGCCGATATATTTGTACGGTAAAACATCAACAGAACAAAGGAAAAGTGACGTAGCTGTGCATTAAAATATTATTATGATACATATTAAATTTAATTCTGGTAATATAGGGCAAGAATCGCAGGTTGACGATCCTCAGTGTTTTTCACCACTAAGTAGGGGTTGGTTTGGGGGTTATCTAGGCGTTCTTGGATTTTTATGTTGTATGTGGTTTTGGCCTGTCTAACAGCCAAAACCACCACGTTCCTTATTCGGTGATATTTTTCCCATGCTTCAACCAGGCTCCTGTGTTTCGCTTGGCCGTAAGCACGCTTGCGATGACGGATCAGCAATCTGATTTTATTGTGCAGCCATTTTGGTTCATTTGTCCTGACCCTAATCAATTTATTGGGTATATATTTGGATGCCAAGTCAAGTAGTTTTGAACTAATTAATTCAGTCATCGTTTCAAGGTTATCTGTTGAAAGAATACTTTCCCAGTTTTCATTTCTAAAGGCAATATTAAGGCCACCGTAGTCACCCTCGTCAAGGAGCCAAAAGGGACGCTTAGAGGTTGTGATTGGGTCTCTTTTACAGTCAATTTCTATATAAACCGGGTGGTGATAGCGGGTTAAATCTGGGAAATATAGGTCAAGTACTTCACAGTTTAATACATAAATTGAATTGCCGACTGCCATTAAATCTAAAAGTGAAAAGGAGGTTTCAGTTTGGTAGGTGGGCTCAGATATTAACTGATTTAGGTTATGACTATCCGAGATTTCTTTGAATTTCCCTCTTTCTGACCCGAGCTGGTTATCATTGAAATCTCCGACAATTACAATGTCAGGAATGCCAATGTTTTCGCGTCATCAAGTGTGGACGAAATAAGGTCCCACTGGGCAGGATCAGAGTTTAAAGGACGATAAAATGCCCCAAGTAAAATAGATCTTTGGGCTAACCTTATTTCTATCCAAAGATTCTTAAGGCCAAACACTTCGAGTTCTGGACGTGTTATGTAGTGTACCACATCGTTCATGTAAATGGCAACCCCTCCACCTCTGGTTTTACGGTCCTTACGAATAGGTTCCCCAAATCCAGGCAGGATTTTTTTTTAATTGGGTTCTGCGCGATCCAACCAAGTTTCCGTCAGGACAATTATATCAAATCTTAAGACTTCGTTTTGAAAAATGTCTATTTTAGGCGTTAGACTTTGTATGTTAAGATGACTGATTCTCAAGCTATTAGTAGGGCGTTTAAGATGACAGGTTGCTACCTGCGCGTAGATTATGATGCAGACTGTTTGAGATGGTGAGGTATTTTGTTGGTATTGTGTGCTTGTAATATAATATTATTATGATACATTTTAAGGAATTGAACAAATTTGTGTCCTTCGCGTCTGATTCTCAAAGGCCCCCAGTATGTTTCAATATACAGCTGGGCTCTGCTAGAACTAATTGTGGTGCCAGTTATAATTCTGGCAGCAGCAAGGTGTATTTTTTCAAGCTTCTCGGAATTTAGTTCTATACATTTGTCCCATACAACGTCAGCATATTCGAGCAGAGGTTTTACAAAGACAAAATGTATTGTTTCTAATTTTTTTACGATCGAACAAAAATTTATGCTTATGGAAGAGATCGGTGCGCTTCCATACTTTAGCACATATGTGCTCAAGATGATTGCTCCACGAGCACTTGTTATTCAAAATAATGCCAAGGTGCTTATGTTCGGTGACTTCTTCTATTCAGGTGCTGGATAATATGAGAGGCGGATTGATAGAAGGTTCAGCTTTACGTGATATTAACATCACTTCTGTTTTCCGTTGATTGAACTCGACTAGCCCAGTTTGTGCCCATTCTTCGATGGTAGCTAAGTCTTTGTTCAAGATGACTGAGGCTTCAACTGGATTTTCGATTATCATGTAGCGGGAAGTATCATCAGCAAATAAACATATGCTACTGGTTAAATTATGGGTGATGTCGTTAATGTAAATTGGGAAAAATAACGAACCAAGCATAGACCCCTGTGGTACCCCCTATTTAACCGATTTCTAGGCGGAAGACTCCCAGGGATCACAATCATTTGCATTCTACCAGTAAGGTAAGATTTCAGGAATTCCAAAAGTTTACCCGTAATTCCAATTTTCTCCAACTTATAGACGAGACCTGAATGCCAAACAACGTACAAGGTTTCGCTATCATCACAAAATACTACTCTTATTTCATTCATTACCATCGTCAAGCGACCGACAAAAATCGTCATAAAGGATCGTAATTTAAATTAGCTGGAGTTATCTTCAGAACTGGGATCACATTGGCTTTTTTCCATGTTGAAGGAAAGTAAGAATTATTAGAAAATAGTAAAGTGTTCGCAAAAGGAAGCGCTGCATTCCTTAGGGCGTCTTGGACAGATTAGGTCTGGACCAGTGACCTTTGATATGTTCCGTAATTTCAGAGCTTCGGATACATCGGCTGTATTTAAGCTTACATTATTAGTAGTCGGCCTAGCCAAGAAGTCAAGGGCCCGAAGAGTCGCTTGAGAATGGTCAACAGGTGCTACAGAACAAAAGTAGTGATTCAAAGCCTCGGCCTTTTCCACATTGGAACATGAAATTAAATTCTGGTAATATAGGGCAAGAATCGCAGGTTGACGATCCTCAGTGGTTTTCACCACTAAGTAGGAGTTGTTTGGGGGATAACTAGACGTTCTTGGATTTTTGTGTTGTATGTGGTTTTGGCCTGTCTAACAGCCAAAACCACCAAGTTCCTTATTCGGTGATATTTTTCCCATGCTTCAACCAGGCCCATGCGTTTCGCTTGGCGGTAAGCACGATTGTGCTAACGGATCAGCAATCTGATTTTATTGTGCAGCCATTTTGGTTCATTTGTCCTGACCCTATTCAATTTATTGGGTATATATTTGGATGCCAAGTCAAGTAGTTTTGAACTAATTAATTCAGTCATCGTTTCAAGGTTATCTGTTGAAAGAATACTTTCCCAGTTTTCATTTCTAAAGGCAATATTAAGGCCTCCGTAGTCACCCACGTCAAGGAGCTAAATGCGACGCTTAGAGGTTGTGATTGGGTCTCCGTTACAGTCAATTTCTATATAAACCGGGTGGTGATAGCGGGTTAAATCTGGGAAATATAGTTCAAGTACTTAGCAGTTTAATACATAAATTGAATTGCTGACTGCCATTAAATCTAAAAGTGAAGAGGAGGTTTCAGTTTGATAGGTGGGCTCAGATATTAACTGATTTAGGTTATGACCACCGAGATTTCTTTGAATTTCCCTCGTTCTGACCCGAGCTGGTTATCGTTGAAATCTCAGACAATTACAATGCCAGAAATGCCAATGTCTTTCGCGTCATCAAGTGTGGACGAAATAAGGTCCCACTGGGCAGGACCAGAGTTTAAAGGACGATAATATGCCCCAAGTAAAATAGATCTTTGGGCTAACCTTATTTCTATCCAACGATTCTTAAGGCCAAACACTTCGAGTTCTGGACGTGTCATGTAGTGTACCTCATCCTTCATGTAAATGGCAACCCCTACACCTCTGGTTGTACGGTCCTTACGAATAGATTCCCCAAATCCAGGCAGGAATCTGTTTTGAATTGGGTTCTGCGGGATCCAACCAATTTTCCGACAGGACAATTATATCAAATCTTAAAACTTCGTTTTGAAATATGTCTATTTTAGGCTTTAGACTTTGTATGTTAAGATGACTTATACTCAAACTATTAGAAGGGCCTTTAAGATGACAAAATTCGGGTCCAGGATTCAATTCAATATCACCCGATAAGAGCAGTAAGGTGAACCCAAGTGCGAATAACATTTCACATGGTATAAATGTGTTTGGTAAAGATTTGTTGTCCAGGTAAACCACATGAACCCTATGACAACGTTTCATTCATCTTTAGTGCCCCTCTTTTGGACTGATTTAACTAATGCTAGCTCAGTAGAGGAATGTACTATTAAATACGTTAACAATATGATAATACCCTTATATTGAAATCTGAGAAATAGATTAGCCAACAATATACATGGGCAGTCCAACGTTTATTTGTTGTGTGCAACCTCTTGTGCTCGCGTTTTGAATAGTCCCACCCGAGCTCTAAACGTTCCCACGTCAGCCACTGTATAGGCAGAGACAATATATAATTCTATAATTCTGTTCAAACACGGGTTAATAAGCCCTAAAAGAAATCGACCAGACGGACCATGCTGACTAATGTGTGAAGATGTCAACTATCTGTTGAATGTGATATTGTGATAATTTAAAGATGTACGAGGGGATGTCAGAACGTTTTGAGCCTAACGCACGTTTACTATCAGTGTTCTGAAATCAACTATAGGATATCGAACAGCAGTTTATGCTGAGGTCACGACTGGCTTATTGACACCTATACTCTTATTAGTTAGCCATCAACTGACATCCAAAAAGTGGTACCCCACTTGAAATGGCAGCAATGGAGAAAACTGAATACAGAACAGTAATAAAGTTTTTGGTTCTGGAATGCAATTCGGCCAAGTGTACTGAAGGAGGATTAACTGCTGTTTATGGAAGGCTTCCCCATTATCTGCCACCATTAATCGATTGGCAAGGAATTGCAACGTAGGGAAGAGGGGAGTCTTGAAGATGACCCCGGTTCAGGTCGTCCCACAACTAGCACTAGTCAAGAAAATATTGACAAGGTGCACAAGCTTGCGATAAATAACCGCCGAATCGCACTCCATGAGTTAGAGGAAACAACTGGCATTTGGATCAATAGAGAGAGAATATCCTTCACGAACATCTGTGCATGTGAAAGTTGTGTGCAAGATGGGTTCCAAGGCTGCTTTCAGACGAAATGAAGCTATCGAGGGTCACCTTCAGTAATGGCATGTTAACACGATTTAACCAAAATCCTGACGACTTTCATTTTAGGTTAGTTATTTGGGATGAAACCTGGATGCATCACTATGACCCCCAGAGCAAACAGGAATCAAAAGAATGGAAACAAGCCTGGTCTCCCAGAACAAAGAAGTTCAAAACTTATGGATCCGTCCGCAAGGTTATGGCCACGCTATTTTGGGAAAAGTCGAGTGGCTTTTCATATAGATTGTCTGCCACATGGAACAACAATGGACGGTGAATATTATGCCAACTTATTGGGAAAGCTGCGACAGTCCATCAATGAGAAGCGTCCTGGGAAAATCAGATATGGAGTTCTTCTTCATCAGGACAATGCAGCAGTTCAGACCAGTCGTGCTGCCGTGCCAGCTGTCCAAGAATGTGGCTTTGAAATCGTGCCGCACCCACTTTATTCTCCAGACCTGGCACCAAGTGACTACCATCTCTTTCCAAATTTGAAGAAACACCTACGTGGTCAAAGATTTCAAGATGATGAAGAACTTACTGCTTCTGTGGAGGCTTGGCTGCAGGACCAAGATATAGACGAAGCGGCATCAACGACGACTGGCAGACCAGGTGGAACAAGTGTATTGAATTACAAGGGGACTATGCTGAAAAATAAAAATGTTCTGTACCGATATTCCAGCTTTATTTATGTTAGGCTCAAAACTTTTTAACATCCCCTCGTAGTTTGGAAGATAGTGTTAGGATCAGAACTGTAAGAGAGGAAGAAGAAAGTTAGTAGGAAGTATGATATAATAAAATATGGTATAATTACAAATGAAAAAGGAGAAAACATTGGCAACAACTAGTTAACGGATTGATGATCTACTTTACGCTTTCCAGAGACCTTTTTGAAGTGTACAATTTTAACATCTTAACTGCTAAGGTGAGTTAGTCGACACCGACCTGGTAAACGTGACTTATTTACAATCAATGAAAGATGTTTACAAATATTATCCTCTTGTGTCTTAAACCTCCAAGGCTTCCGGGAAATATGTAAATCGTATTAAATGTTACATTCAACTATCCTCAGACACACACATACGTGTACATGTACCCCACCCTCTCACCCATAACTCGTCCACGGAACACATCTGTCCACGTACGTACACATTAGCTATCGACCCCGATGGTGAGTTAAGCAAAACCTCTATACGCACAATTATTCATAGTGCACACCCACATGGTGGCGTGTGCGCACATAGGTAACCCAGGAACGTATCCATGATTTTATAATTTTTCTATAAACCATGCAACAGAGTTTGGGGTGCCATCTGGCGGCGTGGCTCTCCCACTGCCAAAAAATCCAGAATCATTGTAACGGATATTTAATTGTTTTTGGCTTTTCGAAGGACATTATGTAAAATATATTGTCGCAGAATGCTAGAAATTATGAGAAATATTTCAGTAATGAAGTGACTTTCGAAGTTAGGTAGTTGCTGGCGAGTTAGGTATCGGTTGAAAGTTTGAAGTGCCAATGTCGTCCGTTGCGTGTTTCGTCCGATGTGGAGCCCACTTTCAATTTTAATTGAGAACGTACACTCCACAAATTGTTGACAGCGAATAAAAAATAAAACAAGTGATTTATTGACACTTTTAGTGAGCCTTTTTCATTTGTGGAGAACTTAGTGCGATTTCCTTAGAAACAGCCGGAGTTTGGATGAATCACTACAGAATCAATATTTGATGTTTTTTGGCATTTTAACAGTGCTATGAGATACCATACGAGCAGTGCTCAACTGGCCATACTGCTGGAAAAAAATCAGTATTTAATGTTTTGTCAGTGCCATACAAATGACACTATAGGTGCCTTCTCTGAGAAAGTGAGACTTTCTTCACAAGAATGGCAAATTATTCATCAAACGCAATGTGAAATATCTTCAGAAGCCACAATGTGATTTAAAAACTATCACAAACGGGGAATTTAATATCACAAGAGGTTTGTTTTGTGTCAACATCAATTATTTTATGAATTTTATCATAGTTTTTTTTTTCTCCTGGGGGACACTACAGTCTCCAGCAAATGCCAAATAACAACCTATTTTACCCAACATATACACATGTATTAAGAAATGTAATTAAACCCTGGTTCCCCATCATAGTACTACGGGTAGAGGGGGTTTCCAATCTTCCAACCCCCCTCCAAATCACCATTCAAACCCACAGCCAGAAAACCCATATTGCACTTTTATTTACTGTTTTTTGGATGTTTGTCTGAATTATGCTGTTAACCCTTTACTTTACATGAAAAGCTGATTAACCTTGCCCACAAACTTATTGACTTACTAATTTTTTGTGTCAAAAACTAGACTTTTTACACCATTGGAATGACCTCATTCCAATGAGGGGTCATAAGCTATGTTTTTGACACAAAAAACGAAGAAATAATGAAGATGGAATGGCAATACTTATGAATAGCACCAGCAGCTTTTGACCGTTATATTTGGTAAAGGGTTAAAAAATGTTAGAAAATAATTTCTTCATTGAAAGAGTATTTTGGAACACAAATTTGGGGGTGTGTACAGTGGAAAAATAACACAATAAAGTTGCAAATGTGAATGAATGGCATTTGTGCACAGCTACCAATAAATAGTCTAGTACCAATAAAGTAGTCTAGTACTAAATTTTCACTCTTATTTGATGCACGACCCCCTGTTTTTGGGTCGGGAGAAGTTTTCTAGGGTTATACTTGACAAAGATATTTGAATCCCAAAATTAAAGTGATGCGATCAAATTTTGTTTAGCTCGAGCGTTGTTGTCACGGTTCCCATGTTACAGCACAAATCTACAGTAACAACTGTGAAATATTGTTCTCTCCTTGAATCAAGTCCCCACCCACCCACTCATACTGAAGCCTCAGTTGATGAAAAACAATTGTTCTCAAAACACGGACATGCAGTCTTACTCTTGTAGTAAAATTTGACAGAAACAGACATGCAAGCGACCAGCGATATTCATTTATTTCCTAAATGTTTCTTCACAAGTCCACTGGCTCCAGTCCATTAACTATTTTTACCAGTGATACAATACAATGTCAGTTTAAGACTATCAGAATTACTGTGTAGCGGCCAGCCAATTTTGTGATCCGACGTGTTCTCCTAAAGGCTAAATACCAGAACCACTCAGAACTCCCATTTAAATTACACTTCCTCTGTGTTTTGGTAAACAATGTTATAATTCCTGGATGCTTGAGGCTTTGCAACCACAAAAGAAGTGAATTCATCTTCAAACTAGTCAATGTCGCCCTTCTCGTCTGACCAACATCTGGAGGTGGGGATCTGATATTTAGTATGTTTCTCCAAAAATGGCAAAATACTTTTAAAAAGCCTAAATACCAACCTCCCCATAACCGGCCCCTAAATGACATTTGCACACTGATTCCAGAGAAAATATTTCATTTCTACTAATTCTAGTTTGTTTTAACATTCAAAAGGAAACTGAAATGGAATTCATTACAAAATGTGTGATTGCATTTCAGTGTATCCATCCATCCATCCATCAGTGAGTTGGGCAACTCATATCCTGGACGATTCGTACCTCTGGCAATTGGTACCTTTTGCTGGACAATTCGTACCCCGATGTCTGGACAATTCGTACTTTTTCCCAGGACAATCTGTACCCCTCCTCTGGGCAGTATCCGACAATTCGTACCCCTTCTGGATAATTTGTATCCTCCTCTCGAAATTCATACCCTGCTTAATTACCCCCTTCTGAAAAAATATACATGGAGATGGGGTTGAGAGAGGATTATAAACTTGGAGAAAGGATAAAAAAGGCGATGTCATTTCCATGATTTTAAAAAGACACAGAATATCACATTTCATGACTTACAGTAAAAAGCAAGTAGACACTTAAAAGATTCAACGTCACGACGGCAAAAAAAAAAAAAATGCTCTATTGAGGGAGCTCAGAATTAAAAACGGCAAAAAGAAAATGCTCTATTGAGGGAGCTCAGAATTAAATTAATTAAATTATTAAGGCAGCACGCTCTTTAACTTATTATTTAGGGCGTCATAAAATTATTTATTGTTATATCTTCACCAGTTTAAAGAATTATTTGGCTTCATTAAAAAATAGTGTTTTAACTGTAAAACTACATCCATTACTATCTGCTATAAATATTCTTTTACCACATTCGGACCCGAAGTTGATAATACTAGAGATCGCTTTTTCACTTATGTTGTTAAGCGATGGTTCACCCATTGAAGTTTCATTTCTCTGGATAAATCGTGTTTTGCTTGGTCGTTTCATGCATATGTTTATGTTTGTATTACTATCACTCCGTCGACTTTTCATTTTCATTTCACTCAGCGAAAACATGAGTCAAAAATATTTAAATAGTTAATACATGAGACAGTTTAGTACACTTACTTGAGACAACTTGTACTAAAATACCTTTTGTGTAGAGAATTTGTACCTTATTGTCAAGACAATTCCTACCCCCTAATTGTTGTATGAATTGTCCAGGGTGCGAGTTGTCCAAGAACCATCTATCAAAGACAACGATTCTTTGCTTTTCATTTGCCCGGTTTTACATGTACGTTTTCAGTAACTGGCTTCTGACTATTTTTCAGACTGTAACCCCCTCCACCTTACACACACACATACACAAATATATTAAACATTAAAGAGCACTACATTCCTGAAGCAAATATCTGAGTCATCCTCACTGGATACTATGCATACATGCATTTTCCCTAATTTCACTCTTTTTATCAGACTGGGTGCCTTTAGGGATTAAATCCAAAGTTGTAAACGAGCCCTTGTTGGTACATGTACTTGCGGGACACGCACATCACTACAGAATCAATATTTGATGGTTTATGGCATTTTAACAGTGCTATGAGATACCATAGGAGCAGTGCTCAACTGTCTATACTGCTGGAAAAAATCAGTTTTTAATGCTTTGTCAGAGACATACCAATGACACTATAGGTGCCTTCTCTGAGAAAGTGAGACTTTTTTCACAAGAATGGCAAATTATTCATCAAACGCAATGTGAAATATCTTCAGAAGCCAGAATGTGATTTAAAAACTATCACAAATTGGAAATTTAATATCACAAGAGGCTTGTATTGTGTCAACATCAATTATTTTATGAATTTTATCATAGTTTTTTATAAAAAGGGGCTTACTAGGGGGACACCTTCAGGGCTATATTTTGCCACATCAGTATGTAGAAGTAAATTTGACATCAGTTGTTTGGATAAAATGGTACTGTCTATTGATATTGGTGAATTATATAGCTACAACCCCAATTTTTTAATCAAAATTGACATTCCTATTGTTTCGTGGGGTTGGAACACCACTCTTTGTCTTGTTGTATGGTTAAATGAGACAAATTTTTCCTCAAATTGGGGTTAGTTTAGTTTTCATAAAAAGCTACATGAATTCCTTACCTCTCAGCTTACTCATTAGGTAACAGGGTAGAAAAATGTATTGGAGGCAAGAGCAGTTTTTAAGCCATTTGACACAGTTTGGACAGTTTTCTTTAAAATAACAAATTTCCCATGTCTTTAACTCGGTGGAAGCCAAAAGTTGAATTGTTATGGAGAAATGACTCTTTTGTCACATGAAAGAGGTAAAATGTATCTTTGATAGAATAGGGGTTGATTAAGGAAATACATAATTTTGCTTTCGAACCTGATTTAACTACTATTTTGAGAGATTATTTCACATTTAAAAATCCATTGGGGTACCACACAACATACAATACTTTTTTTATTGTTTTGAAAAGGTATGCTTTTGTCATCGTCAGCAATAAAAGGGCTATATATTGCAAGCAAATTTACATCTTCAGCAAGTGTAGCCCCCTGGGGGACACTACAGCCTCCAGCAAATGCCAAATAACAACCTATTTCACCCAACATATACACATGTATTAACAAATGTAGTTAAACCCTGGTTCCCCATCATAGTACTATGGGCAGAGGGGGTTTCCAATCTTTCAACCCCCTTCCAAATCACCATTCAAACCCACAGCCAGAAAACCCATATTGCACTTTTATTTACTGGTTTTTAGATGTTTGTCTGAATTATGCTGTTAACCCTTTACTTTACATGAAAAGCTGATTACCCTTGCCCACAAACTTATTGACTTACTAATTTTTTGTGTCAAAAAAAAGACTTTTTACACCCTTGGAATGACCTCATTCCAATGAGGGGTCATAAGCTATGTTTTTGACACAGAAAACGAGAAAATAATGAAGATGGAATGGCAATACTTGTGAATAGCACCAGCAGCTTCTGACCGTAATATTTGGTAAAGGGTTAAAAAATGTTAGAAAATAATTTCTTCATTGAAAGAGTATTTTGGAACACAAATTTGGGAGTGGGGTACAGTGAAAAAAATAACACAATAAAGTTGCAAATGTGAATGAATGGCATTTGTGCACAGCTACCAATAAAGTAGTCTAGTACTAATAAAGTAGTCTAGTACTAAATTTTCACTCTTATTTGATGCACGACCCCCTGTTTTTGGGTCGGAAAAAGTTCTCTAGGGTTATACTTGACAAAGATATTTGAATCCCAAAATTAAAGTGATGCGATCAAATTTTGTTTAGCTCGAGCGTTGTTGTCACGTTTCCCATGTTACAGCACAAATCTACAGTAACAACTGTGAAATATTGTTCTCTCCTTGAATCAAGTCCCCAACCACCCACTCATACTGAAGCCTCAGTTGATGAAAAACAATTGCAAAGAATGTACATTATGTTTTTGGAAACTAAAGTCACTCTCATGCACTCTCAGTTTCCTATGATATGCTTTGGTACTGCAGCACTCAGGGTCCATTGAGGTTTTTTTTCCATTTGACAATCTTGTCCTGGCTCTTCTAAGAAAATTTTCCATTGTATGTCAGTTTTTATTTCTGCGTAGACTTTCAATTTGTGTGACTCCTTGTCTGTCTGTCAGTCCATCAGATAAAGTGTTTCTTTGCTTTTCATTTGCTTAGTTGTACATTTTCAATAACTGGCAGCTGACTATTTTTCACCCCCCCCCCCTCCCCCTCCACACACAAATACTTAAAACACTAAACACTAAAACAACCCAAATGTTTTAAGCAAATATCTCATTCATCCTCCTTGGAGACATATTTTCCACAATTTCACTCTTTTTATCGGAATGGGTGTTTGTGGGGATTAAATCCAAGGTTGTGAAAGTGCCCTAATGGATACTTGCTGCTCAAGCACAGCACCATATAATCAATATTTGATGCTTTTAGGCATTTTAACAGTGCTATGAGATACCACATGAGCAGTACTGGTCATACTGTTGAAAGAAGCAGTGTTTTATGTTGTGTCAGTACCATACCGATCACTCTAGGTGCCTTAAGGGGACGTCCAACCTAACTTTGGTCAAATTTCATGTAATTTTCTTTCAAGTCTAAAAAAGGCCCAAAATGAATAACCCCAATAAATGATATACCAAAATACTTGGAATGAAACATAGAACATGTGGAAACTGAAACTTGCCATGGAACTGCTGCCATGTGTAAATAGCACCACCTGAATGTCTGCTATGGCATAAGTAAGAGAACAAATGTTTTACAATAAAATACCTCAAAATAAAATAACAGCTGTATTCTATAAACATTGAAGTACATACTCGAAGAAACCTTTTCCTAATTCATGAAAGTAATAAAGATTGAGACCAAATGTTATAACTGGAGTGGTCACTGATTGAAGGCAGACATTTTCTTTTGTTTATGTTTTGATTTGGGGGGTTCAACAAAGGTCAACTTGAAGGAGTCCACCAGAAGAAGTATGGAAGGACAAAAGAGTGTCTCCCAATATAAAGATGTATGTGTCACTGTCGTGGTTTGGAAAGAAACTATGATATTCTCCTATGCCGAATGCACTGCAAAGTCATACATTGTAGTTGAATAAATATATTTACAAACCCCTTGCACTGTAACCCCTTTTATCCCATGCACCAATTTGATAGTGATTAAATTGTTAAATTTGGCTGGTTTATCAATGAATATAATAGATCTGTTTACTCTTGGACACCAATACACTCATGATATCTGTTGGAGAAGAAATAAGGGTAACTGTAACCTGTCACTGCAATAAACCATCTAATGTACTTAAAAGTACATTGTTATTCAAAACATATCAAATCAACCTTACATAACCATTATTGCATGTACTTTCCCCAAGGGGGCTTATTGGCACATTGAGATCAGAAGGGCACATCCAGAGGGTCTCACATATTTTTTTTCAAAAACGCAGTTCACAAAGCAATCCCCAAAAGGCGACAAGTGAGCTGCATTTGACACAAAAATATTCTTGGGGAGGGGGTGGGGGTGCTCCCTAACTTGTATGACTCTACCTCCGGCACTCAAGGCATATGCCTTTTTCTCTCAAAGTTTAACTCTTTTTTTTCGTTTTGAAGATCCTGGCCACACATGTTCCAAACACTATCAGACAGGTAACCCTCCAAATAAGGGTATCTGCAAAAATCTTGTTACATTGCAAAACATTCTTTTTAGACTTTTAGTTCTGGACCTCTCATGCTTCTTACTTCCAACTATAACACTTAATTTATGGATTAATGGGTGAATAGAAAAGTCCTGCCATAATCAACATTTTGAGTTCCATAAGCCTTCAAAACAGCTCTGATGAAAGTGTCAAACAGCAGATTGGTGGCTTTATACAGAATATTCATTAAGTCGTTGCTATATAATAGGAACAAAATCTTCACCAGAAATATTTTGTAGCAATACATTTGAGGGTATCAGCACGCACTTTGCAACAATTTGTAACAAATCACCTAGTTAAGACAAAATTTTCTAACTCAAAAGAGTGAACAAGTACCATAACTCTGAAAAAATGTGGGAAGAAACACATGCTACAGCAGCTACGCAGGCATTGTTTCCCCATGATGCTCGATCACAACACCAAATATTCAAATTGGAGTAGCAATGGTTGAGATACAAGGGAGAATGTTGGTACATGTAATGATGAATGGGTAAGACTAAGAGATCACCACTGTACGGCCCTAGATGCACCTTTGATTTTCCAACTTCCAGGTCTGGGGCATAATAATCGCAACACACCCACCTTATCAATTCATAATTTCAGTAAACTAAAAGGAATTATCAATTTTAATTAATTTATAGATGATGGGAAATATTTGGCTTCTTTCGCCTTCTCGTACTATTAATTACCACAAACAATATCAGTTTGATGCCGACAAACGAAACTGAACGCATGTGGTCTGGTTAAAAAGTAACTCGGCATGGATAAAGAAAAAAATGCGAATATTTCGTGTATTTCATTTGTTTAAAAGCCAACTGCAGCTAATTTTGACCTTGGATTCGATAATTCGTTTCGGTTTTGACCGCTGAGAGCGGTTATGTTTATTTTGATATGCAAATTGGGAGATAGTTTCCGGTGAAGGAAATTTGTCATATTTGACAGTGTAAAACGATGACAAAATACACTGATCGACGCTTGTGTTAGTATGGTTGGTTGCAAGAAAAAAACTAAATTCTCAGTATCGTCCAAGCGCACCTTATTTAAAAGCGCGAACGCATCATTTTCAACCCATCTTCAATCGGTCCTTTGCAGACATCAAACACAGCCGCGACAAATTCCATGGTTACTAGGAAGTACATAACTTCACAGCATTGGGGGAAATCAACATGCTCAATATAGTTCCAGGTCACTTGAAATATATCAAATATCAAAATCCGTCCAGAAATAACTAAGTTTTTTTAGCAAAAAGGGCCGGCTGCTTGGCGACCGGCCCTCGCCATACCAATAGTCACGTTTTTTTAATTCGACTAAAAATAGGAAACTGAATGAATAGAATTAAATAAGTACAACTAAGTACAACTAATAATATCACACAAAATAAATACAAACAGCCGCTTTATATGCTTTTTAAAACTGGCAGCAATTGCTTATCAACTAATATTACTGTCTTACTTTTGTTAAGGGCCTAGTAATCGAGTTTTGTTTATTTGAAAATTCTCACCTCTGACATTCCTTCAATTCAAATTAAATGAACAGAAAATATACATCCAAATGAAGATTGAGATGTATAGAACACGAAACACATGTGTAATCAACCCATAGAGTCGACTGTAGGCACCACTGGTTCCTGGAAGTCTGCTGCCATATTCGTACCAGAACTGATAATTTAATACTATTTCACAAAAACAACTCGTGACCAAATGTGCTTTACATATCCAAGAACAAAGCTAGGGGATCACAATTCTTCAAAACACGGCGACAGAGCTGCATGAGGGGAAATTCCAAAGCCTTTTCTTTTGTTTACGTATGAATATACTTTCGATTTCCGGTCGACGTCATCGGACGGAAAAAAGCATGTAAAAACAACGCCGTCTAAAATCAAGTAATGAAAAAGATCGCCTTCATACAGTATACTGTTATTAGATAGAGATGGCACAGTTGCCATATTCAATGCAAGGTATCATGATACCTGTACAAATTTCTTAGAATTACGATTTTGTTTTTCGATGGAAATTCGTGGTATCGAGTGATTTGCGCATGTCTGTCGAGCATGGAGACCGCCTTCAATAAAAAAATGCAGACAGTATTGTCCTTTTCCCAAATGCAGTCGTATCACTGTATTCGAAAGTGCTTTGAATGCCTAGCTTTGTTCTTGGATATATGAAGCACATTTGGCAATAAGTTGTTCTGATGAAATATTATTTTATTATCGGTTCTGGTGCAAATACGGTAGTAGACTTCCAGGAACCAGTGGTGCCTACAGTCGACTATATGAGCTTATTACATATGTGTTCCGTTTTCTCTACATCCTAACCTTCATTTTGATGTATAATTTGTGTATATTTAATTTGAATTGAAGGAATATGAGAGGTGAGAATTTTCAAAATAAACAAAATTTCCTTACTTATAGAGGCCCTTAACGATTCCTTCATTTTCCTTACGCCCAAAGAGATTCATCCATTTTAAATAGCAAACCCGGACCAGAAGAAACGGATAAATTACCAAATAACGGTGACGTTATTTCGTAAATCCGGCGACGGAACACCGGCGACGTTTTCACGGCGACGTTTTTTTTTCTCGAGTCAGGCAAATAATGAACATTGGTGTCATTAAATTGAGGTAGGTCGGATATCACACATAAATCTGCTATTACGCACCCCCTCCCCCTTATACAACCTGCAGGTATAAATATCTCGATATTACAATTTCTTGCCTGATGTTCCCTATATGGGGTAACGTGGACGGGGGAGGGGGGGGGGGGGGCGTACGGCTGATTTTTAGCTCACCGAAGAGAGCTTAACTTATCACTTGCCGTCCGTCGTCGTTCGTCGTCGTCCGTCGTGAACTTTACATTGTCGACTTCTCCCAAACTACTAGACCAAATTGAATCAAATTTGGTGTGTATGTCCCTTATCATATGTCAATTCACATTTGTACAAATAACCTTGCCGCGCCCACAATGGGCACCACAAGGGGCATTACTCTGATAGCACCCACACATTTTTTTTTTAATAAAATTAAAAAAAATCTTCTTCAGAACTATCATTTAGAATCTTTTGATAGTTGGTATATAACATCTCTAGGTGGTGGGGGGGGGGGTGGTCAGTCAGATTTAACTTTGTTCAAATCGAGTCCATGGGTTAACAAATGGGCTCCCTGTAGGAGCCCGCATTTTAATTTAGTGAAATACGAGGAAATATCTTTTAAAATCTTTCATATTTGGTATGAATGCTTTCATGTTTGGTATACAGCATTTCTAGGTGGGTCAGATTCAAGTTTGTACAAATCGGATCCCTCAGTTAGTATTTGTGCTCTCTATTGGAGCCCAAAGTTTAACTTTGTGCAATTTGAGGACATTTCTTTAAAAATCTTCTTCAGATCCACCAGTCAGAATCCTTTCATGTTTGGTATACAACGTCTATAGTAGGGTCAGATTCAACTTTGTTCAAAGCAAGTCCCTGCGTTTATATCTGGGCTCCCCATGGGAGCCTGAATTTTAACTTAGTGCAATATGAGGGAATTTCTTTAAAAATCTTTTTCTTCAGATTCACCAGTCAGAATCCTTTCATATTTGGTATGCAATATCTTGAGGTGGGTCAGTTTCAGGGTTGTTCAAATTGGTTACCTGGGTAAATATTTTGGCTCCCTGTTTGAGCCCAATGTTTAACTTAATGCAATGTGAGGACATTTCTTTAAAAACCTACTTTTTCAGATCCACCGGTCAGAATTCTTTCATATTTGGTATATAACATATCAAGGGGGACCAGGTTCTAGTTTGTTCAATTTGAGTCCCTGGCTTATTATTTGGGCTCTCTATGGGCAGGGGTGGGGGTGGCATGAGAAGCATGTTAGGTTCAGGTTTGTTCAAATCGATTCCTTAGTGTTTTTCCTTAAATTTGCCTTTCATGCCTTTATTCCTTTGTAGTGTTGATGAACCATGTATAATTGCATGTGACCCCAAAATACTTCCTTGAACCACTTTGGCAGGTGGGCGATTAAGGTCCCTTGGGCCTCTTGTTTAGTCAAGTTGTGACGAAGTCAAGCTCGACTTATAATTTGGTGAATGGCGGGCGGGCGTAAACAATTATTTTCCGAATGATAGCTTGATAATGGTTCGACCCACGTTCACGAAACTCCATAAGTAGGCTGGCATCTGGGAGTTGAAGAACATCGTAAATCAAAACAATTGGTTTCCGGATGATAACTTGATATTGGTTCGACTCACGTTCAAGAAACTTCATAGGTAGGCTGGCATCAGTGAGAGGAGGAAACCTATTTATTTTATTTTGGACTTGCTTGGTAAAAGGTTAAGGTCACAGTGACCATGAACGTAGTAAATTGTAAACAATTGGTTTCCGGATGATAACTTGTCTATGGTTAAACTCACATTCATTAAACTTCATACGTTGGTTGGCTTTTATGAGAGGAAGAATCCTATTTTGTTTGGACGCACTACGTCAAAGGTCAAGGTCACAGTGACCCTGAACATAGTAAATCAAAACAATTGGTTTCCGGATGATAACTTGATATTGGTTCGACGCACGTTCAAGAAACTTCATAGGTAGGCTGGCATCAGTGAGAGGAGGAAACCTATTTATTTTGGACTCGCTAGGTGAAAGGTAAAAGTCACAGTGACCTTCAACATAGTAAAACATAAACAATTGGTTTCCGGACGCTAACTCTACTACGGTTGAACCCACATTCCTGAAACTTCATAGGTAGGTTGGACTAGGTGAGTGGAAGAACCGTATTTGGACTCGCTAGGTCAAATATCAAGGTCACAGTGACTTTGAACATAAAAAATCGTAAACATCTGGTTTCCAGATGATAATTTGACAATGGTTGCACCCACGTTCATGAAACGTCATAGGTAGGTTGGCATTATTGCTAGAAAGAGTCTTATTAATTTTGGAATCAGTAGGTCTAAGGTCAAGGTCACGGTGAACCTTCACATAGTAAATTATAAACAATTGGTTTCCGTACGATAAGTTGATAATGATTAAATCCACTTTTGTGCTGTCACAACTCGACATTGGATCGGTGATCCTATCGGAATTTTTTTTTTTCATTTTTTTTTTGGGGGGGAGGGGGTGCCCCCAAAACGTGCACCCACTTGGGCAATCGTGATTAAGTGCCTTGCCCAATGACACAACGCAGTTACCTGCTGGGGGTCAAACCGGGGATCTCTCGGCTTGATGTTAATAGTAGACCATGTACCCAATCGACCCACATCGGCCGGATCTCATGTTACGTCATAGGCACATGCCCCAGTTACTTCATTTTTGGTTGTCATCGTAGCCCGCGTGAGTGGCATCATGTGACAACATCCCCATAGTGATACGTGGTCGTATTGTGCATGCGCAGTGCGTTTTGTTGAGGTGAGACGAGTGTACGACCTCTATTTTGTATATCTGATGCCGCCATCTTGGTTTCTATGGTAGCACATGGTTGCTATGTGTCCCAAAACCTTCTAATGGGAAAGGGGTGTGGTCGGAAGGTGTGTTCGATTGAATAGGAGTAAATTTAATTACAACAAACAACCCGACAATCCCTCTAAATAATCCAAAACAACCGAGACGGACTTAGGAAACCCCCATCTAGGGCTTATAATAGTAGCACGTAGCGCTAAATGAATGATGAGGAGTCTCATGTGGATAAATTCAAGTGAACTATAATACATCGAATTACCATAAACATCCAGACAATCCCTCTAAACCATCAAAACAACTTTATTTGGCTCGGATTCCTCAATTTTGGGCTTAAATGAGTAACATGCAGTGCTTTAAGATGCGTTTCCCGGTATGAGTAAATTGTATTTGTTCGAATACTTTGTATGTAAACTTACCCAAATAAATCCAACAGTTCTTTTACTAGTGCGAATTTCCCTCTAAATATTCGGCTTCTATCTGTTGTCCCCTAGAATTCTTCTTTTTGTCCAACAATAGACGCATTCCTTTGTATAAGAGTAACTTTATTGTTTCGGATGTGCACTATAATCTCGGTATTTTATCTATCCCGATATATTCTGTGGTTTATCCTTCTATTTCCTGGCCTGTTTTGCCTTTTACTGGGTCCATTTCTGCCAATTCCAACAGTCTATTTTGTCTTGGCCGTCTTTGTTTTTGCCTTCCCTGTGTGTAACGAATTCCTCTATGATCCTCAAACCCAAAATACAATCATGCAGGGATAGGTATTATTCGAATGACTCGAATCTTATCAAGCAAATAAGTTTTTGAGCAGTTACTGAAAAAGTCATTGCTCTCACTACTCAGATCCCTCGAGCAAATGAGTATCGAAAGAGCGATTTATTTTACGACTCTTAATGCTCATCAAGGTATAGGAGGATACCTATGACATGATGATGCAGTACTCTATATACCTGATAATATAGCTCCTAGCAAAGGTCCAGTTCTAGACCTCTCCATGATCTTCATATCTCCAACACCACTATAACTGATTTCCCCAATATTGCCATCGTCTGTCCTATGATTAGCTTTTACAGTAGTCACCAAATCCTATAGTCTCCATCCACTCTTGCAGCCTTGTACCATTACTAGCACGCATTAGTACAGGCTTGCTAACCATCTCAGACTGCACGATCGACCAGAATCCCATCGAACAAATGTGCCATAGAGTAATTGCCTGAACGAGTGACTCCACGTACGTCTCTTTTGCTCGTCTAGGTATTGAAGGATGAGAAGGATCTTGGGAACTGACAACGTGATATAATAACCTTAGTTATTGAAATTGACGTACAATCCCGATGATAATATAGCCTTGGTTTTTGGGAGTGTTGTTAAACCCTAATGAACCAATCTGCCATTGAATGATGATCTTTTGTCAGTTTAAAAAATGAAGGTTTGTTGTACTATAGCTTGTCTCAAGTTTGATCTTTCCGCAATCTTTCACAATTTCTCGATTGCCATATTTGTCGCCACATTAACACATGAACATATATGTGTGGTTCTGTGTTTATTGCATGTCGATGTACAACA
Organism: Pictodentalium vernedei; assembly: GCA_031216915.1. Classification (NCBI taxonomy): domain Eukaryota; kingdom Metazoa; phylum Mollusca; class Scaphopoda; order Dentaliida; family Dentaliidae; genus Pictodentalium; species Pictodentalium vernedei. The sequence goes on along the minus strand of CM062296.1, from coordinate 835,277,980 downwards.
CGTTTTGGCAAATTGTTATGTTTCACATAACCGCTGCTATTTCTGCGATTTTTACCATCTCTTTCCTGAAAACTCTTGGTTGGGGCCTGCAATATGTACCGAAATTAACAATATTGGGTGTGCACCATTACGTGTCACGTATTTTCATATTACACTTGAAGGACATTTTCAAATTCTGCACATGATTCATCGTCAATGAATTCCGTGCGAGAATAAATGTAGTTTGAAAACTTGTAGTTCCACTGTGCCTCGAAAGAAGCGAAATTAGGCACAGGGTTGTATACTTTTAAGTTACTGTCACTTTGTTGATTAAATATCCTACCAAGAGAGGATCCAGGTGCGTACAAGACTTCCCTGACTGTGATAATCTTATATGTATTATTCTCATATCATAATGTATAAAGGATATTGGCTATCCAAAGTGAGTCAAGGAAGAGGGGCAAGAACCTCGCAGTTGGGCGATGAATCATAGACAGCGAAGGGAAGAGAGCAAAATACAGGTACCCGTCACAACGTTGTCATCTTAAGGTGGTAATAGAGAACTAACCTCTCGTCATTATCCGTGTCTTAGCGCTCATAAGCGAAAACTGCTATACATTATTTACCAAGCATGACGGGATTTAAAATCTGAGTTGTTAGTTAAGAAGAGTGGAAGAGCCATCAATTGCGTGGTAACCTGACCACTCCATTACAGCCACTTGTCTTTGACATAAAAAAAAAAATGAGGAACAAATTAACATCAAACGTAAAGATTTAGTCGCTGATTCATTTTACGGGTAATTAGGGGAAATATGGGATATGAATCGATGCGATTATTGGTATTCCGCTTGAAGCAAATTAATTCGAAACTTGGTCTGAAGTGTGTCATGCTGATGCGAACTGTACGACCACAACGACTACAATCACTGATCGGTGTTTGAACAGAAGTTGTTCCGCGTAATTTCACAACTGTCCTCAATTCTAGAAGAATGAAAACAAGTGGATCAAGCGTGGGACAATTAACAACCGCGACAGTGTAGTCGTCTGATCATTGGTTGTCCCTGTTTTCACAGACAGATACACTTACTATTGATCAATTTATCGGCCAGATATAGTGAGAGTCAACAGGAGCAGATATTATCTTGTAGAAGCCGTAACTATAGTACGATACACTGAACGTAACGGTCAGAAATGGCATCCTGTTTAACCGTGACCTGGAATATTACCAAGTTTTACACTCGCAGTAGATATTGTAGAGGAACACCTTGTGTCTTGGAGTGACTAGTTGGGTACCACCCAGTTTTCCTTTCCACCCAGGGAAAGACTGCTTAAAAGGACGCCCGATGCTTGTGTGGCGAGCAATACTGAGTTCAGGAAATCGGGATTGTCAACATAAAAGAAAAAATGAGCATTTGGTTGATTAAGTGATATGGGAGTCGTGGGGGTTGAGATTGACTCAGTGCGTATAAATTTAGATATTGTACATTAATTTCAGTCATGGACCTTGGAGGAATTATTGGAATAAAAGTGAATTGGAAGTGCAGATGATTGGTTTGATGATAAACTAGCATGCGTGACAGAATATACACACATTTAGATTTTAGTACGTACATTCCTACCAGGGTTATGGTCCTTATTACACTTAGCAAACTCTCTGTACGAGCGTTTTCCATTATAACTCAGTCAGTTGTGTGTGGGGTTTGATATGCGAGAAGACATCCATATAGTGCGGGTTTACACTTGAAGAACTTTCCGTACAAATATTGTGCATTAGAACTCCGATACAGGTTATTGGATTTTGATGTCCATTAGTGTGGTGATAGAACATCATGGGGGAAGGGATATTTACGGGTTACTTTTCTTGCTCATTTTAACTTTACGGGACTTTAATACAAAATTAGAGCTTGCCCGCCTTCGCAGGCCAACATTTACATATGAAGTCTCCCAGTTTACGTCTGAGGTATCGCGTTGCATTATGGAAATGTATACCCTATACAGCTAATTTAGCTTTGCTATTTAAGTTTTGCCTTTATAAAGTGTCGTGTTTTGTGTCTCTACTTGTTTCTATTTATTTATTTGTTTAATCTTAACTAAACTATTCACACTATGTTCTGAACACACTTGGAACTAACAGTTTAACTGCGCTCAGATATCAATGCTCAATCTGAATCTGGTGGACAAAGGTTTCGTCAAATGTAACCGTGATTGCCACGAGGAATGTCAGACAAAGCGGTGCTGGTGTTTTATGTGCCAACCTCTGGGTAATTCCAGATGCTATGGAAGTATCAGCTATAAACAAAAAGCAATAAAATAATCGATATCTTATGTGTGGGAAAGAAATATTTCTTTGTATGTTTTGCTGAGATGGGTTCGTCAGTTTGACGTATTTCTATTGCATCAAATAACGATACATAATTTCTTGAATATAATTAATTTATTACACATCCATTAAACTTTAATTCAACGGAATCGCCGCTTGTATTCAACGGAATCGCCTCTATAATATAAATGATTATGTATTCAACGGGTGATATACAAGCCGGATTTTTTTTACCGCACCGTTTAGTTACGCTTCGAAAAGTTTCCAAATTTCGTTATACATTCATCGACCGTCTGTCGCATAGTGTGAAAATGAAAACGGCGGTTCACAAAAAATTAGCCAAAAATGACATAATATTTTTAAGAAACCCAATCATTTCCAACCAGAACATTAACCCGTTTCAGTGGCAGTCTCGTTTTGTGGATCCCATTATATCTAAATTTGTCAAATTTATTTCGGTATATCTTCGTATATCTTGACATGCTTCGAACTTCTTTGTTTTGCAAATCATATTTGTACTTATATTTTTACTAAGAGTAATAGCCACCAAATGGTTAGGCGTGAATGGGCACCAGCCCGATCACACCTAACCATTGGTGGCTATTACTGTTAGAAAACAGCGATACGAATTTCAACGAACACTGGTTCCGAAAAGGTTGTTTTAATGTTTTATCGATCCTTTTGATCAGTACAGCTCAGTCAAAGCAAAGTCTTCAACTTTGGGTTTAAACATCGGAATTAAAATTTGTTTATTTAACTGAATTTTAATGCATGGGTTTTGTAAAACACAGAACGCGATGTGTGTTTGAATCGGTGGGTGTTTTACATAACGAGTTGGAATGGCGTAGTCCTATTTCGCGAGCTACGGCTCTCGCGAAATATGACTACGCCATTCCAACTCGTTATGTAAAACACTTACCGATTCAAACACACATCGCGTTCTGTCTATATATTGTCCTGTAGATATTTATATACGCGTATATTTTATAATTTTCAGTGAATTACATACATACATTTCCCAGGAATTTACTGAACAATTCTGGAAAAGCATGCATTTAGTTGTCTCATATAGTTAGTGTGGCATTTATGTAATAATATCTCCCTCAAATGATATTTAGTTTAAATAATATTTATTCATAAAAAAAAATATTATTCATGAAAGAATATGATATAATACATACAAGTAATTATTACAGAATAATTGCAAACACTGTATGATACAATAGTATGCATTATAGCAAGTCGCACAGGATAAGAAAAAACAGAATATATGGACCGGATTCAACAGTAAGCCGTAAGCTTATATATGCCGTCTCCCAAGGGAGTTGATACATCAATGAACTTTCCAGGAGTGCTGCAAGCACGACGTAAAACATTGTTTAAACATAACGTCATAGAAGAACAAGAGTAAGAGTCAAGGAAAATAGTGAGACGATAAGAGTAGAGGAAAGGACAGAAACCAACCTGAATTCGAAATTCCATACTAATTGCTACTAAAAAGTGTAGTTGGTATCTGTAATAAGACGACCGCTTAGTAATCTGCCACGTTCTTACATCGGAGCTGGAAATACCAATTATGTTAGTATTAACTAATTTTAGTGCTTGTTGCCGACTAAGGGTCTTGTACTGAAAACACGTATCGGGACTGAGAGCAACTGATGATAACTGTAGGGGATCAACGTTGTTGTAATATTGGAATACTAAGTCAGTGACGGATTTGTGTGATAAAACTAATGGAACACTGAAGTCACTGAAAACGTCCACTTAGTATGATGAATTCCTGCACCACACTGAAGACAAGGGAATTTCCAGTGTTGTCCAGTCGCTCTGATCTATACATTAACGGTAAGGCGTGTTACAGTTAACGACAGTGCGTTGATTGTAGAAGCACGTACATTTACAAATTTATGAGGGAAGAGTTTTCCTTTCCTAGCGGGGTAAGTCTATTCCACTCAGTCGTAACATTTGGGATAAAAGGTGACTGATATAAATTAGAGTGGCAGAACGGAACACGGAGGTTGATTCTCGATCGTATCGTAGATACGAACCCACACCGTTTCCAGTATAGCGCGGTGGGGGGGGGGGGGGGGGCTGGGAGGGTGGGAGGGGTGATCTGAGAGTAGGAAAATGAAGTATCTAATACGAAGGACGGATATACTGTAATACTATGACTCAAAAATTGTTTATTTCGTTAAAAACTAAATTTATTACAAAATGATCAAAACAAGGTCATTACGGAAAATATCGTTCACGTCACGTCTAAGACGGAAAAGGTAACAGAAGTCAACGTCGATGTAGTTGCGTTGTGAGTTTGATTCGGGAGGAGAATGCGTTTTCGGCAGGTTTATCCCCGTAAGTTTTTCACAGTGCATTCAGTTTTGTACCTATAAGTTTCACCATTTGACACTAACCCTATGGAAACGCAGTGCATTCAGGTTTATCCCTACAAGCTCTTCACAGTACATTTAGGTTTGTACCTATGAGTTTCACCATTTAACACTCACCCTATGGAGACGCAGTGTATTCAGGTTTATACCCACATGTTCTTCACAGTACATTCAGGTTTGTCCCTATAAGTTTCACCATTTAACACTAATCCTATGGAGACGCCGTGCATTCAGGTTTGTACCTATAAGTTTTAGGATTTAAACTAACCCTATGGACCCTGTGGAGAACTCAGTATTAAAATGCTTGTACTTATAGTGGCTCACCTAACTACTAATAATGTCTTCATATATAAGCAGTGTTCGCGCTGGCTCAATTTTTTAATGTGCCAAAGCTGATTTTTTTGTGCCAAATGACAATGTTTTATGCCAAATGAGATTGTTTGTGCCATGGGTATTTTATATGAAGGAACTATACAAACTTTTTTACATATTATATTCAGGAAGGATCATAAGCATAAAATTACATAAAATCAAATATAACATAAAATGCATTTTTGTATAGAAAATCGCTCCTCGACTGTCTATACAGTAACTAATGGACGTGTTGATATAAACCTCACTGTATTAATTAATCTACTGTTCGCTGGTGAATAAACAAATCATGCATTGTTTACACAATACACGACTTCTCAATCCAGTGTCACCGGTAAGGACAAATGGAGAGTAACTGGTCATTGTGTACACAAACATACAATGCAGTGTACATAATTTGGTGCAAAATTGCGAATCCGTAGATTAATCTGATCACCGGTCTTCGATGGAAACCCAGAGTTAGGACTCACCAGCTACATGTGGTTGGCCATAAATCAAGAATATACTAAGTTTGATATTATAAATTTATGTGCAATATGTTTGTGCCAAACGATCAGATGTATGTACCAGCTTTAAAAAAAAATTATGCATTTGGCACCTGCCAGAATGAACACTGTAATATAAGAGTGCCTGATTTCATAAAAAAAGAAAAATGCTGAGATCAACGTGTACAATAAAACGCGATATCGATCCTTTCGAACAAAGAAATCCTATCACCGCTGTGAACGTATTGGGTTACGACGATTCTGAACAAAATAATTTATCTGAGGTTAGTTTAAACAATATTTATTGAAAAAAACAAGTTAACTGTATACATGCAAACACCTCTAAACGGATTGACTGTTTTGTACATAACTTTCAGTGAATGCAATTAACACATAACATATCAAACTAACTTGTTGTAGTAGGGGATTCGGAAGAAAGCTGAACGCTTGTGTGAACCGTCTCGCAAGTTTGTAAGATTCCGCAATTTCAATTTGACAGATAGAACGGGTGGTTTGGTTGGATATTGTTTAAACACGGAAGAAGATGAAGAAAGTAAAACGTGAGGACGAGTGAAAGAAAAGGAAGATATTTGAAAAGAGCCAATTTGAATGCATCAACATTGATCGAGGTTAGGTTTGCACATGAATCACGAGAGACATGCCTCTCGAGGTGAGTTTTGTTTATCGTCAGTTTATACCCAAACATATCACAAGCATGTGCCGACGGGATGTTGCAATAACATGAGATATTCTTTCGACGATCGACAACCTTCGGGTCCGTACATATATACGAAACAGTAGGACGACAGCGACGACACGTGGCTCAAAAACTTCGTGGAATATTTGAAAGCTCGAGTGAAAGCTTTGAAAAATAAATTCAAAACTACCAAGAACACGAAGAAGAATATAAGAGTGCCATTGAATACATACCTCCGAAGACTAGCGTTCATCGAAAATTGGAAAAATCTAAATCCAAAAAAGTGAGAGATATCGAACACTCCATTGGTAGATTTGTAGACTTCGTGGTGCGATGCACAGAAAGAAATTACAATATGAAGTTTGGGCTGTCACGATCTTTCCCGTTATATTTCACAATCAATTAAGAGAGAATAGCTATCTGTTTTAAAGATTCTCGGCTCCCGACGAAGGAAATACAAACTGCACCACGGATAGTGGAGGAAAAATATTTATGTTGTGAAATGGCTTGTCGAGGATAAGAATAGAACAATTGATGGAGCGATATTGAAAATGAAAGAAGGGAGAAATATGTTTTGTAGACAGTTTCAAATTCATGTACACCATTCTCAAGAAACATGGCAATTTAGGGGAGGAGAAATTTATAATTATGTGTAGTGTAGTGTAGAATGAGTCCATTTATATAGTTGCATGGGAAATTTGAATAGAGTTAAAGAAATGATACCACTTTCCAAAGAACATTTTTTTTTGAAATTGTACAATTACACGATGCTCACATTTCCGACGTCCATTTTCGCTATGTGTTCCGGAAAGTTAAACAATTTATAGTAATATATATATATTTTATACTTACCAATGACCGAGACTTAGCTGGTGCTAACTCTAAAATATTTAGGGCCAAACGCAAATTTTACCCCCAATCCCCAAAATTTGCATCTAAAACCGAAAATTACATGTCCTATATGATCCTCCATACTTTTACTCCATTGTGCAAGCGCAGTGTCAAGGAGGTCTCGAAATTGCCGCCAAAAATCATTCTTACAACCGGTGCCTGGTAGCGTTATGTACTCATGGGAGGGCCATCCCCGTCTGGGTCATTGGTAGGTATAAAAAATATATAAATTACTATAATTTTTTTTTTTAACATTTTTATACTGTACCAATGACCCAGACTTAGCTGAATAGTAAAAAGGTTGAAGGGCCTAGGACATAAGGAAAATCCAATAGACTCAATTACCTATAACATACCTATCCCCTCAAGGAGAAAATGTATCTTTCTTATTTGTATCAAAAAAAAAAAAAAAAGAAAGACACAACACCTTTCTGTGATTGAGCACAATAACATCAATGATCTCTATAAACATCTAGTATAACCCTTTATACTAATATTTTTTAAAGGAAAGCCAATAAATAAGGGAGTCTAGAGACATGAGACTCTATATACTCATTTGAAAGTGTTCGAGGATTGTATATTAACGCCCAATTAATCACGTGACATATACAAATGCTTCACACAAATCAACACTTAAAAAATATTACACAGATGAGTAAATATAGGCTTTACCCTTTAAAATCATCCCGGAACCGACTCTGAATTACTGGCTCCAAGGGAGGTATTCCCTTGCTTTACACTATAAAGCAGGTAACCTAAGGGAACACCCCCACCCCCTTGCCCTGGATCAAATACTCCAGAGCAAAGAGGGCAGCAGGACAGAGTCACTACCGGAACCGAAAGCCTATACACATATAGTTGCCACTGTTTAGTAAACGACATTCTGAGTAAACAATAACGGACCTAAACAATGTAGATCTTCAGAAATGGACTCAATATTCTCAGATACAAAATCGTGAAAATGGAGGGCTAAGACCAATATGCAACCCTCATTAGATCTGTAAGAGCAACATTATTAGCGTAAGCCCATGATGTAGAAGAACTCTTGCTTCATGAGCTTAAAACTAAAGCACAGGCTGCTGAATGAAGATATAATCATGAGCAGAACTGATAGTAGATTGAATCCATCCGACCATAGAATGGACCGAAATGTGGAGGAAGCTTCCACGCCATGTCCCACAACAGACGCCTGAATAAATTAATCCGTAGTATCTGTGGAGCTAGAGAAGCTACCAACAGAATTTGCATTGAAATAATTACACTTCAGCAATATCTGCTGAATCAACGGCGCTGGAAGATACGTATATCTTAATATTCCGATTCACAAGATCGATAGAGCGTTTACTGCAAACGCTGCAAACGCTCGAAGATCCAAGCATTGTGACACATACGTCTGCAACTGAATGTTGAGATGCGTCGCGAATAAGTCGATCATTGGCCGCTCGCCTGGGGGCACGATGACGCTGTGTACTGAGGCGTACTGCACGTCGATGGTGCGCATGTCTTCAACCAATCTAACCCTGCCTGTGCTGCGGTGCAGAGTTCAGAGTTACGATGTTGGAGAGCTGAAAGCTGCTCGTCGTTGCTCGGTGGTTCTCTCCGGGTACTCCGGCTTCCTCCACCCGTAAAACTGTCACGGTCACGGTTAGCCATTGTGCATAAGTATGTGCCCTTAAACACCAATAAATAAATAAATTGGCCGCTCTCCTTGGTAGCAAATCTGATTGAATACTCGTTTGTTGAAAGTCCTGTTTGACTTGCATCCGTCAAAACTGTAAAACTTGGATCCGGCAATTGCAGTGGAACTGCCTGAGTTAAGCACTGAAAACTTCCCCAAGTCTGAATCTCTTATTCACTTGATTTGACAAGAAGATGTCCGTATCGAGTTAAAGAAGCTTCACCCTCCAATTCTGAATTAAAAGAAATTTAGAGAGGACAAATGCGTAACCGCCCCATCGGAATATAATCGCGGCAGTTCCGCACAAACATATCAGTCTCATGAGATCTCTCGCTGAGACCTTGTCTGAGCGAAGACAATAGCGAGCATAACAACTGATTAATTTCGCTCTGGTTAACGACTGACGAACGAGAATGTTGTGCGTCTCGAAGTTCAACCCCCCGGTGGGTGAATGACTTGGACGATACCAGATCCGACTTCTCCTCGTTTACTTATGAAACCGAGACGTCGGATCAATGGAAACAGAATCTGCACATCGTTCTGAAGCGTTAACTCATTGCCATACCTCTGAAGAATGTCGTCCAGGTAGGCCGACGTTACCGCAGACGAATGAGCTCGGAAATGAGTCATTACCGAGTTCATTATTCGAGTGAAAGCCCAGGGGCTTTAATTCAGACCGAAACACATTCCTCGGTGCTGATACACAATTCCTATGATAAAGAAGCAAAGATACTTTCTGAACGCCTGATTTACCATGACGCGAAAGTATGCAACTTGAAATCCATATGCATGTAGCATAGTCGTACACCCGAATACTCGTTCTGACCGATCGGATGGACTCCATATGGAAACTTGGAGCCACGATCAGCTTGTTATCCAGTTCAGATTTATGAGTGGACGGAACGAGCCGTATGGTTTTGGAACCAGAAAGCATGGTTGTAGAAACCTGGAAATTCCTAGATTTCTACGATCTCTATCGTGATCCTTCTGATGGAAGCGAGCCTCTTTCCTGCGGACTTGACGGAAACTGAGTCCATCTTGGACTTCGAGTTAACGTAAGTTACGTTTGAAGGATAATTTAGTCCTACCGAAATCACCCTTCGTAACCAATGGACGTCCGTAATCTACTCCCAAAAGGTTGAGAAACTCGGCAGTCTTCCACTCACTGGTACACGATAGAGGATAAGACCAAGCCCTCCTGGTCCTGCGAGGCTAGCGGAAGGAGAAACCATGTCTTCCACGGCCCGCACCTCGCTCCGTCGACCTAGGGGCGTCTGACTGGATGTCTCGGTCAGAATTACGGCCCCTACCTGAGTCGCTACCCTGACGGTCTCTAGAGTAAGACCTACAGGACGCATAGGAACCTCTATAGGAACTTCCATCGGACGTATTCTCCTAAGAAGTGCCTGTCCTACTTTCTCCGCTGAATCCGACTATATGGAAGCGGATTTGAATAGCAGAGAGATTAAAGCTTTCTTAGTTATCTGATAATAGATTGCGGAAAGCTTGCCGTCGAAGAGAAACTCTCCGGAGACCGGAGCGACTCTGAGATAGTTTTTCACCTTACTATCCACACGTGTGTTTGTAACCAGGGCCGCGTCACGTCTAACCAACTCCATATTGCCACTAAAGGGCGGAGTTCTACGAGAGGCCCTTGAAAGAATTTATAAGGAGGAGGATATACATCCTGGAATTCTTTTCCTTTGAGACGTAATGATAACGCTCTGGTAAGGTGATCTGCGTACGATAATGTGTCTGAGCTAATCCTGCTAGACGATATTGTCGTTTCCAACCACGTGGTTGGAAGTGACATTGACGACGGTAAAGACAATACTAGGTCTTGGCCTGGTCGTCTAGACGCAGAGCAACTCTAGCTCTGTCCTGCCGATTCAAAACATTCCATGAATAGATAAAAGGCAGATGTAGAGCATTTGCCGATAAGAAACCTGACTTGCCCGTTTAGGTAGCAAGTGATATATATATATATAGCGTCATTCAACAGTACAAATGTCTGCGAGACATTTCTGGACTATGTTGGAATCTGAGGGATGATGTCCCTAAACCGATAAGAATTTGAGTCCAGTGGCGCTATCAGTCTCTTATCCGGCAACAAGCAATTTGGTCCGTAGGAACAACTTCAGAAGATAATGCCGGTTGCACTCTACGGCAAATATGTTGTTCCGAAAGCGAAAATATAACTCCTCCGCATCCCTTTCGCCATCCTGTCGGACCATTAGTAATTCTTGGTCGCCCGTGCCTGAACCTGCAGCGGAACGTACCAACCCAGCTTCCTCGGATAATTCTAGATCCGACAGAGGTACTGTCGGATGCTGCGATGCTGCGCAGATTGGTGCTATCAGCGAAAGCACGTCCGTAAGGCCTGTGGAGCTGCGGTCTTACAGAATTTAGCCGCAGGAAGCTCCTTGGACGTTGACTCCTGCATATTTCTTATATGCAAACGTCCGAAGTATGAAGGCCTCGTATCCTTGGCTACCGGATGGCGTGACCTGGCCGCTGAATAATCCCTGGTCAGCGATATTGGTTGTATATTACTGGTCACGTAGCCAAGGTGCGGTCGTGTGTGCTGTCATGAGTATGAGGAAGCCGAAAGAGCAGTCTCCCCGGACTGTCTATATAACGGAGCGTCCCGAGCGGTGGACGTATACTCCGACTGAGGAAACGTCTTCTACCACAACATCTGGACCCAGAGGTTGTAGTACGAGAGAGGGACCTCTCTCGCTCGCAGCCCGGATGGATCTAGACGAGCTAGGAACCGGACTAATAGGCTTCCTCCGTACCACCCTCGTATCCGTCGTCACTGGGTGTGCACATTGAATTTTATAGTGCTCGTATCACCCCAATTTTCTTCCTGGACCGCAACGGACGAACCCGGGTGCTGAGCCATTCGGTGAATGGACGCGACACCGGGCGAGCTGGCGGACGCCAAAGCCATCGATCCTACTAGGGAACTCCAGGTAATTGACGTATCTACATGAGCACTTTGCCGCTAACTCTCCATTTGACTGTGACGACGGAAGCACACTAACGAAGACGTCACGGTAACAACACCTTGTTACTCTATGAGACCTGTGGAGCCGCGGTCCTGCATAAATTATCCGCTGGAAGCTCCAGGAACGTTCATTCCTGCATTTATATAATATACGAACGTCTCAACTGGAAAGGTCTCGTATCCCTGGCTAGCAGATGGAGTGACCTGGTCGACGTGTATTCCTTGGTCGGCGAAGCAGGAGCACCAAGGACGTTCAATCCTGCATTTATATAATATGCGAACCTCCTCTGGAAATCTGTGGTCACATAGCCAAGGAGCGGTCGTGTGTGTTAACAAGGATGAGGAACCCAATGTAACAGCCGCGTCGGACTGCCATGCGACGGAGCGTCCCGAAAAGGAGGAGTGCACGTAAGCCCCGACTAAGCGAACAAACATACAACAACATCGCGGCGCAGATGTTGATGCAAGAGAGAGGGGGCCTCTCTCGCTCGCGGTCCGGGTGGGCCTGGACGAGCTAGCTACCGAACTGACAGGCTTCCACCGTACTATCCTCGGATCCATCGTTGCTGGGTGTGCACATCCGATGTTTTATAGTGCTCGCATCACCCAATCTGCTTCCCTGGACAGCAACGGACGAACCCGGGTGCTGAGCCATTCGGTGAATGGTCGCGACACCGGGCGGACTAGCGGGCGACAATGCCTTCGATCGAACTAGCGAACTCCCAGCAAGTGTCGTAATACCTTGAGCACTTCCCGCTTGCCCTAACATTGCAACGATGGAGACACACTTGTTGAAGACATCACGGTAACATCACACTGAATTCTGAAAAAGAAACTGATAATATAGAGTGACCCTACGGAGAGAGGACCGTAATGGACCCCTCACCGCTAACAAAGTACAGTGACAGACGTCTCCAACGTTGCCATACCAATCAACACACACAGAGCAAGAATTAGTGCGAATACATTGACTATAATAAACACAATGAACCTGGAAATTAGAGGAAGATATCCTCTCATTATAATTGAACAATATTTTTTCAACATGAAAAAATATACACAGTCAAATTACTCGCACCAGCCCTTGAAAATAAATATACATAATATATTATAATCCATTATAACGTTTCAAAAGAAAATAATTTCCAAAAAAAAAAAAATTTTGAAAAAATTTTCAGAAGAGCCCAAGTTCCCAATGGGAACAATGAGCCCAAATGGATCCCAAAAAAGCCTATGTGTGGACAAACATTTTAAAATCATTTCAAAAATTAATGTAACACTTACAATATTAATGTATCAAGCTATGAACTGAACTAAGCAGTGGACAAGCAATCACTAAAAGAAGTAACCGTTGTCAACATAAACAAAAAGTGTAAACGAACCGGAAACATGACTCCAGGCACTGGAAAACATGGCCTGAAATCAGTTACCAATTTAAACACTATCTGATGCAAAACAAAGACTTCCAGAGAAGAAACTGCAGAACATCAGATAGTAGATGCAGACCAAAACGTCTAAACACCCAAGGATGAGGACGTAAACATGGTGAAAAAACAGAAAATAATTATGTTTCAAGCCAAAAGCTCCCAAGAAATTTTAGTAATAAACATTACAAAAAAATAAGCCAAAAGCATGGGAGAATAGCTAGGGGGAATAAAGGAAAGGGAGAGAGGAAACACTGATTAAACAATGGAACATTCATAGCAAGAATGACCACAACAGGGTCATGCCTCGAAAATAGGTAACATGAAATAATTTCGTAAAATGATTATAAGTTACAGCCCTGAACATTTCTTTCCACTGTTTTTTCCTCTCTTCCTTCTATATTCCTCCTTATATCCACCATTTCTCTCATAAATATGTGTCTGACATCATTAAAACTGAGATTTACAAGCACAAATGACAGTGAAGTGTAACTATATCGAGGGCCAAACAAAGAATGATTTTTGGCGGCAATTTCGAGACCTCCTTGACACTGCGCATGCGCAGTGGAGTAAAAGTATGGAGGACCATTTAGGACATATAATTTTCGGTTTTAGATGCAAATTTGGGGGATTGGGGGGTAAAATTTGCGTTTGGCCCTAAATATTTTAGAGTTAGCACCAGCTAAGTCTGGGTCATTGGTACAGCATAAAAATACTAACGTTCTCCTCTCAGCTGACGTCTTTGAAAAATTTTGGCACGTCTGTTGGAGACATTATGAACTTGATTAAACATCGTATTAAACGGCCCCCGTACTGGGTTGGGATGCTGTCTTGAAGACGACCAAAATCCATTTGGAATTATTATCCTATGTGGACATCTTGCGCATGTTCGAAAAAGGATGTGCTAGGTAGAGTGTCAATGATATCTCACACACACGGGAAACTAAACAATGGATACATGGAAGGATTCAATTCACGAGAACCGAGTAAATACATAATCTCTCCATATATGCTATTAATTTATAAGATTGGGCCATGGACCATCTGTTACCGCTCAGATATATCAAATGGGTTACGAAACACAATGAGATGGAAAACTGAAGACACTGTCCTTGTCTTTTAGAAGTGGATCTAGAATATTCCGAAATATTACTGATCGACATATTGATTATCCACTGACAACTAAATGACTAAAAGTGAACAAAGTCGAAAAACTCATTTCGTTCCGGAATATCACACCTGGAGACCTTATGGATATTACCTTTCTGGGAGGGAGTTTTCCGGACGCAAATGACCATCCATCGGGTTGGTAGCATCTAACATATGTGACAGGAATAAACCGAACGAATTGGTTATGCAGACCTCCATTCAGATGAAAAAAAACAATATGAATGGTAGCCAAATACAGAAGGAATAACAGAAGGAGAAATAAGTGCGGGGCCGGGGTTCGAACCATCGACCTCTAGCACTCAAAGCGATCGATTTACTACGAGACTAAGATATCCTGACCAATCGGGCTGGTTGGTAAATGGCCTTTATACCTCTACCGCTACACTACTCTCCCCTTCTTTAGAGATTGACCCACTGTGAAGCGCACTCCAGATTCCACCTCAGAGTGGTCGAAACATCCACCATGCTTCACCACAGCGCCCACAACCCCACCAACCGCTGGGGATCGGACGAGCCCCCAAATGTAACAGGAGGAGAGATAAGTTATTATGTGACAGATAAAGAACTGCTGGCCGTGAGATACTTTGTGGAGTATTATCGTCTGTATCTGCTCGGCGGGAAATTCAAGGTTCAAACAGATCATTGAAATATGGGCTGGCTTTTTAGCTTGAAAAAGCCGAAAGAGCGCATTGCTCGGTTGCTAGAGATCTTATCTGCCTATGAGTTTTCAACGGAATACCGCTCAGGGTCAAAGCATGGAAATGCTGACGCAATGTCAAGGTGCGAGAATCCACGATATTGTTTATGCCCCGAAATGAACACCATCGAGCAACTGAAATGTGGTCCGTGCAGGAAAAGTGTTAAACGCTCTGAAGAAATCTCCAGTACTCTTTTAGAACGTTCTGAAGATAATTTGTTCCCGAGACTGACCTCAGAACAGACAGAGGGTGATGAGGTTGAAAATCTTAAAACAGGTAAGATTAGATATCAGGAGAAGGAAACCCTGGACAAAGCTGAATACAAGATGAACCAGAAGATGGGGGACATCATGCAAAAGTAAATTTTCTACAGCAGAAATGGGAAAATTACAAAGCACTTACAGTGAGGTTGGACCTATTTCTCAGTGATTAAAGAAGAATCAGCGCCCATCAACAGATGTAATAACATTAAATCCTGCTATTCGTCATTACTTGAATCTATGGGAGTTACTTGAGATGGAAGAGGGGGTACTCTATAAGCACTTTTATAAGAAGGATGAATCTGGTCATTACAGACAACTCATTGTACCCAGTGGGTTGAGGAAGAAGATATTACATCAAATGCATAATCAAATGCACTACTGTCAGGTCATTTGAGGAGAAAGAAAACCCAACAGAGAATCCTTGAGAGATTCTACTGATTTGAATTGAGAGAGTGTGTAAAGCAGTGGACACGAAAGTGTGACAAATGTGCAGTAAACAAATCTCCGAGCAAAGCTCCCAGAGCTCCATTAGGAACAATGCCAGTAGGTGCACCATTGGGCAGAGTTGCTACTGATATACTTGCCCCCCCCCCCCCCCCCCCCGCCTTTAACTCCATGGGGCAACATATATATCCTTCTAGTTACTGATTACTTCACCAAGTGAGAAAATCCCTGTTCCAGATCAAAGCGTACGAACCAGTGCTGATAAGATTTTAGAGGCATTCATTAGCAGATAAGGATGTCTACTGACAACACATTCCAATCAGGGCCGTAACGTTGAAAGTGCTATCTTTTCGGAATTATGTAAGCTGTTGGAAATTAAGAAGACCAGAACAACTTCAAGTAATCCCAGATGCAATGGCTTGGTAGAGCGATTTAATAGGACACCATTCATGATGATACGGTCCTGTCGGAGAATTGACCAAACAAACTGGGATAGGTACTTGGGATATCATGCCACCACCAAGAATCGACTCGTTTAACACCAAATCCCCTGATGCTCGGAAGTGAAGTAAGAGTACCTGCTGCGAAAGGTAATTATGACAACAAAATGTCGCTGAAATTGTATGGAGTAGGAGATGTCATGTGGTATTTGTCCATGCTTGGTAACAGAAAACTTTATTGAAAATTAATAAACATAAATTCTGGGCTACATGTTTTTTTAATTAATAAGTAATAATAACATGTTTGATCCATATCATATCTTTAATATATCTGCTTCATAATATGGAAATTCACATAGTCACTGGCTCAGATTATTTTATATTGTAACCTTGTTCGTTGGAATCGGGCATTTAGGAACACCCTCATTGGAGAGTTAATTTCATCAGCTGTCTTTTAAATGTAAATTGCACAACCACAGTGTAGGAATAGTATCTGTTATTTTTAAGTTAACAACTGTTTTCCAGGTTGGCTTAGGACGAAAACTGTTTACATTCGGGCTTTTGGTATTAATGTGAACTAAACGTTGCTTTCGTTGATACACAACATTCACCGCATTTGAATTAGGATTCCCATAGTATAACATCCCGAGTACATGTGAATCGAAATTTGGAGAGTAGTTAATACCTTTTCAGACTATGACAGTCCGTTATAGCCATGTAACTTATGAAGTTGAACGTACTGATCAAGATTACACACATGTATTTACAAGATCTTTCCATTTTGGAGCTATTCAGTGTATTTTTTCGACGTTTCTCGAAAACGTTGTACCATTTATAACCGGAACTGCGGTTTCCGCGTGTTGACATGACAACGTTCTGTCAACTCTGAGACTTTGAGATAGATTCCTTCAGCCGCAGAATTCTCGCGGCTGACAGGTTCGTAAAAACTGGCGAAACATTCTACAGGAAGCACATACCTGCAGAATGTTGGTCCCATTCGATGCACTGATAATTATTGTGTAACTTTGCATAATGTTTTTATAGCATTTTGTAGATTTCTTGATTTTTTGAATGGAGATTCGGGGTAACTATGCTCGCAGAGTCACATGACCTCGCCGTCGCCCCAGTCGGTATAAAGAGCGGTGTTTTCAAAATATCAGGGGAGCGCTTGGTGATTCCAGAAAACTCCCAGTATATTCTTTCAAACTTGTCAATTCACATGTCGTACCTGGTTCGAAGCATAGTGTCTATTCACATGGACTGACCACAGCATTTAATCAATAATATTTATTAACTAATAATAAATTAAGTTATCTAACTAAAGTGTACTAGCTAGGGACTGTATGGCATTGTGTCAATTCACATGTCATACCTGTTGGTAGGCAGTGTTAATTCATCTGGCTCCAAATTTCATTCTGTGAAGCGTCCTTCAAATCAAGGGAATTGATATTTGTGAATGAAGGAAGATAACCAAATAAACATTCTAAAAGTTTTAAATTTCTTATAAATGTCCATATCCAGGGAGTTCACTCTGTCACTTCGGTCATCCAAGTGCCTGTGAAAACAGTGAGGCATTGAATGATAAATTATGTAACTAAGTCTTCTATAAATAATAAAATAACAAATCTAACAGGAGTAAAGTAACATTTAATTGGCATAGTAATCAACCTGTAGCACAGTAAAACATAATATAAATAAGTGAATCTTAACATACGTTCTTGATGGAAATTGGAACAGCACCCCTGTCTCAATTTCAGTTATTCTCAATCAGAGTGGAAAAGGTGCTTTGACAGTTCTGCAATGATCTTTACTCTTGTGTTCCTAATAAACATACATGTATGTTTTTTTTTAATTTTGGGGAATTTTTCCACCATCTATGCACCTTATTTGGGCATGTGTGTTTGTTAAAACTGCCCTTCTAACAGGGAGGAGATCTTCAAATTAGTAAATCTTCATCAGATTATGGGATAGACTTTTGTTTAGCACTGTTTATTCATCGTTGTAATCATGATGTCTTAATGCCTATACCCGCTCTATGGATTTCTACCCTGTACTATTATTTGGGCCCGTACTTTTATTCAATTTTTTTCCCACCTGTACTTTTATTTGGAACACAAGAGTATGACTTTAAGTATTGTTTTTCTGTATGACATTATCATCCATTGTCAATCTCAGAGAATAATTGTTGTTGTTGAGTATATTAATATGTTAAAACTCCTAAATTTACATTTGAAGAATACGGAGAATAATTTAAAATAAATGATAAATTTTACTGAAGTGGCTATCCTTCTTAAGTACTTACAGGACTCACGGTACAAGTCATATACTCCTCAAAACAGCACACACAGCTGTGGTTAATCTGTAAGCTATGTCCTGTGTGCAGTGCCGGGTAGTGTTTGCGGAACTATAGAACTGGAACTGGTTGAGAGGATACAGAACTGGAACTTGGTTAAGGGAATACCGAACTGGAAGTGGTGCTTTGGATGATGGTATTGGTGAATGGTTGCAGAAAGAAAATGATGCATACTGATATATGTTAGAGATCCTTTTCATCCCATCCATCCTCACTCCTGGGGTTAGAAAGGTTGGAGAGTCCCTTCACTGGCCCCGGGTAATGTGTAGGCCCTGGGTAATTCGATTCAGGCATCCTGGTACCTAGGGTGGGGCATGGAGGATTGGTTGGGTGATGTGAGCCTCACACGATGGTGTCGATGCGTACAGCTACAAGTTAGTCTGTGTTATTCGTGATAACAGAGCTGCAGCATTGTCCTGGCTAGAGTGACCAACTGGCCCCCTTGTGTTTGATATTCTGACCAGGGCATTACAGTAGCATCTAACATCTGTGACAGGAATAAACCGAACGAACTAGTTAAACAGACAGCCATCCAGGTAAAAAATAATATGAATGGTAACCAACTACAGAAGGAATATCCCTAAGACACACCCAGTTCGACGATAAGTATTGAACAATAATCCTGTGAGAATTCACTGTTGGAACCCAACCCCGTGGTGGCATGTGCAGCCACTCATGCTCATGATGACCAAACAACTAGCGTACTATAAACGACGAACGTTATTTGCCTGATGAAGACAATAATTGCTGACGGTGGACAAATAACAAGCGTACCATAAGCGACAGACTTTACTTGGCTGATACAGTTTATACTTGGTCATGATGGTCAATCTACTAGCGTACCATAAGCGGCAGACTTGACTTGGCTGACAATACTTGTTTAGCGGTACAAGTACGATCGATTGCGAACGTATTCATATGTAAGAGTAACTGTTTCCATTACATCCAAACATATCACAAGCATGATACTATCAAACGAAATGTAATTTCGACTTTCTGCAATCTTCGGGTCCGTACACTTACAAGAAACTATTGGACGACGTCGACGCGGTCACCCAAAACTTCAAAGATTTGGAATCGTGAGTCAAAACGTCAAAATCAAAAGTATCAAGACGATGACAAAGAATGTAAAATTCGAAAAATATGAACTCGAAAAAGCGAGAGATCACCACAATCACTAATCACTAAACATGTGAATTTCGTGGTGTGGTGTATGGCAATTTTAACATAAAGGTTTAGGTTGCCAGGTTTTTTCAAGTGATATTTCAAAATCTGTTGGGTTACAGTTGTCATCTATTCGTGAAAGTTCGCGCCCCTAGCGACGAAAATATAAACTGCATCATGGACAGAGAAGGAAAACACATTCCTTTTGTGACATGGTTTATCGAGGATAAGAAGAAGATCATAGATGGAAAGACCTTAAACATGAAAGAAGTCGAAATCAAGAAAGAAATTCGTTCCATAGGCTGCTTTAAATTCATGTCCACCAGTTTCGAGAAGCAATTTAGGGGAAGAAAGAGAAATTTATATTCACGGCCGAAATCTTTCGAGAAGAGCGGACTTAGATAATTTAAGACATTCTTTATTCGAAATTATCTGATGACTCGACGCTCACGTTTCCGACGTCTACTACAAATTATATGACGACTCGACGCTCACATTTCCGATGTCCACTCCAAATTATATGATGACTCGACACTCACATTTCCGACGTCCACTCCAAATTATACGACGACACGACGCTCACATTTCCGACGTTCACTCCAAGCTCGCTCACAAAATGTGGAAATTGTTCGATATTCACGCCACCCATGATAGATTATCACCATCTGTTCTTAAAACTGACGTTATTATCCCCGCATTTTAAAAAATGCGGGGATATTGTCATGATCTCCGTCCGTACGGCCGTACGTCCGTACGTCCGTACTTCCGTACGTCCGGTTTTGTAATTCGAAACGCTGTAACTTTCTACAGTTGTTCGATAGGGTATGTGCAACCCCAAAATACAACTTTTAAATTTTTGTGCCACCAGATGGCTTCTGTGGAGCCACTTAAAAAATGCGTTATTTTTTCACTTTTTTGCTGAATAGTCCCAACCTATGTAATTCGGGGTTCTAAAATTACACTAGGGTGTTGCTAAATGATCTGTAGAAATGTAGGAAGGTTTCGGATTTTTCGGGTGCCACGTGGCTGTGCCACCGTAGCCACTTTTGTGTTTTCTTAGACCGTTTCCGGCAAAAGGCTCGTAGGATATGTAATTCGAAATGCTAAATCCATGCTCAGATGTTGCAGTAGGGTCTATAGATGCGCACGAAGGTTTCGGATTTTTCGGGTGCCACGTGGCTGTGCCACCGTAGCCACTTTTGTGTTTTCTTAGACCGTTTCCGGCAAAAGGCTCGTAGGATATGTAATTCGAAATCCTAAAACCATACTCAAATGTTGCAGTAGGGTATGTAGATGCGCACAAAGGTTTCGGATTTTTGGGGTGCCACGTGGCTGTGCCACCATTGCCACTTTCGTGTTTTCTTTGACTGTTTCCAGAGAAAGGCTCCTAGGGTATGTAATTCGAAATACTAAAAGCATGCTCAGATGTTGCAGTAGGGTCTGTAGATGCGCATGAAGGTTTCGGATTTTTTTGGGTGCAATGTGGCTGTGCCACCGTTGCCACTTTCGTGTTTTCTTAGACCGTTTCCGGCAAAAGGCTCCTAGGGTATGTAATTCGAAACGCTAAAACCATGCTTAAATGTTGCAGTGGGGTCTGTAGATGCGCACGAAGGTTTCGGATTTTTCAGCTGCCACGTGGCTGCGCCACCGTTACCACTTTCGTGTTTTCTTAGACCGTTTCCGGTGAAAGTCTCCTGGGGTATGTAATTCGAAATGCTAAAACCATGCTCAAATGTTGCAGTAGGGTCTGTAGATGCGCACGAAGGTTTCGGATTTTTCAGCGGCCATGTGGCCGTGCCACTGTTGCCACTTTCATGTTTTCTTAGACCGTTTCCAGTGAAAGGCTCCTAGAGGATGTAATTTGAAATGCTAAAAGCATGCTCAGATGTTGCAGTAGGGTCTGTAGATGCGCACGAAGGTTTCGGATTTTTTGGGTGCCACATGACCGTACCACCGCTGCCACTTTCGTGTTTTCTTAGACCGTTTCCGGCGAAAGGCTCCTAGGGTATGTAATTCGAAATGCTAAAACCATGCTCAAATGTTGCAGTGGGGTCTGTAGATGCGCACGAAGGTTACGGATTTCTGGGGTGCCACATGGCTGTGCCACCGTTGCCACTTTCGTGTTTTCTTAGAAAGTTTCCAGCGAAAGGCTCCTAGGGTACGTAATTCGAAACGCTAAAACCATGCTCAAATGTTGCAGTAGGGTCTGTTGATGCGCACGAAGGTTTCGGATTTTTGGGGTGCCACGTGGCTGTGCCACCGTTGCCACTTTCGTGTTTTCTTAGACCGTTTCCGATGAAAGGCTCCTAGAGTATGTAATTCGAAATGCTAAAAGTAGGGTCTGTAGATGCGCACGAAGGTTTCAGATTTTTTGAGTGCCATGTGGCTGTGCTACTGTTGGCACTTTCGTGTTTTCTTAGACCCTTTCCGGTGAAAGGCTCCTAGGGTATGTAATTCGAAACGCTAAAACCATGCTCAAGTGTTGCGGTGGGGTCTGTAGATGTGCACAAAGGTTTTGTTTTTTTCAGCTGCCAAGTGGCTGTGCCACCGTTGCCACTTTCGCGTTTTCTTAGACCGTTTCCGGCAAAAGGCTCCTAGGGTATGTAATTCGAAACGCTAAAACCATGTTTAAATGTTGCAATGGGGTCTGTAGATGCACTGGAAGGTTTCGGATTTTTCAGGTGCCACGTGGCTGTGCCACCATTGCCTTTTTCGTGTTTTCTTAGACCATTTCCGTCGAAAGGCTCCTAGAGTATGTAATTCAAAACGCTAAAACCATGCTGAGATGTTGCAGTAGAGCCTGTAAGTGCGCAGGAAGGTTTCGGATTTTTTGGGTGCAACGTGGCTGTGTCACTGTTGCCACTTTTGTGTTTTCTTAGACCGTTTCCGGCAAAATGCTCCTAGGGTATGTAATTCGAAATGCTAAATGCATGCTCAAATGTTGCAGTAGGGTCTGTAGATGCGTACCCAGGTTTCAGATTGTTCAGGTGCCACGTTACGGTGCCACCGTTTTGCTTTCATGTTTTCGTAGACTGTTTCCGGCAAAAAGCTCCTCGAGTATGTAATTTGAAATGCTAAAACTATGCTCAAATGTTGCAGTAGGGTCTGAAGATGTGCACGAAGGTTTCGGATTTTTGTGGTGCCACGTGGCTGTGCCACCGTTGCCACTTTCATGTTTTTCTAGACTGTTTCCGGCGAAAGGCTCCCAGGGTACATGTATGTAATTCGAAACGCTAAAGCCGTGCTCAAATGTTGCAGTGGAGTCTGGAGGTGCGCACGAAGCTGTGTCACCTGTGCCACTCAATATGATTTTAGTGTGTCATATAATACATTTCATCGTTGTATCAAGCATTCATACAAAGTCAAGGATGCAAATGCGGGGATACACTATAGTGTGCTTTGCACACAAGTGACACCATCTAGTTCTTCTAGCTGACGTCTTCGAAAGGTTTTGAACCGTCTGTTGTAGACATCACTATCTAGATCTAGCATGGTATTACACGGCTCCCGAACTGGCTAAGGCTGCTCTCTTGAAGACGACCACAATCCAGCTGGAATTATCCATCCGATGTGGACATGTTAGACATGTTCGAGAAGGGTGTGCGAGGTTGGGTGTCGACGATATCTCGCAAAATATGCGAAAACAAACAGTGGCTACATGCATGGATTCGATTCGCGAGAACCGAGTAAAATAATCTCTGCATAGATGCTATTAATTTCAAAGATTGAGACACGAACCATCCGTTACCGACCAATTATTTCAAATGGGTGACGAAACACAAGGCGATAGGAAATGTCTGCCGAAAAAACATGAACTCCACTTAGATATGGTATGAAATTAGACGACATCTATCTTATCATCCGACTCAATGGGAGTCCATGAATATAGATGTACATAGATCTCAACACAGATTTAAGGAGAGGCGGACCAGGTCCGAATTTGGAGGTTATCTTTTCAAACTAATGGGCACATGCATGTACGGAAGATCAATGGAAAACGTCAGAAAAGGGTCGGCTTTCGTCTTATCACGTCACGGGGGTGGGGGGGATATACATTTCCGAAGGAAACTACAAACATTGAACCATCAATATATGTGCGTGTTCGGTAGGAGGGGGGGGGGGGGGGGTGGTGTAGGTGGCTGGGAATGCAACGAGTCAAATTAAGTAGCCTGAAAGTTGTATTTATCTTCCATGTTTTCAGTCTTATTAATATTAACATCAACGGGAATCCTTTCATTCAGGATGAATTCACATATTCACCTCGTACGACTTATTGTCTTTTGTATAACATTTAAGCCTAAAAGGGAAACAGTTATTTTACTAATCTCGCAACTAATACAAAAAAAAATATTTTCTAAAAGTAAGGAGCCAAAACGTTTCCTTTTTGTCCTCATGTAGAGGCGTGTTAGACCCACATATAGCTTTGTGTATTGTATTCCCACCATACTTATTTGATTATTAAATTAATAAAATTACAGTAAGAAAAGTCTTTAATATTATCTTATACACTTCAAACCTAAATAACTGGTAGAGTGTTATGTTACTTTTATTTATCCGATTATATTTAAATGTGTTTTATTACAGTTTATAAGATAGTGACTAAAGGCGTTATCCAATGTATTGGAGCAAGTAAAATTATTACCAAACAAATGACTTCTTGTGAATTTGAAACATATTTAGAAAACAAACGGTTTTAAATAATAGTAAGGACAGTTTTCTTCAGAACTCAAATTCGAGTTCAAAATAGTAGAGAACTTTGATATACTGTGATAAAAGATGGAGACATATCACCAGAAATATAACTTAAAAAGAAAAGCAACTCACGTCATAACTGAACGATAATATATAAGTGTATATACTCACAGGTGTGTAAGGTTATAAAGACCTTGGAATACACCGTCTATGTCAGTTATCTGATTGCTATACAACAGACTGAAAAAAAGCCAAAACAGATATAATACGAAGATGTTCAAACCTTCGAACATCGGCTTATAGCATAAAAACTATTTGTGCAATGAAAAGTCATCTGTGAATGGAATTTTCCATTTTATAATGAGCATTTACAAAACAAAATGACATTCAAAACCTCAACAGATAATTGTTCTCGTGGTATCGGAAATTTTATTGAAATATGGCATACAAAATAGGATTGATGAGAGTTTTGCTCATATATTTTTATAGTTAAAAATCCTTTGTAATATTGTATTTACCAGTATCTGGAGAATATTAGCTCCTACACCAAAACAATTCATCACAATTTCAATCTACAGCCATTGTACTCGAACACCGCCAATACTTTTGAAAATAGGAATGTTCTTAAACATTAACAAAACAAAATTAATCTAATCTCCATGTTTTTGAAATCCACTCAGTATTAGAAGTGAACTGGAATTTCGTGTTGGGGAATTTATGTTTCAAAACACCAATGAAGATGATAAAGCTTTGAGAATACCTCGGGATAGTATAACTATATCAGTAACAAGCATCTGTGGTTGTGGGGCCTTGACATGGTTAAAAAATACTTCGCCCTCTTTGTGACCTTCTGTCATAATAAAATAACAAAATAAAAGAATAAAAAATGACATTATAATTAAACAAAAATGACCATAAGGAGCATGGTAGTTGTAGAATACGGGATCTTCACGCCACTCATCATTCGTACCGGCTCCTACATCCACCCCCCACCCCCACCCTCACCATGATGACACTTGCGTGTTGACTATCCCGGTAAGACTTTATTAAGCTTACATCCAACACCAATCAACCTAGGAGTGCACATGACACCTGAAATGACCGGCAAACCAACAAACGTTGTAGGGAAAAATAGCCGGAATGAAACTTTGGAAATGTATTGCAAAGAACTGGTTGACTCACAACGGCACCGCCACAAGAATTCCAGGTGCTGTTTGATTTTCGACAAATAAACGTTCCGGAATAGCACTCCGGGAGCCTTACAAAAGTTAGCTTCCTCCGAGGGAGCTTTTCGGGTCGCAGTTGAACCCCTACTGTGGGACCATCCATCGGGTTCGTAGCAGCTAATATCTGCAAGAGGAATAACCCGAAAGAACTGGTTAAACAAGACAGCCACCCTAGTAAAAACGCAATATGCATGATAACCAAATACAGATGGACCACGTCCTACCACAATAAAGGGCTACACAGCCAGAGCGGTGATAAATAGCCGAGCAATAAAATTGAGAGAATTCATTCTTCGAACTCAACCCCGTGGAGTCCGCTGCATCTACTCATGCTCATGAGGGCCAAACAACTGGCGTATCATAGGCGGCTGGTTTTACTTGCCTAACATGGACAAAAGTTGTTTATGATGGTCAAACAAAATAGCGTGCCATAAGCGACTGATTTTACTTGCCTGACACAACCAATACTTGTTCATGATGTCGAAACGGCTAGCGCCAGACTCCACTCGCCTTATACAGACATACATGTTCTTAAAAACCAAATAGCTAGCTTACCATAAGCGGCAGATTTAACTTACCTGATACAGATACTACTTGCTCACAATGGTCAAACAACTAGAGTACCCTGATCGACGGATCTGTCCTGCCTGATAAAGACAATTCTTTCTCATAATGGTGAAACAACTAGCGCACCATAAACGACAGCCAGTTTTTGTCTGATACAGAGAATAATTTATCATGATGGCTAAACATCTCGCGTACGTTACGCGGTAGACTTTACTTGCATGATACTCACAGTCCGTGTTCATGACAACCAAACAGCTAGCTTACCAAAAGCGGCAGACTGGACCTAGCCTGATAAAGCAATACTTTCTCACAATTTCAAAAAACAACTAGCGTATCATAAGCGGCTGACGTTACTTGCGTGACGCAGATAATAATACTTGCTCCTGATAACCAAGCAACTAGCGAACAATAAGCGACAGACTTTACTTACCTGATACAGATAATATTTTTAATGGTGGTCAAACAACTATCGTACCATAAGCGGCAGACATTACTTGCCAGATACAGGTGTTACTCGCTCATGATGGTCAACCTAGTATCGTCGCATAAGCGGCAGACTTTAGTGGCCTGATACAGAAAATACTTGCCCATGATGGTTAAACAACTCGTGTACCAAAAGCGGCAGACTTTAGTAGCCTGGTACAGTCAATACTTGCATATGATGGTCAAACATCTACCGTAACATAAGCGTCAGGCACTACTTGCCTCATACAGACATGATATGAAGAATTGTAACATGAAGAATTACGGTCACTTTGATTGATTAGGCGCCGATCCCAATTAGGAGGGCCAAATGGCATTTGGTCAGTCGTTTCCTACACACTAACGCGTGAAGGTATGACATGGAGTTAATCAGTTCCTTCCGAGGCCATTATCAATTTCAAGGAAAACAGGCTGAAGTTTCCTTATGCGAGATAAATCAATGACATCACTCTTCTTCCATAACAACACACGATTTTAGCATTGAAATACCTCACCAAGACCCAGTTTTATCATGAAAACGTTTGACCCGAACGTGAATGTATATCAAGTGGTCTTACAGACCAAGAATCTCTACCCGACAATGTAACTAGAATGAGAATATCCAACAGAATTCCCTGCTGAAGGTGAAAAATCATGAAAAACGGGCACCTTGTTCTAACTTGATGTGCGTTCACATGCCATGGATGACAGGATCCTGGGTGTTAACAGGGTGTTTGTGTATCTGCCAGAATCTGTCCATTTATTAACTCTTTTTTTGGAGGTAAAAGCATTACCAGAATGCCCTGATACATATGACATATTCTCAGATATTGATATGTATATTGTATATCTATAACAAGTTTGTATAACAAGTGTCTGCAACCCTCATCATAAGTAAAACAAACTGAAATCATTCACAAGAGTCGACATAATTGTTGCTTGTCTTCCGCTTTTATATATTCATTTTAGCGCTTGTTTAAACAAAACACGAGAAGTCTTCTATCTGGAATGGTTGTTATCTCGCTTTTTTAATGTTTTTTTTATGAGAAAAACAAACAGTTAGCCTATTGATAACTTCGAATGTCTTTATACTTTCCGAGGGTTAAGCTGGTAGCCGATTTACTTGGCACGCCAGATGTAGATCGTTCGTCGCCGGAAGGCGCAGTTCCATGGCCAAAATCAGGAAGTGTCCATTCTCTGAGAGTTCAGTGTGAATACATACTATTTTGCTACGTGAACACACTATAGACCTCCCCCCCCCCCCCCCCACCCCAGCATGAGACCTGGTAAACGCATGCGTGGACATCCCTGCCCCGCGATTATTACGCCGACTCCACGGTGACTGTACTCAACCAGTTCATAGTTCATAATAATGGATCAAAACTAGAACCACATTAAAACAGGTGTTAGAGTCACTCAAAGAAACCATTAAAAAGTTTTGTTATACCGTGAATGAAAAGAGTGAACACTCATCATAATAATAATGCAAAGAGTTAGATTATATCCCAAATAGTTAGTTATAGATAATTGTTTAAACTTACAGTTCTTTTAAATTGTGTAGACCTTCGAATGCTCCCGATATATTCGCTATCTTGTTATAGTGCAATTGACTGAAAAACGACATGAAACGTGAAGAGAATACTTTGGTTATGACTAAAATGAAGACTGATAGCAATTTACCTCCTCGACCGAATGAAAATTGATTTTTCTGGTCGAAAACTATAAATATACGTGGTTTTGCAGAATACGTAACGTCACATATTACTAGAAATGGTTGGAGATTTGCTCATAGATTTGATGGTTGTTTTTAACAGCAATATTTGGTGTTTAGTTTCGTTTCCCTTAATCTGTGGTGCATGTTGCTCGACGCTAACATTTTTCTGCAATTTCCCCTAAAATCTTTAGAAAACTCGAAAGAAAGTTCCGTAATGGTCGCTCCATAAAATTCAACATTTTTTCGGTCATACACAGGATCGTTATCCCCTGATTAATTCCACAACAGTGGTAAATAAAATTGTTGATGTGAAGAATCAATGAAACATTATTACTAACAGTGTTTTATCTCTATCGATTTCTTCTGAACTTTGAATAACTAACAGACAAACTGATTGACTTTATGTTTATTTATTACACATCTGTACTGTGAACTCCATATCTACCGCAACACTAAACCGTGAGGAAAATAAAAATCTGATCCGCACATATTTGCGGAACGGAAATCGTTGACGGGCTATTTTTAAATAGAAGCGACATTTCACTGGAATTTTCTACAAATCGTGCAACGCAATTTTATTTTGAATCGATAGCGATATCTGAAAATCGTCCCCTGAGTTCCAATGTGTTCTATGTGCCAGTAGGCACATAGAACACATTGCAACTTAGGGGACGAAATAGTAAAACGCATTCCCCTCGCAAATTTGGTAGGCGATAAAATGTGTTGTCTGTGTTAGTTGCCAAACGAATTGCCGAGTGTCCTTCTAATAATTGTTTAATAGACGTGGAGGCGTGTAATAAACACAGAACAACACAAGCTTTGAATGAGTTAATCGATATGGCTCTGTGTATAACTGTAACATTCAAAAGCATGGTGGAAGGGCTTTGTCGTTTCTAAGAGGTGCATCGTATCAAAGTATACTTTGCATTTCACAATGTACAATCTTTGATATCAGACTAAAAAATTGTTGTCCAAAAACACATCGACTGTATAGAAAGAATACTGAATTTTGAATATATACGCGCGACATTGCACTTTACAAAGCTGAATTTATTCCTTATTGGTGCTTAACGCCACTTCATTAATTGAAGATGTATCATGGCGAAAAAAAAACGTATGCCGAAACAAGTGATTAGTTTAAAGGAACAGAATAGTAATTATACTGTAGTGATATCACTAATAATACATCGACCAGAGTGCATGATATATCTTATAACACAGTGCTCGAAATATCTTGAAACAAAATGCACGATATATCTTTGAACAGAATGCACAATATATATGATAGTGGACATTCTTCGGGCTTCTATCTCCGTCTGTATGTCCGTGCGAACATTTTGCACAAGAACTCTGGCATTAGGTGTTGGATTTTGATGTCCTTTGGTGTTATGATAGACTAGCATAAGGAAAATAATATTCACCAACCCATTGTTTTGTCCACATATGCGTAGGACATCATAAATAGCAAAATGAACGTTTTGCATTATAATTTTTGCATTGGATGTCGCATTTTTATGTTTTTCGGTATGATGATAGACTAGCAAGGAAGGCGGGTGGGGGGGGGGGGGGGGTAGCATGGAGTCTGCGTATCTCGGGTTTCGTCGGTGCATTCCTCCCAATGCTATGACAGTTATGGTACTTAGAAAACTCCCTGTACGAACGTTTTTGCATTATTACTCAGTTATGTGTGGATTTTGATAAGGGAGAAGACATCCACGTACTGAAGATTTCGTTCGTGCATAAAGACCAGATTTATAGCACTTGTTACATTTACCCTAAAGGGGTTTGACCATCCCCTACTAGGCGGGTCCTCAGGTGGTGAATAGAGGACGGCCTGCTCAATTGGGCAAGTTTGCTGGTTTTAAATAAGCAGGTTTGCTCAATTGAGTTGGTTTGAATATATAAATTCACAGCCCCGGACCAAAATTGCCAATCCAGCTAATATCATTTCGCAGGCGCCTTGTTCTTCCGTGAGGTGCGTTCCGAAGGCCCCGGAGGAAGGAATCCTGACAGTTGAGAACAGACTGGGCCTCGGTTAGGGCAAATCTCCAGGATGGAGATCAGGTCGTAAACAATGCTTTGGCCCTGAACTCTGTCATGGGGGCACCTGTTCAATACACTGATTTGGCCCCAACTTCGGGAGTAGACAGATGGTTGGATGGCCCGTTCTGGCCAACCGGGAACCCCCAACCCCCCAAAATTCAGGTGTTACGCCGGGAGGCAATTGGTCGCCATTCCATCAGTCATTTCTTTTAATCACATATCATTATTGCCATTGTGTACTTTCTTAAATACATTATTTTTAGCAAATACTTGGTTTTGCTGCACTGTCTGTTTGCTTATAAGTGTCAATTTTAATTGCAGGGTTTTGTACAGTGATTGGTTGAATGACCAGTATTTGAAGACATGGCACTCCCACACACGGGTCCATCGGTCAGTGGTATGCTTCGGCATCAACACTGGCCGAGTATACTGCTCCATATCAAGTATGGGGGAATACTGGCAGCCTGGTGAGTTCACTGCACAGCAACAACTCTACCCCGTGTTGCGATCCGTGGTGGGTGGGAGCCGGGGCAATGAACCATTAAACAATACAAACATGGATACAACAAACACCAAAACACTTAACCGCGTCAGAGATTTATTTTCAGATGGTTCTGATTCTGACTCATTTCAAAAGATTTCAACTATTCCGAACTAGAGGGGGTGTCATTTGTGTGCAAAGCACACTATTGTGTATCCCCGCATTTGCATTCTTAACTTTGTATGAATGCTTGATACAAAGACGAAATGTATTATATGGCAGTGTTTACGACCCGAC
The DNA here is from genome assembly GCA_031216915.1 of Pictodentalium vernedei. Classification (NCBI taxonomy): domain Eukaryota; kingdom Metazoa; phylum Mollusca; class Scaphopoda; order Dentaliida; family Dentaliidae; genus Pictodentalium; species Pictodentalium vernedei. Next base: position 835,246,723 of record CM062296.1, on the reverse strand, counting down.
CTCCATCTTGAGATTGGGTCCACTAGTCCTCAACTGCCAGGATTCTATCCTCCGGAGCATTCGGAACGCACCTCCGGGAGAACAAGGTGCCTGCAAGATGTTATTAGCAGAACTGACCATTTTGGCCCGGGTCTGCGTATTGAGATACTCCGTAGCAAACCTGCCCAATTGAACAGATCTGCTCATTATAATTCAGCAACCCGCCCAATTGAATAGGCCGCCCTCTATCCTCCAACTTAGGACCTGCCTAGTAGGGATGGTGAACCCCCCTAGGAATGGATAGCTCTACCCCATGCGACCACCCTTAGCAACGTTACATAATTTATGGTTTTGTTTGGTTGATGGCTCTTCCAGTTATCTTTATATTGACACTAACATATTCGTATGTACCCGTGTCTCCCGCACTGGACAGTTGTAGGAGAAAACAAATTAGATAAAAAGTTGTAAAAAATGACAGTTTAAAAAAAATTGAAAGCTTGAAAAAAATAGGTATATATCATATAATATTAAAAAAACACTATTAAAAATAGAATATATAATATAATGTGATTTATTGTTGACGAATAAATCCTTTTAAATCAGGTTCACGGCACCCGAGTGTGTATCTTCAATGTAGTACGTTAAGCCAATCTTGATCTCTTGATATAATAGGTATTACAAAAGAATATGTATATTTAGAATAAACACAGAAGCAGATCGTTTTCATAAGAATTCTGCAATTTACATCAGTTTATTTATTTATTGGTGTTTAAGGTCACATACCTATGCACATAGGCTAATCATGACCGTGACAGTTTTACGGGTGGAGGAAGCCGGTGTACCCGGAGAGAACCACCGAGCAACGACGAGCAACTGTCATCTCAACATTCTAACTCTGTTCAAGCTCCACTCAAGCAGGGTTACAGTGGCTGAAGACATGTGCACCATCGACGTGCAGTACGCCTTAGTACACGGCGTCATCGTGCCCCCATTGTAGGCAACCGGGATAAAGTGCCTTGCCCAAGGACACAACGCGGGTCGTCCCGGACGGAGATCGAACTCGGGACCTCTAGCACAGAAGTCCAACAGTCTACCACTGAGCCACCGCGCTCCCAATTTACCTCAACTGAAATGTTACGTCAAGAATCTCGGCATCCGAAAATCGTTGACTCACCAAGGCAAACCTTAAACTATCAGTTTCATACTTTCTGAGACCAGTGAGAAAACAGAACCGAAATTATGATCGAATGCATGTGCAATGGGTTTGAAACAAGTATGGTCGCAAAATGAATTTGAGTTTATAGAATCGGTGTTATGAAGAGGAGGAACATAAGCAGGAGAAGGAGGGGGTAGAATAAGATGGAGGTAGAATATAAACCGAGAAGAAAAAACAAAACAATTCAAACATTTGGAATGGAAGAAGATGGAGAGAAGAAAAAGTAAATAATCTGATTCAATCAACAACAGCGGAAAAAGAGAACATTAATGATATGGAAAGAGGTGAAATAAGTCATGGCCTAACTCAAGAAGGTGGCGATGATGACATACGAGTAGTCGTCGCTAAGTTATACTCAAAAACAGTTGTGCCCATTAGCTTCGAACGAGGAGATGACATATGGGGACTTTTTTCAAAACATTACACCTAGCAGATAGAAAATACTTCTTTCCAAAACATTCCCGAAATAGACCAAATCTAGCGTGTTCGATTTCTTTCATCGAAAACTAGGCGTGGGGGTCAAATTGAAAATGATGTTAATGTGTAGGGTAGATAAGATCGACCCAAAGTTGTTAAAAATGGCTTGTTTTCATTCTCACATGGCGAGAGTGACAGGACGCTCTTCGATGTCTGATATTTTCGATGGCATGAAAGGGAAGATATTAGAATTGTCTGCAGAAAATCAACATGTGGGTTGCAATTAGAGATTTTATAACATTTTGTATATAGAGATTTACATCGACAAGTACGATCGGCTGTGAACGCCTTCATATATAAGAGTGTCTAATTCCATAGGAAAGAAAAACTTGGTGACCAACGTGTAAAATAAAGAGGACCTCCAACGCTCCAGTTTAGATTGGTCAGGAATGAACTCTGTGACATGGCTACGCGACATAGATCACTTTGTGCATTGGAATCCCTCCATCGTAATGAACGTATTGGGATACGACGACTGGAAAAAAAAATATCTGAGGTTAATTTCTCTCACTGATCGCGAGAGAAAAAATATCAATCGATTGTTGCTTTCAAAAGACGACAATCAACATTATTTTTGGACCAAGAACACAAGTAGATTACGGTTAGCACAGACTAACAGTCGCGACGGAGATTTTTATTTTTGTCTCAACTATCTGAATACCATACACAGCAAAAGGTCGTTGGAACGCCACGAGGAATATTGCAAATCAAAGCAATTCGTCACCGCCGACATGCACAAACCTCACACTCACATCAAATGTGTACATCACAACAGACGATTAAGATTGCCTTTCAGGGTGTATGCAGATTTCGAGTGATTCATGGTGAAAATTAGTTCGTGCCAATCCAACTATCATTAGACTTACATCGAAACAAATCATAGGTATGTGCTGTCGGTATATAGTTATTCCATGAAATGTTCTTTCAACGATCGACATTCTTCGGGTCCGTATATCGCCATGAATTAGTTGGACGACGACGACACATGGCTCAAAAGCTCGTAGAAGATCGAGTCCAAACGTTACATGGGAAAATCAAAACTACCAAGATAACGAAGAATATAAGAGTACCACTGAAAACATCTGAGACTGTTCGGAAAATCGAAAAAGTGAGAGATCACTGTAACCACACGAAAAGATTTCGTGGCAATGAACAGCGATTGCAATATAAGGTTTAGGTTGCCTAAATTTTTTCAGTGATATTTCACAATCAGTTGGGTTACAACAGCCATCTGTTCGTGAAGATTATCGGCTCTAGCAGCGGAAATATAAGCTTCATCACGGACATTCATGGAAAACACAATTCTTTTGTGAAATGGCTTGTCGAGGATAAAATTAAAACAATAGGTGAAGAGATATTGCAAATGGGAAAGAAGTCGATATCAAGAGAGAAATACGTTTCACAGACAGTTTTAAATTCATACCCACCAGTCTCGAAAAACTTGGCAATTTAGGGAAGAAGGAATTTATAAGCATGGCCCAACTGTTTAGAGAAGGGCGGTAATTAGTATATGGAAGAAAGGAATCTATTGGTACGATGACACGGACAATTTGAATAGATTTAAAGAAATGATGCTACCTTCCAAAGAACATTTTTATTCTAAGTTATATGATTACACGATGCTCACATTTCCTGACGTCCACTCCAAGTCGATGAAAAAGTATGAAAATTATTTTAAATGAAATCCATATGAGATTATAACGATCTGTTCCTGAAAACTGACGTTCTTCTCTTAGCTGACATCTTCGAAAGTTTTTTTGACACGTCTGTTGGAGGCATTACTATCTATATCCAGCATGGTATTACATGGCTCCCGGACAGGCTTGGGGGCTCTGGTGAAGATATTTATTATTTATTTATTGGTGTTTAAGGTCACATATTTCTGCACAACACGACTGTTGTACGGTTGGAGGAGAACCGGCGAGCAACTGGCAGCTCCCCAACATATTAACTCTGCATAAGCAGGGTTAGCACTGGTTGAAGTCATGTGCAGCTCTGGATAAGACAATCAAAATCCAGTTGTAATTATTTTCCGATGTGGACATGTTGTGCATATTCAAAAAGGGTGTCGAGGTGGGGTGTCAAGGTAAGGTATCGATGATATCTCACAGATATGCGAAAACAAACAACGGCTACATGGATGGATTCGATTCGCGAGAACGAATAAATACATAATCTCTACATAGATGCTATTAATTTAAAAGATTGAGACACGAACCATCTCTTGCCGACCAAATATTTCACATGGGCGACGACACGCACGGCGATAGAAAACTGAAGACAATATCCATAGGTCTTTTAGAAGTGGATCTAGAATATCCTGAAACATTACATGATCGACACAACGATTATCCACTGGCGTCCTAATGATTGAAAATGAACAAAGTTGACAAACTCATTCCAAATTTTAAAAAAAACCCATAAATACGGAGTTTACCGAAAAAACTTGAACGCTACTTAGATTATGGAATGAAATTCGTCGAAATCCATCGATACACTCTGTTCACCGAGAGTCATTGAATATACAAGTAGCTAGATCCCAACACAGATTTGAAAACGCTGAACATTGATTGTACATGAAAATCAATGGAAAACATCCGGATGAGGTCAGGAGGGGGACCGATATTGTCTCATCACGGTGGGTGTGGGTGTGTGTGTGTGGGGGGGGGGGGGGGGGGGGGGCTTGTAGAAAATATATTTCTGAACCAAACTACAAACATCGAACCGTCAACGTCGGTTGTATGTGAGGGTGGGTGGGTGGAGAGAGGCTATGAATGTAACAAGTAAAATTACATTGCCTGGAAGGAATATTTATCTTCCGTGTTCCCATCATTACAGTTTCATTACAAATCAACAAGAATCAGAATCTTTACATTTAGGACGTAATCAAAGACTCCCCTCGGAAGATGTGCCTGTTGCATAACATTTAAATCGAAAATCCGAAATAAATATTATCTCAAGTATGAAGCCAAAAATGTTCCGAATCTAGTGGTGTGTATAGCTTTCTGTATTGTATTCTACTATAATTGTTTGATTATTCAATTTTAAAGTTGCGGTAACGGGAGTTTTTAATTATATTTTATAAATTTCAGACCGAAAAATTCAATAACTGGTAGAGTGCTATGTTATTTTTATTTATTCGAATATATTTATATGTATTTCTTTTGTTTTTTTGCCGTTTATTAGATATTGACTTGAGGCATTATCAAATATTTTCGAGCAAGTACAATTGTTATCAACAAAATACCTTCTGATGAATTGGAAACACATTTAGAGAATAAACGATTTTAAAGGGTAATAACAGCAGTTTTTCAGCAGAACTCAAATTTGGGCTTCAGACAGTACAGATCGTTGACATTCTTTGATAAAAGATGGCGAAATATCACCAGAAATATAATTTAAAATAAGCCCAACTCACCAATAACTGAACGATAATATATAAGTGTATATACTCACAGGTGTGTAAGGTTATGTAGGCCTTGGAATGCACCGTCTATGTCTGTTATCTGATTACTGTATAACCAACTGAAAAAAGCCAAAAGAGATATAACACAAAGAGGTACTATAGAATAAAACTATTTCTATAATGAAAATTAAATCATCTGTGAACTGAATGTTACACTTTATAATAAGCATCGTATGTAAGGTGAGGATAGGATGCATTGTATTTCATTCAAACTGTTTTAAAGGCCAAAATACTACATTCTCAACCTCAATAGATGCATGTCGCCGTGTCATTGGGAAGTTTATTGAAACATAACATACACAATTAACGATAATGCGATGGAGAGAATTTTGCTCATATATTTGTATAGTTAAAAATCATTTATAATTTTTTATTTGCCATTGTCCGGAGAATATCAGCTCCTACGCCAAAACAAAATTATCACAAATTCAATTTACCGTCATTCGTCCTCGAACTCTGCCAAAGCTTTTGAAAATAGGAATGTTCTTAAACATTTAAAATAAAAAAATAAATTTAATCTTCATGTGTTTGAAGTCCACTCAGCATTAGAAGTCAACTGGAATTTCATGTTGAGGAATATATGAGAATGTACGAGAACACGTCAATTTCATATCAAAAACAGGACCATCCCGTCTTCCACCAGTTATATGTTTCAAAGCACACGAAGGTCGAAACACCAATGAATATGATAAGGCTTTCCGAGAGTACTGTAGTTATCGGTCTCAGGATAGTATAAATATGTGAGTAACAAGCAGTTGTGTGGGTGAGGGGTCTAGACATATTTCAAAATACTTTGTCCTCATTGTGGTCTTCTGTCGTAATGAAATAATAAAATAAAATAAAAAAAACTATAATTAAGGAAATATGGCCATAAGAAGCATGGCAGTTGAAGAATACGGGATTGTTACACCATCAATCATTTGTACCGGGTCCTCCACCCTCCGCCTTAGTGGCCCTTGAGTGTTGCGTATCCAAATAAGACTTTACTAAGCCTAGTTCCGGCACCAATCAACCTAGTAGTGCATCGACACCAAAAATCGACAAACGTTGTAGGGAAAATTAGCTGCAATGAAACGGGAACTATACCTCGAGGAACTGGTTGACGTCCCATGGCACCATCACGAGTATTCCAGATGCTGTATAATTTCTGAAAAACAGGTGTTCTGGAATATCACCCCGGGAGACCTTAACACAAATTAGCTTCCTTGGTGAGAGCTTTCAGGTCACAGTTGAACTCCTATTTTGGGAACATCCATCCGGTTCGTAGCATCTAATATCTGCAACAGGAATGGATTGAAGGAACTGGTCAAGCAGGCTGCCATCAAGATGAAACACAATATCAATGATAACAAACTACATAATGAATTCGCCCTACAACAATTCCTGTACCTCGATAAGTACCCCAACAATGAACTTGTGAGAATTCATTGTTCGAACCCACCACTGTGGAGTCACCCGCAACCACCCCGGTGTAGTTTTAAGCAGGTCATGATGGCCTGGTGCCGAGCCCAGTGTGCAGGATAGCAAGGCTGGTGAGCAGAGCGAGTGTCGCCAATCAGGAGACACACGATGTGACATGGGACACGTGTCGTGGCACTCGGACAGGGGTTGTTTTGAACCACCTCAGAACTCTGTGCATGAGATTGTCAATTTGTTTCAGATGGGAACCACAAGAATAGAGGGTCACAAATGGACAAACATGATGCACAATGGTCATGGACAGATTAAGTTTTGTGAGTGAATAATAATTCCCCTTAGACCCTGTTTGAAGTATTTCCATCACCATATGCATTAGGTTTAGTGTGATGAATCGATCTTATCGCAAAACGTTCTGATCATTGTGCATCTCTGAATTGCACACATATTTCTACAGAATACTACCCGTCAGCATACAGCTGAAAATATTTTTTTGGAAATATTGGGTTATTACAAGAAAACTTTGCGATATAACAAGATAATTATTGTGTTTTTACGAGATGTTATTGCGTTATTATGAGATAAAATGGTGTTATAACAAGATATTGCATTATGATGAGATATTATTACGTTATTACAAGATATTATTACATTATTACGAGAAAGTATTGTGTTATTATGAGATGATTATTGGTTTATTACGAGATATGATTGCATTATAACAAGATAGAATTTATTATTACTAGATCTTATTGCATTATAACGAGATATGTTTGGGTTATTGTGATATATTATTGCATGTTGCGTTATAACAAGACATTATTGTTTTATTACGAAATATTATTTGCTATAACGATATATTATTGCATTAGAACAAGATATTTTTGCGTGTGTTATTACGGGGTGATCATAGTGTTAATACAATATGTTATTTCATCATAATTAAATTTTATTTTGTTATTACGAGATGATTATTGTTTTATAACAATATATTATTGCATTATAACGAGATAATTTCATTTATCCTAAATGAGAATTACGGCATCATGTCAGCCCTATATGCTGTTTATTGTGTAGCCTGTTTTTGGTCGACCAATATGACGATTCGATTTGGAAGCGCATAAGCTTCATTCAGAAGACTTGACATCGAATAAGAATATGATCCAAAACATCTCCCTGTCACAAATTAAGATTTTTAACAGGCATAATTAACACATTATTTTATCAGTCGGCTTGTATTTTGATCATCTGTATACCAGACGTCTTATTTCAATGATTCTACAAAGTTTACTGTCCTCAATTCTCGTTTCTTCAGTGAAATGTTTATTTTCATGCCCACCTGCCCACCCGCTAGTCTGACTGACAAACCCAGCCACCTGACCGTCCTAACACCCACCCGCTCATCCATCTGTCCATCCATCTGTCCATCTGTATGTCTGTCCTTTGCATATGTTGTGTTAACCTTTAAGCCTGAACCCCTCGGGAATGGTTGACTCCACTGTGTCGATTGAGACAAAATATGGCACCCAGGGGTAAATTAACCAGAAAAAAGAACATTAGATGGGTCCCCATCACCTCCAACCTTGTGTTAACTCCATAACATGATGAACTGTATTTCCACGTCGAGGTGTAGGCTGCTACGACTGACCAGGACAGTTTTGAAACCTAGAGTTACTTTGACCAAAAAACGCGGAATGAGATGTGCCCAATTGCATCCAATATTGCACTAGCCCTTCAACTAGTTTGCCTCTGCTGTAACTTTGCTGATCCAGACAAAATTTGACGTTTTAGGGTTACCTAACTAAGGAAGGAAAAATAGATAATTCCCTTGGCGTCCCATTATGTATTAGCCCATCAGCCCATGCAACTCTAAGCAGTGTTTTTGACTCCACTGTGCCTCAGCCAATCTAGACAAAATTTGAGATCCGGGTGTAATTTGACCCGGATAGAGACATTGTTTGGGACATGATCTTCTCCAATGTCACATTTTGACTTTAACATCTTTCACAACGACTGGGATGGTGCTGGATTTGTCATTTCCATGTCATCTGGAGCAAGATCTTTGCCACCTGGTTCCATCATGTAACACAACTACGACATCCGAGAATGTTCTCCCACGTTTCGGCTCCAGAACTCTGTAAACATTCCAAACATACAACTGGTAATTGTAAACTAAGTGAGAGGAATAACAACTGTACGGATATAAATGTAAACAAAACTGTCAGTTCTAATGAAGGGCGCAGACTTAATAAATGTAAAATAAAATTGAAATCCATTCAACGGACGAATAGACAGCAGAAGCAAAATAAAGGAATCTCAAATAAAGGAAAAAAAAACAAGGATAGCCTAAAAAACAATTGGCAAGTCTGTCAGAACAGGGAGTGAGACAGATAGTGAGGAATTAAGTCGGCCCAATTAAATTAATCTTTGGTGTTATGGTCAGAAGTAGGAGTAGTGTGGAAGTTCAGACCATTATACTCAATTTTGTCAGGGAATAAAACAATGTGACCAATGTCCAGTTAAGAGTCCCTACACCAAGGGTTGTACACAAATTCTGCCAAAGTGGCCTTTCCTGGAACAAGCATTGAGGAATATTGAGATAAAACTAAATTTAGTCATGAAAGATATCCTAGGATCATCTTAAAATAGAGAAAACACAGCTCCTCAAAAGAGCTCACAAGTAAATACATTGAATATAAATTGGGAAATAGAAAGCCAACTGTGTGGTATAACCATTTCAGACATAGAGCAACAGCAACATTCTAAGAAAAGTGAAACTTGGGAAATAAATTTTGGCACATCATCTCTAGATAGGGATAGCGTGATATTCCACATGGGAAAGCAAAAGATACAAGTTTTGCTCAACGTCAGGGGTCAGACCTTATGTATCAGCACAAAATTCTAGAAAAACATGATAAATTGCTCTTGTTTACTGGGGAACAGAAACGAATTACCAAAAACAGGCGCTTCGGGCACATGTGTCAGGCCCAGGAGATTGTTGCAAATTTATTTTTACACAAATAGAACAGCACAGTAACAATACTTTTTAGAGTCAGATGAACTGAATAGGAGTATGAGTTTTGGTTTAGATTCGATATCAGAAAACCTGAATGGTTAGCAGATGTTGACCCAGATTACAATATACCAGAACAAAGTTTGCCCAAAGAGCCCAAGAAAATAAATCTGAAAGATTTAGATATGAAATTGGAGCAGGAGAAAGATAGTAAACTTGTGGAGATTGAAAACAAATATATTAGTCATAATATCCCAGCCAATATCAGCAACAAATATAAGTTAATTGAAGGAGTGTCATATTATATTGGAGTCAAAGATGATGATGATCCTAGAGTGAGATTATGCATATCTGGTCCTTTAACAGATGAGGTGTTGACACAATACCATGACGACATCCAGAGATAGGTAAAGTGTATTATCATATATGCAGAACATTTTTCCACCAGAGCTATCATTATGTGGAAAAATTGTCTGTCTGTCGAGCGAGGAATACAAAGAAAACACACTTGCCCATGCAAGAAATAGACAGTGCACCATACCCATTTACTAAAATAGTATTGGATGCGAGTGGTCTGTTCCCACCCACATTGTAAGGGAACATATACATTGTAACGTTTTATAGATATGTATTCTAGTTGGCCTGAAGTGTTTCTGGTACCAGAAGGCAGAAACAATTTCGAATTTATTAATAAATCAAGTATTTCGAAGCTTTGGTTCTCCATTGAAAATGTTAATAGACAATGGGTGCAAAAATTGTAATGATGTTTTGATATACTTGACTGAAAACTTAAAAATCTATCATGTAATCACTTCAAAGTACCACCCTCATAAAAATGGAGAGGTTTCACAGGAAGCTAAACAATGTCTTAGCAAACATGTCACAAAAAGACCTTAAAGTTTGGAATGTGTTTATTAACTAGGTTCATGCATCCTTCAGATTTAATGGGAGCATTTGGATATAATTTTTGGGGGGTGCCGGACAAAATGACAGGTACAAACTGACTCCTGTTGGATATTTGTAGCCCCTGCCGGACAGGGGTAAAGTCTTTCTGGTAAAGAATAGGTGTCATCCACTAAAATTAGCCCCGGGTTTGACATTCTAATTATGTATAAGAAAATATAACACATACCTTGAAGGGTTTATACCATATCATTGATAAGTCAGTGTGACGACAGTACTTCAATTGGAAACACTGCATTCTGGTTGCTTTTGACAATTGTAAATACGGAAATTCTAATCAAGGGGAGGCACTGTATGTTCGATAGGTTGTGGGACTAATCCCCTGGGAAGTGTCCATCTACAAAATCCAGGAAATAAACTGTTATGAATTTGTACTTTCAATGAACAAAAATAGAGGTGAGCCATAATTCACCCACCATTCCCACTTAACTATGAAAATTGGCCTCGGATAGAGTGACGGGCACAAGCAACTGGCCGTCTGACAAACGCATAACTGAGTCGGACTTTGTCCGTGTCCGACCTATTTTATACTGGCTTGGGAATGAGTCATTTGCATTCTCTCCCCACTACCTGCTGTATGCAAGCGATGTGCTTTTTTCCTTATATATAATCTTAAAACCCAGACAGAAATATGTGGGGCGGAGCCCCATACAATTGCATACAAGACCCGAAAAGGCAGTCTCCCAACAACAAGCCCAATGGCAGAACCATGCCATGAAGTAACAGCGATAAGGAAATGCAAAAGCTAAAGATATGCAGTCTAGTAAACTGTAATAAAGACATTAGGAACACAAATTGTAGATCAGTGTATGACAGAATTATTGAGAAGATAGAGTGCTGTCAGAATTCTATCAGGTACTAATGTACGGGATTTTCCCATTGTTTAAATTGCGAAATATGTCAATCGTTTACAGGTTGTCACCTGGGTTCCAATGTGTTCTATGTGCCAGTAGGCACATAGAACTCATTGGAAGTCAGTGGACGAGGTAACACAGCAATATCACAGATGAGTGCATTCCTGTGAATCCAACATTATTATGATTCTATTAAAACTTGTTTCAGTATTTCAAAATAGTCACTGAAAATCTAGTAGAAAACCTGCAGGACGTCAATTATACAGCCACTGTTTAGAGATAATATATAAATAATGAGTGCCATTTGCCGTTGCGTATTGTAGATTGCCATAATTGAGGAGTTCTTTGTAAACCTTCAGTTACCTGACTGTTGAGTTCTGCAGACAACTGGCACTCCTGATGCATACTTCGCCAAACCATAATAACAGTCATTCGGGAGCTGGCGACTCTACTGAGAGTATGGGCGATTGACTCCCAGTGCCACTAGTTTGATTTTCATAGGAGATGTGTGCTCCAAAATGGTGTATGCTTTCCTCAGCTGAATTTGACAGAAGTCGACTGATATGACTATATTAGCGAAGGTACTGATTCAGTTCCTTGACTGATCCGCATCCGAACAGAGGTAAAAGTAATTGGTATGCACTGGCTCATTACCGGAGCCACGGTGTTCTAATTTTTTGACTGGTCTAACGCCCTAATACCTGAGGGGGGGGGGGGGGGTTGTCCATCACCAACTAGGCGGATCCCCAGATGGCGGGTAGAGAACGGCCCCCGTCCGGGACGACTCGCGTTGTGTCCTTGGGCAAGGCACTTTATCCTGGTTGCCTACATGGGCGCACGATGACGCCGTGTACCAAGGCGTACTGCACGTCAATGATGCACATGTCTCCAATCACTGTAACCATGCCCGGACGGAGATTGAACAGCGTTAGAATGTTGAGGGGTTGGCAGTTGTCGTCGATGCTCGGTCGTTCTCTCCGGGTACTTCAGATTCCTCCACCCGTAAAACTGTCACAGCCACGACTAGCCATTGTCCATAAGTATGTGACCTTAAAGACTAATAAAGTAAATATACCCCAACAGATGTTCGAGACTGCAACATGATCACAAGAGATAATAAAATTGATAGTACACTGTTTGATAATTTAAAGAAATGTGACTTTCTGTTTGTAGATAAACAAAGAAGAACATTAGAAAAGAATTTTGATGAAAATATAATGTAATATAATTATATATGAAAACATATTGAGTTAAAGATAAAAAAAGATTAACCAACTTTGCGGAATGGTAGTGAGAGATATATATAAGCTAATGATGTTCGATTGATGTTAAAATGTACATGTGGACGTTGTGGTATTAGTAAGACAGAATTTGTCAAGTCTACTCATGGTGGAAATATAGATGTACATTCTATCATTGGTAAACTCCCGAGATCAAAGTGAGGTTTTACACCTGCACAATATATGTATATGGGACACTATAACCATTTGGATAAACAATTCGAGTATGATAAAGAGACTGGAGAAGTAACTAAATGGTATGTTCAGCCTTATAATAAGGTTGATGAAATTTCAGCTAAACATGAAATATGCGTAAAATAAAGGGAGAATGTGATATAACTGTGCTTAAATCATTAGATGATATTCCATATTGAGAAATGCCTAAATGGGGATCTACTGCTCACTTTCTAATTAATACTAAACAAATCTGGATTTGGAATGAAACAGTCAAAAAAACGGAAAAGGACGTTGCGTGTAAAAAATAAAGATTTGCAACCGTTTGCCAATGAATTACATACACCCATAAGACGTAAATTTGCTCAAGGCCGTGTAATTGTAAATCATATTGATGAGGTATGGGCTTCTGATTAAGTTGAAATGCAACAATTCAGTGAATGGAATAGATATCGTCTGATGGTGAGAGATGTATTTTCAAAGTATGGTTGGATCGTTCCACTGAAATACAAGAAAGGAACGCCTAAGTTTCTTTTGACTGAAAAGGGTCGTGAGTACTTTAATATACATTTTAAGGATCTAATAGAAGATCATAATATAAAATTGTATTTTACAAAAACGAAGACAGAAGTAGCATGGTAGAAAGACAGAAGAGGACAATGAAAAAGAAAATGTAGAAACAATTTACAGTTAAATATTCAACACAGTATTTATATAGGTTACCAAATTTAATAAAGGAGTATAGCAATGGAAAACATAATTCTATGTTTAATTAACACCTGAAGCATCAAAGCAAAAGAATGATGTTTTAGTATATGTGAATGTATATGGTGATTTAAAGACACAAACCCCAAAACCAACATTTAAAATTGGTGATAAGGTGAGGATATCAAAAAATAAAAGAAAGCTTTTTGGTAAAGGATATACACCAAATTGGACAAAAAGATTTTCATTGTTGATAAAATCCAACATACAATTCTATAATGTATGTAATAAATGATCTAAATAATAAAATTATACCAGGTTCATTCTACAAGCAAGAATTATTAAAAGCCGAACAAGATGTATTCTGTATTGATAAAGCCATCAAACGAAATTATAAAATAAAAACTTGCATTAGTTAAAATGAAAGGATATGCAGATGTGTTCAAAAGTTGGATACCTTTGAAAGATGTTGTAAATATGTAATAATATTAGTTCTTCTTGAATGAATTTATTTATAATCCAAACAAAAATGGTAAGTGCACATAAAAACACTTAAAGAACTAACACTATACATATATAGATAAATGAATCAGAAAATAAATGAGTGTAATAAAATTAATAATAATGAATTAAAGGAAACTGGTGAGTTTTATTGTGGCTTCTGTTGTGAGCAAATAATAGAATTTACACCAAGAAGTTGAAATGAGTTATAGACTATTACAAAAATAAACATGAAATAAGTGAAAATGGAACACATATATATCGAAATTGTAGTTCTGTTTTATTAGTTCCATCTTATTCCAATTCTTGTCAGACTGTAAGATTTAATCAACGGAACTACAAGATAATGAATATATTATCGGATTCTAAAATCCAAATATCTCAAAAGGATCGAGCAATCATCATTACTACAAATAAATAAAATAGAGTATTATTTTTTAGATAGAATCCAGAACGTAAAAGATTAACAGAATTAGATTTTCAAATACACAAAATTATTAAACAAATCAACATGCCATATATCATAAATTTTAAGGTAAAAAAGAAAAACACTCATCAAGTAAGAACAAATGTGAGAAGGTTTTAAAAGAGTTTTGTAAATACATATTATTACTTAAGAGCCACTACCAACAAAAAAGTGCATAATATATTATTTTTCAGTTTCAAATATAGGAAAGTAAGATTTCATAGAGTAATGATCCAAACAAATCACGAACAAGATTATTGGTAGTCTGTTAGACTTTTCTACGATCCAAATTAGGAAGGTTTAATCACATTTCATCTTTATACAAAAATGGTTCGGACCTTCGCTTCCTACACAATAACGGGTACAAGGAGGATGTGGAGTTGATCAATCTCCTTTGGCTCATTATTAGTTTCAAGGACAGAACAAGTTAAAGTTTCCTCTGGCGAGATAAGTCAAAGGTATTACCCTGTTCCTATAACAACGGCGCATGTTTAGCATTACAACAAACCCGCCACGTACCTATCATAACTTCATCATGCAGTGATTTCCCCTCGAACGAGAATGTAGAAGAAGGGGCGTCTGAGTCATAGGCCATGGGTCGACACCAAAATATTGTAAACTACAGTACTTCCAACTTCCAGTGAAAGTTCTTGTAAAACGGACACCTTGTTCTTCCTTGAGGTGGGTTCAGGGGCCACGGAGGACGGAATCCAGGGTAGTTGAGGATCCAATATAGATGGACCAATATAAGATGACCTAAATATTTCTGGCGTCGTCACTAATTTGTATACCGTATACCACCCAGTTAATGTAACAAGACGCCCCAGGAGCCTTGATCGCTCACCGGACAAAGTGGTTCAAATAAGTATTTGGGGGTCACATTCAGTTAGACATGCTTCATCAACACTACAAAGGAATGAAGTCATGAGAAACAAATTTTATGGAACTAGGGCCATGGCTTGACCAAACTTGAATCTTACTCCCTAAGGATGGGATGGTGCATACCAAATATCAAAAGCATTCATCTGCTGGATCTGAAGAAGAAGATTTTTAAAGAAAGTTCCTCATTTTGAACTAAGTTATCATTCGGGCTCCGATAGTGAGACCAAATATGAACCTAGGGACTTGGCTTGAACAAACTTGAATCTCACCCCCTAAGGTTGCTGCATGCCAAATATCAAAACATTCCGACTGATGAATCTGAAGAAGAATATTTTTAAAGAAAAATATTGACTAAGTTATAATTCGGGTTCTCAAAGGGAGCCCAGATATGGACCCAGGGACTTGGCTTTAACAAACGTGAATCTCTCACCCCCACCCCCAAGGGTGCTAAACACCACGTATCAAAACATTC
The DNA here is from genome assembly GCA_031216915.1 of Pictodentalium vernedei. NCBI lineage: Eukaryota > Metazoa > Mollusca > Scaphopoda > Dentaliida > Dentaliidae > Pictodentalium > Pictodentalium vernedei. The sequence goes on along the minus strand of CM062296.1, from coordinate 835,230,859 downwards.
CGACTGCTGGATCTGAAGAAGAAGATTTTTTAAGAAAATTGCTCATTTCGAACTTAGTTACAATTAAAGCTCCCACAGTGAGCCCAAATATGGACCTAGGGACATGGCTTGAACAAACTTGAATTCCCCCACCCCCCCCCCCCCCCCAAGGATGCTGCATACCAAATATCAAAACGTTCCGACCGCTGGATCTGAAGAAGAAGATTTTTAAAGAAAATTCCTCATTTTGAACTAAGTTATAATTCGGGCTACCACAGTGAGCCCAAATATGAACCCAGGAACTTGGCTTGAACAAAATTGAATCTCACGCCCCCCCCCCCCCCCCCCCCCCCTAAGCATTCTACATACCCAATATCAAAAAATTCTGCCTGCTGGATCTTGAGAAGAAGATTTTTAAAGAAATTTGCCTGAAATGCATTCACTAAGTTCAAATTGGGATCCTATACTGAGCTCAAATATGAACCCAGGGGGCCGATTTGAACAAACTTGAATCAGATCCACACACCAATGTTGCATACCAAATATCAAAATATTTTGCCTGCTGGATCTGGAGAAGAAGATCTTTTTAAGAAATTTGCCTGAAATGCACTAAGTTTGAATTCGGGCTTCTATACTGAGCCCGAATATGAATCCAGGGGGCCGATTTTGAACAAACTTGAATCAGATCCACCCCACAATGTTGCATACCACATATCAAAAGATTCTGCCTGCTGGATCTGGAGAAGAAGATTTTTTAAGAAATTTGCCTGAAATGCACTAAGTTCAAATTCGGGCTTCTATACCGAGCCCAAATGTGAATCCATGGGGCCGATTTGAACAAACCTCAATCAGATCCATCCCACAATGTTGCATACCAAATATCAAAAGATTCTGCCTGCTGGATCTGGAGAAGAAGATTTTTTAAGAAATTTGCCTGAAATGCACTAAGTTTGAATTCGGGCTTCTATATTGAGCCCGAATACGAATCCAGGGGGCCGATTTTGAACAAACTTGAATCAGATCCACCCCACAATGTTGCATACCAAATATCAAAAGATTCTGCCTGCTGGATCAGGAGAAGAAGATTTTTTTAAGACATTTGCCTGAAATGCACTAAGTTTGAATTCGGGCTTCTATACTGAGCCCGAATATGAATCCAAGGGGCCGATTTTGAACAAACTTGAATCAGAGCCACCCCACAATGTTGCATACCAAATATCAAAAGATTCTGCCTGCTGGATCTGGAGAAGAAGATTTTTTAAGAAATTTGCCTGAAATGCACTAAGTTCGAATTCGGGCTTCTATACCGAGCCCAAATGTAAATCCATGGGGCCGATTTGAACAAACCTCAATCAGATCCATCCCACAATGTTGCATACCAAATATCAAAAGATTCTGCCTGCTGGATCTGGAGAAGAAGATTTTTTAAGAAATTTGCCTGAAATGCACTAAGTTTGAATTCGGGCTTCTATACTGAGCCCGAACATGAATCCAGGGGGCCTATTTGAACAAAATTGAATCAGATCCACCCCACAATGTTGCATACCAAATCTCAAAAGATTCTGCCTGCTGGATCTGGAGAAGGAGATTTTTTTAAGAAATTTGCCTGAAATGCACTAAGTTCGAATTCGAGCTTCTATACCGAGCCCAAATGTGAATCCAGGGGGCCGATTTGAACAAGCTTGAATCAGATCCACCCCACAATGTTGCATACCAAATATCAAAATATTCTGCCTGCTGGATCTGGAGAAGAAGATTTTTTAAGACATTTGCCTGAAATGCACCAAGTTCCACTTTGCACTAAGTTTGAATTCGGGTTTCTATACTGAGCCCGAATATGAATCCAGGGGGCCTATTTAATCAAAATTGAATCAGATCCACCACACAATCTTGCATACCAAATATCAAAAGATTCTGCCTGCTGGATCTGGAGAAGAAGATTTTTTTAAGAAATTTGCCTGAAATGCACTAAGTTTGAATTCGGGCTTCTATACTGAGCCCGAATATGAATCCAGGGGGCCGATTTTGAACCAACTTGAATCAGATCCACCCCACAATGTTGCATACCAAATATCAAAATATTCTGCCTGCTGGATCTGGAGAAGAAGATTTTTTAAGAAATTTGCCTGAAATGCACTAAGTTCGAATTCGGGCTTCTATACCGAGCCCAAATGTGAATCCATGGGGCCGATTTGAACAAACCTCAATCAGATCCATCCCACAATGTTGCATACCAAATATCAAAAGATTCTGCCTGCTGGATCTGGAGAAGGAGATTTTTTTAAGAAATTTGCCTGAAATGCACTAAGTTCGAATTCGAGCTTCTATACCGAGCCCAAATGTGAATCCAGGGGGCCGATTTGAACAAGCTTGAATCAGATCCACCCCACAATGTTGCATACCAAATATTCTGCCTGCTGGATCTGGAGAAGAAGATTTTTTAAGACATTTGCCTGAAATGCACCAAGTTCCACTTTGCACTAAGTTTGAATTCGGGCTTCTATACTGAGCCCGAATATGAATCCAGGGGGCCTATTTAATCAAAATTGAATCAGATCCACCACACAATCTTGCATACCAAATATCAAAAGATTCTGCCTGCTGGATCTGGAGAAGAAGATTTTTTTAAGAAATTTGCCTGAAATGCACTAAGTTTGAATTCGGGCTTCTATACTGAGCCCGAATATGAATCCAGGGGGCCGATTTTGAACAAACTTGAATCAGATCCACCCCAGAATGTTGCATACCAAATATCAAAAGATTCTGCCTGCTGGATCTGGAGAAGAAGATTTTTTAAGAAATTTGCCTGAAATGCACTAAGTTCGAATTCGGGCTTCTATACCGAGCCCAAATGTGAATCCATGGGGCCGATTTGAACAAACCTCAATCAGATCCATCCCACAATGTTGCATACCAAATATCAAAAGATTCTGCCTGCTGGATCTGGAGAAGAAGATTTTTTAAGAAATTTGCCTGAAATGCACTAAGTGTGAATTCGGGCTTCTATACTGAGCCCGAATATGAATCCAGGGGGCCTATTTGAACAAAATTGAATCAGATCCACCCCACAATCTTGCATACCAAATATCAAAAGATTCTGCCTGCTGGATCTGGAGAAGGAGATTTTTTAAGAAATTTGCCTGAAATGCACTAAGTTCGAATTCGAGCTTCTATACCGAGCCCAAATGTGAATCCAGGGGGCCGATTTGAACAAACTTGAATCAGATCCACCCCACAATGTTGCATACCAAATATCAAAATATTCTGCCTGCTGGATCTGGAGAAGAAGATTTTTTAAAACATTTGCCTGAAATGCACCAAGTTCGACTTTGCACTAAGTTTGAATTCGGGCTTCTATACTGAGCCCGAATATGAATCCAGGGGGCCTATTTGAACAAAATTGAATCAGATCCACCCCACAATCTTGCATACCAAATATCAAAAGATTCTGCCTGCTGGATCTGGAGAAGGAGATTTTTTAAAAATTTGCCTGAAATGCACTAAGTTCGAATTCGAGCTTCTATACCGAGCCCAAATATGAATCCAGGGGGCGATTTGAACAACTTTGAATCAGACCCATACCAAGATCCTGCATACCAAGTATCAAAAGATTCTGCCCACTGGTTCTGGAGAAGAAGATTTTTGAATAATTGTTCTATAATTCATACAGTGCTATCAGAGTTATGCCCTATACAGAGCCTCCAAGGGACGTGGCCATTTCATTTGAACAAACTTGAATTGCCATATAGTAATGAACAGCCACATGAAGTTTCGTGAAAATCGGACCAGTGGTTTCAGAGGAGAAGTCGTTTGAAAAATGTTCACGACGACGTACGACGGACGCCGGACGACGGACGGCAAGTGATAAGTTGATCTCCCTTCGGTGAGCTAAAAAGTGAAACTCTTTGTTGACTTCCACTTGAAGAAAATAGTTTGCAATTGGTTCGCGATCTCTGATTGCAATGACCAATTGGAACTCATTTAACAAATTCCACTTGATCTGCTTGGGATCGTGAAGTCTGCAAGAGTTTACGACTATTTTGGTACGGTTGGATACCATGAAAACTTCCTCCGGGTACTAAATCTTCCAGTTGAACGTTATGATTGTTTGGTTACTAAGTATCGGTAAAGCAAATATTAGTGTCAGTCATCGAAGTCTTTCAAAAGTTTTCATTAATGAAAAGGATGAACAAAGAGTTAGATCATGTTCCAAACAGTCAGGTAAACGTTATGTTTTTTTATTACTGATACAACCCGGTTCTTCTTTAATTAAAACTTTGGTGCTGATGATTTTTCTTACCTGGTAAACGTATGCGTGAGCATCACTGCCAATGTGTTGATTACGACAACACCACGGCGACTGTACTGTAGTCTCCCAGTTCATAAAATGGATCAAGGTCAGGATCCTATTATAACAGGCATTAGAGTCTGTCATAGAAATCTTTAAAAAAGTTCTGTTGTACCGTGAATGAAAAGACTGAACAACCATAATAATAATAATTCATAGATTGAAATTATTTCCCAAATAGTCAGTTATTTATAATTGATTTAACTTACAGTATTTGTAAATTGTGTAATCCTTCCATTCCTCCCCTCGATATGTTCGCTATCTTGTTATACTGTAATTGACTGAAAAAAACATCAAACATGAAAGGAATATTTTCATCCTGACTAACCTGAAGATTGATAACAATATGGCTATGTTATCTCCTCGAGATATATTGGTTTGTACTATGTTGTTCCAATGGTGTATACAGTTCAGGTTATATTTTTATATCGTGAAAAATACAAATCTAAATCTGAATTGGAAATCGGGTTTTTAAAACTAGCAGAACTTTTTCTACTCGGCTGACCTCCAACTTCTTTGAGGTGAAAAAGGGATATGTTTTGTACATGTATTTTATTTATTAGTTTTGTGGGTTGTTGAGAGACCGAATAAAAATTGATTTTTCTGGTCAATAACTAAAAATGTATGTGCCTTTGCCGAAACGTAAAGTCATCTATTTCAAGAAATGATTTCGAAACAGCAGTACTCTGTGTTCAGTTTCGTTTCGTTTGCTCCCTGGTACATATTAACATCTTTCAGCAAATTGACTATCAGCACTACTTTAAAACACAAGGGATAAAAGTCTGTAATGACCGTTCCGTAAAGTACAACATTAGTGCCATACACTGAATCGCTAACGCCTGATCAATACCACAAAGTGATCAATGAAATTATTGATGTGAAGAATGAATAGAAGTTTATCAGTAATGACGTTTTATCTCGACTGTCTTCTACTAAACTTTGAATCATAAACTGACGTACGGATTGACAATGTAATGTTTATGACTGCAACTTTCATAAGTATGGTGAAAGGATATTGTCGTTTCAAAGTGGTGCATCATATCAAAGTGCACTCTGAATTCCACATAGATTATTTGAAGTGCAAAATGTAAAGTCTTTTGATATCAGACTAAACAGTTGTGGCCCCGAAACGCCAAGACTGCATAAAACATACCGAATATTGAATATCGTACGCGCGATATTAGACATTACGCAACATAATTCATTTTTATTAGGTTAACAATATTTTATTTTAACGTCATTCAATAAACATGCAGTTGAATAAAGTTACCGACAGCAGCTTTTGATAAAACATTGCGTTACGTCTGCGCATTTTTACAGTTGTGCGTTCCATTCACAGGCAGCGTGGTGGCTCAGTGGTTACGATGTTGGACATCAAACTGAAATGTCCATGGTTCGATCTCCGCCAGGGGTAACTACGTTATGTCATTGGGCAAGACACTTAATCCCGATTATCCACGTGGTAGCCCACGTAAGCAGCCATGATGCGAAGTAATCGCCATGGTCCTCCGTGGCGTCAGTTGGCATATACAGCGTTGACTGTTAGGGTGACAGACGTTTCCGTCGTCTATTTCCTTTTCTCGGGGTCGCCCTCTTGGTTTCTATGACGCAGGCGGTTATATACTTAATACCAAACAGTACGGTGTTCAAATCAATATAAAGCACATGCACAGAGAAAAGTGACTTTAAACACGGTGAAAAGAAACTCTTCAACCGATCCCAAACTTGGTTTTCCAGTAGTCAAATATCGTTCACATCACATCTAATACGGAAAAGGGTCACAGAAGTCGACGGAATTAATCTTCCCTTATATTCCATTAACATTTTACTGATACAGATAGTAGACGATAATTGCCACCCCCGAAAGAAAAAAATCCAAAATAAAAAAAAAACAAAAAACATTGCCCCCCTCCACCCAACCACCACCCCGCCCCCCCCCCCCCCGACCTCCAAAAAAAATCAAAAAACAAACACAATTCCTCGAATAACTAAACGTTTTCATTTTTTTCTTTTTCTCGGAACATATCTTATGAATCTTTATTGGGACAAGCTGAAAAATGAACAGTGCTGGCCAGTTGTCATCTCAGCTACAAGGGTAAATTAGACATTACGTGATAAAAATCTGAAATGCGTCATGATTTGACATAAAATTTCTGAATCTTGTTAACTAATCGATCCTGTATATCATGATAAAGGCAACATCAAAACACATTAGCAAATTAAATGAAGTGAAGAGAGTTTAACGTTAGATCTCATGACAATATTTTCCGAGGGTTAAATAGCTGTACGATAGTAGTAGGAGAGCGATGGATCAGCCCCGGTTGGCCGAACCCCAGCCCGGTCCCCGTGAGAGACGTCATAATCACATGACCTAGTGACGTCATGTTGTGTTGTCATGGTAACGCGCATGAGCAACCATCTTGTAACGTCATCCCCATAGTGATACATGGTGTTAGTGCGCATGTTAGTGCGCATGCGCATCGCATGATGTTAGGGTGATACGTGTTTTCGTCGTCCATTTTGTATACTGAAGTCCGCCATCTTGGTTCCCATGGTAGCACGAAGTTGCTATATTATCCAAAGGCTTACAATAAGACGGGGATATATTCGGAGGGTATGTTCCTTTGTACAAGAGTAATTTCACGATTCGTAGAATTACCCAAATAAACCCGAGAATTTGTACTATATATATACAATACTGTTCGGCTATCCGACCGTGTTCTTTACTTCAGTAGAGTAGAAGAACCCATCGTGTGGAACAGCTTTGCTCATTGTCATTATATTTAGCTTTTCTGGTCTGTTCTGGTTCAGATAACTTCACTTCCCCCCCCCCGTAATTTCTTGCAGAATTATCCTCCCCTTATTACAACAAAGTCCTGTACGATTCTCATCACCACTGTATCCAATGGCCACGTCCCATGGAATCCTTTTTGGGAAAATGTCTCTAGTTATGGAATCCATTTTTATCGTATCAGGCCATGAGGGCCATGTTAAAATCCCCCAATGAAGTCTAATTAACTATCCCTCTTGGCCTCATATCGGTATTTAATGGCCATGTCCCATGGAATCCCTTTTTGGGAAAACATCTGGCCTCAGGCACCCCTTTTTATCGTATGAGGCCATGAGGGCCATGAGAAAATTTCCCCAATGATGTCTAATCTACTCCCCTCTTAGCCCCGTTTTGGCTGCGGCCATAATAGATATGACAAAATCACCCACTGAGATCTAATTTACTATCCCTCTTTGCCTCCTCACGGTATTTAATGGCCACGCCCCGTGGAATCCCTTTTTGGAAAACATATGGCCTTCGGCACCCCTTTTTCTGAAATGAGGTCATGAGGGTCATGAGGAAAAAAAAAACAACCAGGCCTAATTTACCATCCCTATTAGCCTCATCTCGGTATTCGAGAATACCTGACAGTGTACGTTTGGAGTATACCTTTTATACGATACTTGTAGAAACCTTACATCCGAACACTTCATGCTGCATCCGGGTACTTCTGTTGGGAAAAGTATAAAAAGTGTGCAAGCTCGGCTTAAACCTCATTTTTGTCCTGATCGTCGTCGAGTGAAGACATGTTACCAGTTCGGTGTAGATACTGTTCCAAGTTATTTTCGGGATCGGATAATGCCAAAAGATACCAGAAGAACCATCGTCGGCTCCACTGCAGATATTGTACGAGGTTGTTTACCCGCTCATTCAGTGCTCGTGGGCATGACGACAATCACTGCCCAAGAAGAACAGAAGGGCTGACATATACTGACGATTCAATCACCGACCAGAATAAAGTAATTTTATAATGTTTACGCCTTGCTGGCAAGGGGAAAATCGATGCCGTTCTACGCGCTGCTGATGGAGATTTGATTACCTGTTTATGTAAATGTGCTACCAACATCCTCGAAGATAAGATACTACTGAATTTGGCTTAATTTGATGACCTGCGAAAATGAGAACATGTATTGAAGCTGCTGACAGATGATGGAATTTCTACCAATATAAAAAGTAGTATATTACGAAAGAGTTGCTTTCTCTAGGCGCTTATCACCCGAGTCCTAGCTTTCAGGGAATACAGTAGTTACCGGCCTCAGGAAAGTATAAATACGAGAGTAACAAGCTTTTGAGGGCGAGGGGCCTTGACATGGGACAAAAATCTTTGTCCTCTTTGTGGTCTTCTGTCGTAATTAAATAATAAAATAAAGCAATAAAAAGAACATTATAATTAAAAAATTGACCATAAGAATCATGGATCTACACTCCACTCATTATTCGTACAGGGTCCTCCACCTACACCACTCCTTCGTGGTTGCCTCTGAGTGCTGACTATCCCGGTAAGACTTAAGCCTACTTCCAACACCAATGAACCTAGATGTGCTCTTGACACCTAAAATAACCGACAAACGTTGTAGTGCCAATATCTGGAATGAAAGGGGAAATCTACAACAAAGAAGTGGTCGATGCCCAAGAGCACCGTCACGAGCATTCTAGAACCTCTATATTGTCCGAAAAACAAACTGTGCTGAAAATCACCGCGGGAGATTTTGCGAAAATTAGGTTCCTTGGGGAGAGCTGTCATGGCACAATTGAACTCCAACTTTGGGAACATCTATTGGTTTGGTAGCATCTAACATCTGCGACAGGAATAAACCGAAAAAAACTGGTTAAGCAGACAGCCATCCAAATGAAACACAATATGAGTGATCACCAACTACAGAAGGAATTAATCCTACAGCAAAGTGGGGCCACACAGCCAGTGCCACGAAAAGTATCCGCAAAAATGAACTTGTGAGAATTCATTGTTCGAACCGAACCCCGTGGAGTCACCTGTAACCACTCATGCTCATGGAGACCAAAACGACTAGTGTACCATAAGCAGCAGACTTCACTTTCCTTATACTCACAATACTATCCCTTGATGGACAAACAAATAGCGTACCGTAAACGAGGAACATCACTTGCCTAACACAGACAATACTTGCTCAAACAACTAGCGAACCATAAGCGAACGACTTTACTTGCCTGATGCAAACAATACTTCCTGATGATGGTCAAATAACTAGCGTACTATGGGCGACAGACTGGCTGATATAAACAATATGCTTGAGCACATCAAGATTATGCCTAAAAGGAAGTCGATTATGTTTTCCCACTCTCTTTCCTGGTTGCCCGCTTTACTCCACTCCAGGTTCAGAAGAACCCTCTATTTTGGAACTTCATGAGAAACTGAGTACCCTCTTTCTTGATCAATATGTTATCGTGTTTCGCTGGTTAACCGGACAAGTTGGTATCTCAGTTAACACCAGCGCAGGCTGTGCAGTAAAGTAGAATTCAACCAAACCAATCACTCATTTCAAGATTCTATTCTGAAATTACACATATTATTAAATACGTCAAATTTGTGCGCAAGCGAAATGAGATGAGGTGACAACGAACCAGCTCTATTGCATCCGACCAAACAATTTTGATCACTACTCGTCTAATAACCTTTGTGGAAAAGATCATACAGTTTTGACACGATGTCATATTGGTCACACAAAACTTGCACATTCCTTTTTGTCAGAGGTTAATATCGTCGTGTGAGAACCAAAAGGTTCTATCTCCCAATTTTTATTTTTGTGGAAAACGGAGGTTGAAGTTTCGTGACCGGATTTACCATAGTAATATTTTTTTTGGAGATGGTGATCATGTTGTCGAACGTTCGAGTATACTGAATTCTCATTTCATATGCAGTTTTATAACTATTACCTCAGTCGTGTTTTAATAAACTACGATAATATATCTGAAGATATAACTTTTTACTTACAAAACTGTCGTTTCGTTTCCGAACTATAATGCACATGGAGATAGAATTTGATGATTTAGCTCAGCCGCAAGTTATTAGTGTGTGGGGCAGGGTAGGTGTGGGAGGCTTTGGTTGTGGGGAAATTATGTTTTGCCCCCTCGATGATTTTTCTCATTCGAATTTATGCTACTTCAGTACTAATATTCACTCAAAATAGTACTGCTCGACATTATTTTGAGTAATTATCCAGTTCTCGGACACTTCTCGCTGGTTTGATAATGAATGTAAACAGGCTATAAAGGATCGCAAAAAAAGTTATTCTCAGCCCAAATTTATCCTACATTGTGTGGGATGGAGGTGGGATGTTTTAGGTTTTGTTATGCCCCCCGAAAATTTTTCTCATTCGAATTTATGCAACGTCAGTACTAATATTCACTCAAAAGAGTACTGCTCGACATTATTTCCAGTAACTACCCAGTTCTCGGATCCTTCCGACTAATTGCTCCGTGCTGTAGCGGGCCCGTTAGTAAGATCAATGAAAACACTTCATACGATCCAGGTGTGAATATGCTGGGCTTGATATTGTTCCCTTCCGGAATGTAGGATATCACACACGACACCTATGGACAGATTCATAAAGTATGTCTCAAGTTATTTATTTATTTATTGATGTTTAACGCCACGTCTGCAGCAAAGGCTATATCGTGGCGAGAAAATGGAGGAAGATAAAATATGTTATTGTCAAGTACAAAGCTAAAAATTTGAATAAAAATAGAAAACAATTACAGTAAACATGTTAAGGACAGGAGAGATTTGGATAACAATGAGTAATGAGAATAAATTATAAATCAACCTGATGAATTGAAAAAAAAATGCGATGAGGCGACAAATAACCTGCTCTATTGCATCCGACCAACCAATTTTGATCACTACTCGTCCAATAACTTTTGTAGAACAGATCATGCAGTTTTGGCACGACTTACACATTCCTTTTTTAATAAATCAACCTGATGAATTGAAACTTGAAGAGTCTAGATTAAAAATATAAAAACGATCTTAAAATCTAGTGAAAAGGTTGATTACTTTCAGAAATGATAGAATTTTGTAACGGGATTGTATGATAAAACAGATCACTTAGTGATCCTACCGTAACGTACTGCCCTCTAACATGATCAAAATTAGTGCAATGTAAAAGAATGTGCGACACTGACAGCACCTGCTGGCAAGGAGCACACGATGATCGAATACAACCCTCTAACATAAAGGCATGGGGAAGCCGTGTAGGGCAAATATGATATCGCGTGAAAACTGCGGGGTCCTTTCTACAAAGGTTACCAGACGGGTAGTGATCATAAATATTTCGTCACAATCGAAGGAGCTTGTTATTTGTCGCTCTATCCCAATCCGCCTGTTATACAGATTTGATGGAGTTACTGATATGCGGTTTCAAGTCACGGAAAGGGATGTTAAAATCAGTGAGAGGCTTGGTTAAAGCCTGTTTTGCTGAATTGTCTGTCCTGTTACCAGCGATACCTACATGTTCGGGTAACCACCAAAATACGATATCATATTAGTCAGACATGACAGTATTCAACTTCTCGCAAAGTTCTAAAATGAGAGGGTTTTTCAAGCTGGGGTTGAGTAAAAGTAAGCAAAGAGGAAAGAGAGTCGGAAAAGATGATCGACTTCTTTTCCTGTACATTCTCGATGTTCTCCAGCGTCAGTTGTAATGCTTTAACTTCAGCTGTGAAAACAGAACTTTTATTGGGTATTCTGATTGAGGAGACAGCTGACGATACTTTGTCACCATCTTTAGATCCATCTGTACATATCCTTATATATGCACTATACATGATATGATTTCGGCATATTTTTGTTTAAACTGCAAAGAATTTGTTAGATCTTTTGACAGAGACATGCTCCAAAATAAAAGTAGGTTTTTATAAAATGCCACAGTGGAATGTGTGGCTTACGGTTTTCTTTTAACGAAATAGATTCAATTGATTTGGACTCCGTACGGGCTTAATTCGAATTCCTAAAGGAGGAATTTGTTTTTTGTGTCTGTTGAAAAAATGCAACATGTTGGGGGTCCTGAAGAAATTATAAGCAGGATCAGATGCATTTGCTAAAAGTTTAGTTACATATTGGAAAGACAGTTTAATTCGTTTAATTTGGCGCTTCTCAAGAGAAGGCTCCCCTGCTTCAGGAAGCATCTAATCTGTTGGTTATGTTCCGAAAGCACCAACGCTGATTCTAATGCCACTATTATGAATGACATCAAGACGTTTGAGATATGACTTTCTTGCAGAATTGTAAACAACAAAACCGTAATGTAATTTAGATCTAATAAGGGATTTATACAGGTGGAGTAACGTTTTGTGACCAGCACACCAATCAGTCCTACAAACTACCTTCAAAAGGTTTAGCGCTCTTTTTGCATTTTACCCTTAGTTGTTTTATATAAGAAGTGAAATTCAGTTTGTTGTCAAACAGCAAACCGTACAATTTCACTTCTTTAGCAACTTTGATAGGACTCCCATCGATTTATAACGCCGGATCCAGGTGATGTTTCCGAAGCTTACAGAAATGAACACAATTTGTTTTTGTGTTCGAGAACTTAAAACCATTTACTGTGGCCCAGCTGAACTTTGCGCTCTATTTTCTCATTTCTTCGATAATGTTATTGATTTTCGCCGAAAATGGATAACTGATAAAATACTGTCCTGACGAACCCCCAATTCCTGTTCGTGAGAATCAGAAAACGTTGACTCAATACGAATTTGAAATTAGCGGTCCTTTAGAAAATTTCCAATGCAACGAGGCATACGCCCTCTCAACCCCATGTTAAAAAGATCTTTTAAAACATCATACGTCCACGTTGTATCATATATCTTTTCCAGGTCAACGAACATTGTGACCATTTGCTCTTTTCTGGCAACGGCAATGCGAATAAACGTTTCTAGTCTGGCAAAATCTACATCACTCCTCTGGTTTCTGAACATACACTGAACATTCGTACGTTGATTGTTCGATTAAAAAAAGCAGACAAGTCGATCGCTAATCAACTTTTCAATGGTTTTAAACAGACAACTTGTTAAGGCTATAGGCCTGTAATTACTTGGGTTGCTGTAATCTTTGTCAGGCTTTGGAATGGGAATTATTGTTGCTTTACACCAGGAAGGTGGAAACTGGCCGGTCACCCATATGTCATTAAAATTGATAATAAAAGTGCAAGGGATGTTTGCGGAATGTTTTCAAATTTGATAATGTATTTCATCGGGTCCAGTGGAGGTATCCTTTGCTCTATGCAAAGAGTTATTTAACTCTTCCATAGAGAAATGTTTGTTGCAAACCTCTGAGGTATTGGATTTGGAGATACATTTGATCTTTTGGTTTTCTTGTTATTTTTTAATTTTAATAAATTCTGGATTACAATTTTCAGACGACGAATGTTGGAGGCCTATTTGGGGGAAAGTTATTTTTTGATATAATCAGTGTGTTGTTATCTTGCAGGTCTTGTACAGTTGACTTGGTTTCTGTACCTTTAATTCTTTTAACCATTTTCCAAATTGTGTTGCTGGGGGTGTTTTGGTTAAGCTTAGAAATATTCGTTTCCTTCGAACTTTTCATTTTATGTTTTATAAGTAGTCTTGTTTTTTGCTCGATTGATACGAAGTTTGTTCCATTTTTGTGTGGTTGGTGACTTATTAAATTCCCGTTCAATTTTCTTGCGATCCTTTATAGCCTGTTTACATTCATTATCAAATCATTATCAAGCCATGGTTTAGTGAAACGCTTTTAATTTTCCGAGGTTTCAGGGATGACTTGGCTTGCAATGTCAATCAATTTTGTGCTGACATGTTCTATCTCATCAGTGCTTTTCTCAAAGTTACCCTGTGTCATGCGATCAAAACAAAGCGATGAAAATGTGTCCCAGTCAGCTTTATTATAGCTCCACTGCGGCACTTTCCCATCATCTGCCGCAACCACATTCTCGAACACAATTGGAAAGTGGTCGCTCCCCCATAAGTCGCCCTCTACCTTCCAAGAAAATCGAGAAAGATAGAAGGGCATACAATTGAAAGATCGATTGAAGTGTAAGAATCAGATGCGGGGTGCAGGTAAATGTCTTGCCCATTAGTAAACAAGCACAAGTCGAATTTTACAGTTTTACCCTTTACATCTTATTGACTGCATGGGGGCTATGTGCGTTAAACTCTCCCACTAAAATGTATGGAGTTAGGAGTTGTTGGACCAGCAGCTCAATATCATTCAGTTGTAAAGTTTTACTTGGTAAAACGCAAATCGAACAAAGTGTAACTGTTTTGCCTAAAGTTAGGCGTACCGCCACCACCTATAAATGTGTATGTAATGGCACAGAACAGTGAATAATGCGATTTTAACAAAGATGGACGTTCCACGAATATGAAGGTCATTATCATCTTCCCAGGCATTATACGAAGTATAATGCTTAAAACCCGAATGATCCTGAGTTTCGGGTTTCTTTAAAAGAGTTTCCTGCAGGTAAAAAGGAGCAGAGTTATATTTTTGTCTTAACCGACTCAGTTCATTAATGTCCGCTCTAGCACCTCGACAATTCCACTGTATTATTTTTATTATTTTTTGTTTGGGTGTATACTCCATGTTTTGTTGGTGATTTTTGAAGGTGGTCGCATGGGAGAAATTACCCCGTGTTTCTTTTTGGTGATGTTCTACGTGGGGACCTTCCCTGCAATGATGGAAGGGGATTATTTGAAAATGTTTCCATGAAACATTCGTCCACAGTCATTTCCTCTAAGGCCTCAAATCTATTTCTAGTGCAAAAATCTCTAGAAAATTTGGGAATTCGATCTGAAAGAGTTTTCTATTTTTTTTTTTTGTTCTTCTTTTTTGACTCTGACTTGACTAGACTGTGGATGGTCACTTGATTTAGTTTGAGTAGATGAACTATTCGTATTTGTTGTTTGTATTATGCAAAATGGATTTATAGGTTTGGGTTCTGTATCATCAAGCCATGTAAACTCTGTTTGACATTGCACTGATTTTGTAGTTGTAGGGTGTTTTATAACATTTGCATAAGATGATGGTGGTAAATTCATTCCTGACATTGATATTATGATTTCTCTTTCTTCGTTACAACTAATTTGCTTTTCACACTTTACTTTTTGTATAGGTTTTTGCTTTTTCCATACATGGCAATCCTTAGATGATGACATGTGATTGCCCTGACAGTTGACAGTTTATAGTCTGCAGTGTTACACGCATCTTCATGGTTAAGACTACATTTAAAGCAGATTTTCTTGCCACGACAAGAATCCCGACCGTGTCCAAACTGTTGACACTTGAAACATAGCAGTGGATGTAGGATGTACAAATCCATTCTGACGTTCAGGTAACCAATCTTGATTGACTTGGGAGGTCTTGTACCATCAAAGGTACAGATGTATGCGTTAGTTTTAATTTTGTTTCCTTGTTTGTTGATTTCAATACGTTTTACAGACGTGATTCCTTGAGGGTTTAATTCACGTGTAATTGAATTTTCTTCCTTGTCGGCTACTTCAGGGTTTCTTATAACTTCCTTGCTACTGTTTAAAGTTTTGTGATAACTTGCTTTAATATTGATGTCGATTAATTTTGTAGCATGTGAAAGATTGAATGGAAACTTGTCTGGAACACTGGATTAATAAATCTCCAGATCGTAATTTCTTTATATCTTTTACAGTTTTAGCTACACCGTTGATAACCTTATCTGGAGCAAAGGGGTTTAGATTACTTAATTTTGTATTGTCATATGTGGGATGCAGTAGAATATATTTTGAAGGATGTCTTCAGGTGGAATCAGTGATTTGGTAAGTTCTTCATCTGAGTCAGAGCCCCAGTATCTGAAAAAGGTCGTTTGATTTTTGGCTGCTGAGTTGCCATGGTTAATATTTTAAACGTTCAATGCCCCGGCTCCCACCCACCACGGATTCCAACAGTGGTTAGAGTTACTGCTAAGCAGTGAACCCATCAGGCTGCCAGTATTCCCACCTACTTAGTCTGGAGCAGTATACTCGACCAGTGTTGATGCCGAAGCATGTCACGGACCGATTGGCCCATGTGTGGAAGTGACGCGTCTTCAAATGACGGTCACCCAACCAATCATTGTACATACACTGTAATAAAAGTTGCTACTGTAAACTAACATAGACAGTGCAAGATCATCTAATGGAAATCATAATTTAATAATTGAGTTAAAAGTCAGTAAACAATGACAATGGCGGTTTTCATTAAAAAAATGACTAATTGAATGACCTCAAATGCCGCCGACATAACACCTTTTTGGGGGGCTCTCGTTTGGCCAGAACAGACCATCCTACCATCCTGTTACTCTCGACATTAGGGCCAAAGCAGTGTGTTGGACATGATCTCCAAAATGGACATCAGGGCCGAAGAAATATTTACGGCCTGACCTCCATCTTGGAGATTTACCCCAACCGGGGCCATTAATTCTCAACTGCCAGGATTCCTTCCCCAGGGGCCGTCGGAACGCACCTCACGGGAGAACAAGGTGTCTCCAAGATGTTATTAGCAGGATTCTCCATTTTGGACCTGGGCTTCGTATTTTAATATTCCGCAGCAAACCAGCTCAATTGAGCAAACCTGCTAATTAAATACCAGTATACCTGCCCAATTGATGTTAATCTCGTATAACATGGACTTTGCGATCGATTAAGTCTGTGTTCCGTATTTAAACGTGTCAGATTCATCATAAAGTCTTTTTTTCAAATCGCAAAATGACAGACGTTGGAATGATCTCGTGTGATATGACGTGACTGGAATACAGTATTCGGATATAGGCCGAAATAAAGTATAAACAAGCAAAGGATCGGTTTGGTTGTTTTTCCTCTTTCAGCCTATCTAAGGAAATTGTATTGCAGTCACGTCAAAGCACAATCGTTGGCAGCATGCTGGAAATCAATATCAATTTATCATACCTACTCTCAATGTTAATTTGTTCTCAAACGCGCAACTAGGGAAACGTCTTTAATACACTCCAAATGGTCTTTCGATGGATTGTCGTGTTCATATATGGACTTGTTATATTTCCTATGCTGTTCCTCTACTGGGGTCCGTAAATGAGTCAGCAAATACGATGTACTTTCATGGCCTGCCTCGGATTTCAACTATTTCGAATAGTCTACACAGTCCCTCCCGGAATGTCCTGGCGCCATGGGCAGATCCGTACCATCTGCTTACCTCTGCCATAAATGTTAGTTATGCCCTCCTTTTCGAATGATGAATTGTTGAGCATACTGTCCTCTAGGATTCGAAATCTGTGTATGTTTGCAATCCTTGAACCCGATTATTCTGGGGATGCAGCCCAATTCCTTAAAGCCTGTCATATTCTCTCGAAATCCCCTGCAATTCGATGAGAAACAGATTGTGGTCCCCTCAACTTTACAAATAGCAAAGGTCACACCCGCTGTTACAAGTGAAACTGTAGGCGGTTGTTACAATGTACAGGGGCGGACGAGTCTAAGAAATGTTACCAGAAAAAAGCACGAGGTGGTGCGCGTACCTGTAGAAAACTTTACTTTTTCGATCTGAAAGAACACTGTTTCCCTGCACCTGAACGGTCAATTGCAGTCAACATAGAGAACATTACAATGGCATGTCTATACTCTTCGTCGCTCATTCGGAAAAACAAATAGTTGCACAATGGTGTGGGGAGGGGCTTGGGCCCATTGAGCCGAGCATAGTTCGATCGAATAGTACGCTGTTTCCTCGTATATGAGTGACCAAATGTAGACTAGACTACTGGTATATCGAAATGTCACTATGTGGACAGTCAACAGTATACCTACAGTCTATGCAATCAGATCCATTTCGCCTGTTGGCGATTTTCTCAAAATGTTATGCACCAACACATATTGGACTCCATCAAGTTTGGAAGCCCAGAAGGACCCCCAGTAGGAGACCGACCGGGAATTTTTCCATTTTACCATATGGTGAGTCCGCCTCTGACAATCCATCTAAATCACCATTCACAATTTAAAAAGAGACAGTTGAGTAAAATCGCAGTTCCAAACATACCTGCATCGTCACTGAAATTGAGCGGTTTCTTTTTGTTTGCCCCTGTAGTTCATTGCAAATATCGCGCATTAAATATGATATATACTCTTGTGATATGCGATGTCGGTAATAAATACCATGCCACAGTAGTTCGGTCTCTAAATAGTCTAGACAATGGTATAGAATCATCTTCTTCCATTTCTGATATCCCGAGTTGTAAGATATTCATTCATGCCGACTCTCAGAATATACCAATATACCGCCTTACTCATGCGCTGGAATCACATTAACGAAAACCTGAGAAGGCAATTTACGCTTAATCGGAGGACAGACAAGGTCACTGGATTGTTTAGTCATTCTTATGTTTGACTTACACGGGCGACTAGGTCTAACTAAATAACGCATCCAGTCGTCATGAAACGCGTTCACTCAAATCGCCAGTTGGATATGATCGGCGATTTTGCAAATCACAGTTTTAGCATCATTTATTCATCAGGCCGATAATGTGTTTCTATCGCCAATCTTAAAACAAAACTGAGTTCAACAAATACAACATCTTACATGCAACTTTCAGAGTTGCGACTTGCAGGCCTATGCGTCGGAGTGACTATAACAGCGGGTATAATTTTCTCTGTTGCTTTGGCATGGCGGCGTGTCGGAGAAAACGCAATAGCTGATAGTACTGTATTTAAAGACTGAACCGAATTAAAATGACAAGAGTTGCAGAATATAATTACGACATAGAAATAAAGAACCATAACAAACTGAACAGGCTAATGTTTTCATGTTGGTATGATAATTGCATATTTATAGTTACTTGAATGTCTATAGAAATAGAAACAGACAAATGAGATACGATCATACCGACACTCAATGAAAACTTATTGATCATATTGAGTACATCTTCCACGGGGGAGGGGGTGGCAAGTATGGTACATGCCCCCATGAATGAGGGCAAGTCCGTAAAGTATCATATACAATTACATTCTTAGGGAACGAGCAACCCAAGGAGTGTTGCTGGAAGTGTTTTTCAGTGGTGGGAGGTTTCAGTTTTGTTTATCTGGAATAAGCCCACCTCCCTCCCCCGGGCTTCTCCTCCCAGATAATCAATTGTGCTTTCAGATGAACTCTTGTTGTGTCTTTTAAGGCAAATCTCCATTTTCTACAGACGTCGAAAATGAAGAAACCATAATAGGTTCACGAGGACCACGAGTCACATAGATAAATAGATAAATAAGGTACATGCATCTGAGATCTTATATCTTATATCTTTACTGGATATGTTCACCAGGTGTGTATGAACATATATAAAACTCAGCGAGGGTGGGTGGAGATGTGTGCGTGTGTAAATGACATGGAGGGTTGGGGGAAGTCTACGTTTAGGGAGGCAAATGCCCCTATGTTCCCCTGTAGCACAGACACAGGTACAAATGAAATGGCGACTCCAGTTTTAATGAGAATCTTTCGGTCGAAACGCCAACTCATATTTCTCTGCAGGGAAGTGAGAGGTTTTTATTAATAACCGAAATGTTTTAGTTAAAACTAAGAGATACATTGCACTGACTTTGATCATGTTAGAGGGCAGTACTTCACGGAACTGTTTTATCCTACGAGTCCGACCAATACTGTATCACTTCTGAAAGTAATCAACCTTTTTAATAAATTTTAGAATTGTTTAATACTTTTATTCTAGACTCTTCAAGTCTCCATTCATCGGGTTGCTTTATTAGTTATTCATTTCTCATTACACATTGCTGTTCAAATCATTCCTGTCTTTGACATTTCTATTGTAGTAATTTTTGCATTTTATTAATTTTTTTTTCGCTTCATACTTGACGGTAACGTGTTTTACTGTTTACCGTCTTTTCGTCACGACATAGCCATAGCTGCAGATGTGACATTATGCACCAATAAATAAATAAAGAATTAACAGTTTTCTTGCTCGAGCAATTGAAATCTTATAGAGAAAGCTGACTGTATTCGATTGCTCTTAGTTGGAGAGAAATATGATGTGAAATGTGGCAGTATTGTAATGATAGGAACTAAGAGCCAGAATTGCATTACAAGTCAGTAAATTGAACAGATGTTAGTGATTTGGAACTATGAAGGTCATGGGATGGTCTTGAAGTCAGGACACAGAACCATATCAGGAATCATAACCAGCCTCTAAAAGGTATCCACAATAGTCCTCACCAATCTCCACCTGTCCACCCACTAATCTCCACTAGTACCCGAAACCACCACTGTCTTGAGTCCCCAAATACCGAGATGAGGATATGAACCATGCTAAGTTATACCTCATTAAGGGATTTCCCCGTTGCATTCTTGGCGTAATATGGCAAGATAGATTCTACAGCCATCAACAGAAAATAGACGAGATTCCAAGGAGCGTGACAGCGAAAGTGGCAGTTCAATACCCAGATGAGTATACGAATAATGATAGATTATACCTACATGAGAGATTTTCTTCGGGCACTGATAGCCCCATACGATAACAAAGGGATGTCAAAGGCCGGGGGAGAGGGTTGCTGGACATCAGATGACACCGACCGTGGGAGTTCAATACCAAAATGAAGACATGAGGTATGATAGATAATACCTCATTGGGGATTTTCTCATGGAACTTATGGCCTCATATGATGGAAATATAACTCCAAAGGTCAGTGTTTGTTTGAATGGGATGTCCGAAGTGAGATACCATAGGACGTGGTCTTCCAATACCCAGATGAGGACAATAGGAACAATAGATTATACATCATTGAGGGAATTAATCCTGGTCTGGATGTGCGCATATGCCAAAATGAGACCGCCCTGGTCCAGTTACAGAATGTGGTTATAGTGGGTGCGGGCTCAGCTAAGTGGGAGACGTTTTTTTGGTTAGATTGTTGCAGAAAAGTGATCTGATTGAATAAGGGTTTTTACAAAATATGGTTTATGCTGTTCAAAACACTGTCCGGGTGGGGTTAAAATAGTCAGACTAGACCAAAAAGGTCACAAATAGTAACAATAAGATAAAAATATTCCGACTGAAATGTTCTTATACGCTGTGGGAGTATATGACTGAACAAACGGATATGGCTCGTAGACAGAAGATAGCTAAGTGAAGAGTTACGAAGAAATCAGAACTAGTGAAAATAGTTGTTTGGTGGTTTGTGATAACTGGATGCTCGTTCATACAATGAAACGCGTTTTTATGGCACTCACGACTCTAAGCACTACGTGCTACTCTTATAAACCCAGGATGTAAGCTTTCACAAGTCAGTTTTTGTGAATTTGTGCTGTTTTCTGGACATTCTCGAATTCCCTTGTCTAATTAGTTTAAACAATATTTATTAAAGAATTCGATATGTATACAATATTCAATAACAGTTAATGGAAGTAAACAAAATGTGATCAGCAAGCAATACAATTGTATACAAGTAGCGAGCAGACAAGTTACAGTTTGAGAGGGGATCCGACAGAAAGCGTACAGCTTATGTAAGTCGTCTCCCTGGTAGGTTAAAGATACTCCTGTAGGTGGTGTAATATCAGTCGAAGAACTCACACATCGTCGCATGGATGCCGAAAACACCTCGCCCCCGTTGTGTTTTAATTAGGACGAGATTGCTACTATTGTAGATTAAATTAACCCTAGAAGATAAGGCACACATACCCTCTCAGACCAATGGCATCCAGAGACGGGGCGGTGAAGCGACCTCGGCCACCAGGCAACGATATGTGAGATTGTTTAAACAGCAAATGGAAAAAATGGAAATAAAAACGATTGAATAAAGTTGTGAAAGTACGAAACACTGATAGCAGAATGAAGAAAATAATGGAGAAAAATTACAAGAGCCAGGTTGAATGCATGGACTGGAGAGAGTAAAAGGGCGGAGACTTAGTTTTTAGATCATTACTATAGAGATGGGCATGTTATGAGTTGGGAGTTTCGGTGGTGTTGAACTGCGAAAGGCTGGTAAGTGTATTCCTTGAGGCATTGGTCACTTGATTAATTATATATATGATATGATACCATAAGGAGGAAACAGAGCTCCAAAGATGGGATATCCACGAACGAGATATAAAGTTGAGTGAAGATTTACTGAAATCGTTTGCTGGATAAAATGAAGTCATGTACTACGTCAAAAATAAGGCAGTTGTCCTCACTGTTTAAGAATTCGGATCCAAACAAGAGTATGGATGTATCTACTCTAAATGGGAGTGAATTAATCGAGTTGTTACGAGCGTTCGAGAACAGTGGACAATGAAGGAGAAAGTGATCAGTAGTTTCACGCTCGCCACACAGACACGACGGGGTAGGTATTAAGTGATTTTCGTAGAGGTGTGAGTTCAGGTTACTACAGTGTAACCGCAGCCTACAGTGGTATATTTGGGCCCTGCGAGACTAGGGGGTATTTGGTTATCATTACTCGGGAAAGTTAGTCAACGATGGATTCTCGCGGACAGGTATGGGCAAATTATTCCACTGGTCAGTGACACTTGGGATAAAAGAGGACTGATACAATTGCGTTCGACAGAAAGGACGTTGGTGGTTCTGACTAGATCGGAGACTAATTGGTGAATTCGTCATGGAGACGAGTCTGGGAACTTTATTTGAGATGTGTGGGGGACACATATGATGATACATTTTAAAATACTGAATTAATTTATGTTTGCGGCGTCTTTCTTGCAGTGAGTTCCAACGTGTTTCTGTGTATAGCAGAAACTTACTAGCACTCAATGTGGCTCCTGTGATTATTCTTGCAGTTGCAATCTGTATTTTTTCAAGTTCAGCGACATTAGTCACAGAACAATTATCCCAGACAGTATCGGCATATTCAAGAAGTGGCCTTATGAAGGCAAAATATATCTTTTCTAAGACACTGCGATCGAGACTAAATCTGTGCCTCCTCAGCAGGTCTATACGGAACCAGGCTTTGGAGCAGATATGGTCAATGTGATCGTTCCATGTGCATGTATTATTTAGTATGAGGCCTAAGTGTTTATGGTTGGAAACTTGCGCAATCGCCGAGTCACCTAAATATAAGGATGGGTGGGAGTTGGGGTTGCGTTTACGCGATATTAACATACTCTCTGTTTTGTTGGGATTGAACTCAACCAACCAAGTTTTGGCCCAATGCTCGATTGTGGTCAAATCCTGATTGATTATGATAGAGGCTTGCTCCGGGTTCTCAATAATTAAATATAAGGACGTATCGTCAGCAAAGAGGCTATACTACTGAGTAAATTTCTGGTTATATCGTTTATGTATATCAGGAACAGCAGGGGCCCAAGTATTGACCCCCGGGGAACACCAGCATTGATGGGCCTCCATGAAGATTCCGCCGAAGCTGTCACAACCCGCTGCGATCTATCCGCAAGATATGATTTCAAAAACTGCAGAAGTTCCCCTGAGATGCCAATACTCTCCAGCTTGTAGATTAGGCCCGCATGCCATACCTTGTTAAAGGCCTTACTGACATCACAGAAGACAATCCTAACTTTTCTTTACCTTCGTCAAGAGCCCGACAGAATTCGTCATAGATATCAGTTAGTTGGAGGACAGTTGAATCTCTTGGTGTAAAACCTGACTGAAATTGGCTGAGAACATTATTTTCGCTCAAAAACTGCCATAAGCGTTTAAATACACATTTTTCAAATATTTTACCAACACAGCTGATAAGTGATATCGGACGATAATTGGTCACTGCGTTAGACGGCTGTTTTTTTAGAATTGGGGTGACATTAGCTTTTTTCCATAGTGACGGAAGTACGAATTATTCAGTAGTATATTAAATAAAATTGAGAGTGGTTCGCAGAGAGAGGATTTACATTCTTTTAGGAGACGTGGGCTTATTTGATCAGGACCAGACGCTTTAGACACTTTTATCGACTTCATTGCGCCATATACTTCACTGCAGTGTAAAATAATGTTATCAATAACATGCGAAACACGGGGTGGTGCGTCCGGTAGGGAGGCAGTCGAGTCATCAACTGACGAGATAGAACTAAAGTATTCGTTAAACACTTCAGCTTTCTCAGAACTTGAGGAGTATATTTTGTTCAAGTGGACCAGGGTGTGGATACCTGTCGCGCGGCTGCTATCGAGTAGTGCTTTAAGAGTCTTCCACCACAGTGGTGCTGGAGTGACATTGCTCCTCAATGTGGACTGGACTTTTGAGAGATACAGGTATTTGGCCTTTCTAATAGCCGAAACAACTTCGTTGCGTTTAAGTTTATATTTAGCCCAGGCATGTGGGAAATTCGTACGTTTAGCAATGCGATACAGACGTTTACGTTGTCTTATTAGTAATCTTATTTCATTATGCATCCATTTTGGTTGATTTATTCTCGAGGTAATGATTTTGTTGGGTATGTGTGTGGATGCAGTATCGAGTATTATGGCGGTGAGACTGGAAACTATAGTATCGAGACATTGCGTATCGAAGACAGAATTCTAGTCGGTGTTGGAGAAAGCCTCGTTCAATGCCTCATAATTGCACTGAGATTAAAGCCATATCCTCCTTTTGAAGGCAGGAGAGTTTGGTTTTGGGAATTCGACTTCGATTGAAATTGGACAGTGATAGCGGATCATGTCTGGGATAACTGGTTCAAGGACATCGCATGCTTGCACGTGTATTGTGTCACTGACAGCAACGAGATCAAGCAATGTTGCTGATGTCTCAGTAAAACAAGTTGGTTCCCTCACAAGCTGTCTAAGGTTAAAATAATTAGTTATGCCAGAAAAGCTACTTCTTGGGGAAAATATTTGGTCATCATTGAAATCACCTGTTACAATTAAGTCATCAATTGACGTGTCTCTAGCTTTTTCAATAGATGATGATATGGCATCCCATGTATCTGGGGGACTATTTGGTGGACGATAGAATACTCCTAATAATAACGACCTACCCTTTTTCTTAAATATCTCAGCCCATAGGCATTCCGTATTTGGTGTATCGAGATCAGGTCTTTGTCGAAACGATATACCATCTTTAATGTAGATGGCAACACCGCCTCCCCTTGACGAACGGTCGAATCTCAATGGTTCATGGAACCCATCTAGTTGGACATCGGATGCGGAATCGTTAGGATCCAGCCAGGTCTCACTCAAAGCCACAATATCAAAAGAATCGAATTCACATTGAATAATATCTAGTTTTGGTTTGAGGCTTTGAATGTTGAGGTGGACAATTGATAGAGTGTTCTGATTGTGAACTGAGTTTTGACAGTGGGGACCAGGGTTGGTTTCAATGTCCCCGGATAACAACAAGCTTATGGCCATGTGGTAGGAAAACAAAATAAATAGGACAAGTGTGGTCAATACTTTCAATGTAGACGTAGACTTTGAGACACGGAAGGGCATGTAACAATGCTGAAGTGTTTGGGGGGATTTTAGTAAGTAGGGTGTAATGGTCTCACTGAATTGCATAAAAAACTGACAAATCATCAAAGTGAAGCTTTTGAGCAGCTCAACACCACCGAGACGCATGATGAGGTAGATTAGAACACAAATGGATCCAGCTTTTGGCAGGCAATGCTTTAAGTTACTAGAAAAAACTAATAAGTTGAAATTTTCTATGTGGGCTCGGTATGATTCGAGTAGGATTAGCTTTAAAATTAAATTATATTCAAGCAAATAGTTTATATACGAAAGCCAAAAAATATTCAATCTGGCTTGACGGGGGAGAGTGAGGAAGAGAGTAAGGAGAATAAGGAGAATAAGATAGATAGACTAAAGAATAGACACAAATAAGAATGTAAGTATATACAAAATAAATGTAAAGTGTTTATATATATATGTAAGTTTAGGATGAAATCTGTTTGGAGAAGGTCAGGAGTTACCGTATTTAGGTGATGTGGAGGTTCCATATATTAATACGTCAATTTGTCAGATGAGTTACGGTGAAGCAAGATTTGAAGGGGCTCAAGCAAGTGCTTCCAAAACAAAATATGTGTGTGTGTGGGGAGGGGGGGGGGGTCACATGTTTGTTATGTGTGTGTGTGGGGGGGGGGGGGGTCACATGTTTGTTATAAGATGAAACGTTGGCGAGTTTCGTGTAGCTTGATAATGTGTTATAAGAAGTTACCATGTGGTAGCAATTACGAACATTAACCCCATTAGTCTATGCGAACAGTAAGTAGTAGGTGCCGCTTCTATGAACATTTGATAACGAACTAAGAGCGTTGTCCTTCGCCTCAAGTCATATGACACCATGACGCCTCACATTGAGCTCGTTCCAATGAGGAGACATGGGACATGCAATGAAGACTAATAATACGCCGTAAGAAATTATGTAGGGGGGGGGGGGGGGGGGAGTCACGGGGTTTATGTTTTTAGGAATATTACCTGTGTTAATTATTGTTTTTTCTACTATTAACTTCGGTCGCAGAATTGTCAGAGTAGAGGTCTATTTGTGATGATTGGCTGTTGCGCAGGATCCATCAGTAATTGGGTGCCGTTACCACAAAGTATAGGCATATTTGGTAAGGATAGGATAGTTAGATATAATCCCATTCAATGCAACATACCCTCTGAGCCTTCCTACATGCTGTAGGACTTGGGGTTATATTGCAATCACTTGCCACCATAGAATCCAAGGTAGCGGCCTCTATTAAACAAAATGGACGACGAAACATTTGCAACACACGCAAACGCACATCACCGTCGTAATGACGTGACCATATAGCCGCTCACGCAGACTACTACAACAATATGACGTCACCCGGACCAGTTCGGATCACCTAACTTCCGAGTTCCTGAACCGAGAGCCTGCAAATATTGCGCATCTGCAGGGAAACTCTTTGCTGACTTCCACATTAAGAAAATAGTTTGCAATTGGATCCCGATCTCCAATTGCAATGCGCAATTGAAACTCATTTAACAAATTCCACGTGATCTGCGTGGGATCGTGAAGTCTGCAAGAGTTTACTACTATTTAGGTATGGTTGGATACCATGAAAGCTTCATCCGGGTACTAAATCATCCAGTTGAACGTTATGACTGTTTGATTACTAAATGTACATAGAGTGATCTAAACCAGGACGTTAGTAAAAGTAGTATTAGAGTCAGTCATATAAATCTTTCAAAAGTTTAGTTATACAAAGAATGAAAAAAACGAAAATTGAATAAAAAAATGATGTTTAAAATCAGGAAATAATTACAATGAAGGGACTACAGTAATGACTAATGGTACATGAAAGGGAATGTAGAGTATACCCTTGAACAGAATGCTCGATATATCTTTGAACTGATACACAATATATATATATCGTTGAACAGAATGTTCGATATATCTTTGAACAGGATGCACAATATTTATCGTTGAACAGAATGCACGATTATCCTTGAAGAGAATGTACGACATATCGTTAAACAAAACGCTCGAAATATCTTTGAACTGAATGCACGAAACATATTTGAACAAAACGCACGATACATCTTTGAACAGAGTTTTCGATACCTGTTTGATATGTCGTTGAACAGAATGCACGATATATCTTCGAACAGAAAGCGCGCGATATATTTGTGAGCAGACATTCATCGGGGCTTCCTTTTATTATGCCCCCAACACACTCAGGATGTTTAGTGGGCATATAGCCGCGATCGTCTTTCGTTCGTCCATCCGTACAACCATTTTATATTATAGTGCACACCCACGCAGTGGTGTATGCGCACATAGGTAATGCAGGTACGTATCCATGCTTTTATAATTTTTCTACACACCATGCAACAGAGTTTGGAGTGATATCTGGCGGTGTGGCCCTCCTGCTGATAAATAATCCGGAATCATTGTAACGGATATTTAATTGTTTGTGGCTTATCAAAAGAAATTATGTAAAATATATTGTCGCAGAATGCTGGAAACTATGAGAAATAATTAAATAAAAAAGTGCCTTTCGAAGTTAGGTAGTTGTTGGCGAATTAGGTATTGTTTGAAACTTCGAAATGCCAATGCCGTGTCCGTTGCCGGTTTCGTCAGTTTCATAGCCCAGTTGCAATTTTAATTGAGAACGTACAGTTTACAAGTCGTTGACAACGAATACAAAAATAAAACAAGTGATTTATTGACACTTTTAGTGGGCCTTTTTCCTTTGTGGGGAACTTGGAGCGATTTCTGTAGCAAAAGCAGGAGTTTGGATGAATTCAAGTTATGTTGACGAACGGTACGAGGAAATCTTTGTACTCAAAACACGGGCATGCAGTCTTGTAAGTTGTAGTGAAATTTTACAGAAACAGACATGCACGCGAACAGCGATATTCATTTATTTCCTAGATTTTTCCCTCACAAGTTCACTGGCTCCAGTCTATGAACTATTTTTACCAGTGATACAATACAATGTCAGTTTAAGACTGTCAGAATTACAGTGTAGCGACCAGCCAGTTTTGTGATCCGACGTGTTCTCCTAAATACCTGAACCACACAGAACTCCCATTTAAATTACACTTCCTCTGTGTTTTGGTATAACATGTTTTATTTTCTGGATGCTTTAGGCTTTGCAACCAGAATAGAACTGGATTCGTCTTCAAACTAGTCAATTTCGCCCGCGTCTGACCAACATCTGGTGATGGGGATTCTGATATTTAGTGTATTTTTATCAAAAAATGTCAAAAAACCTAAATTAGTAAATACCAACCTCCCCATAACCGACCTAAATAACATTTGCACAATGATTCCAGAGGAAATATTTAATTTCTACCAATTCTAGTTTGTTTTAGCATTCAAAAAGGAAGCTGAAATTGAATTTATTACAGAAGGTGTGAAGTCCTGCATTTCTGTCTGTCCGTCCATCAGAGAGTTGGACAACTCATACCCTGGACAATTTGTACCTTCTGTCTGGACAATTCGTACCCCTCCTCTGGACAGTATCCGACAGTTCGTACCCCGTCTGGACAATTTGTATCCTCGTCTACAAATTCATACCCTGCTTAATTAACCCCCTCTGAAAAAATATACGTGAAGATGAGGTTGGGAGAGGACTATAAACTTGGAGAAAGAACGAAAAAAGGCGATGTCATTTCTATTATTTTAAAAAAGACACCGAATATCATATTTCATGACAAAAAGTAAAAAGCAAGTATACACTTAAAAGATTCGTCACGACAGCAAAAATAAAATGATCTATTCAGGGAGCTCAGAGTTAAATTAATTAAATTATTAAGGCAGCGGGCTCTATAACTTATTATTTGGGGCGTCATGAAATTATTTATTGCTAGATCTTCATCACTTTAAAAAAATTTTGTGGCTTCATTAAAAAATAGTGTTTTACCTGTAAAACTGCACCCATTACTATATACTATAAATTTTCTTTTACCACATTCGGACCCGAAGTTGATAATACTAGAGATCGCATTTTCACTTATGCTGTTAAGCGATGGTTCACCCATTGAAGTTTCTTTTTTATGCATAAATCTTTTTTGATTTAGGGGATAACTATGTTATATTTGATTGTTTGGGGCCGTAAACGATGGTTTTACTATCGCAAATTGAGTTTTGCCGTCGACGCGTTAGCGGAACTGGTAAAATGGATATTTGCGACAGTAAAACCATCGTTTACGGCCCCAAACAATCAAATACAACATAGTTATCCCCATTTTCTAATACAATTACTAAAAATCTCGAAATTTGATTGGTTAATCAATAAAATTTGCGACAGTAAAATCGGCGTAACCTGTCGCAAATTTTGTGTTGTCGAAAACTATTTCAGGAAGTCAAGATGTATTCGTGGGCGTTCTATGTTCGTTCCATTTGGAGTCATTGACTACCGTATCCAATGTAAACAAACGCTGTGAACGCGTTGACTTGAATAAAAAAAACGTTCTCTATCTTTCTTGTAATTAACTGTATTTAATATGGATGAAGATGGAAAGTTTAATAATAGCAGTAGTCCAATTCCACAATACATCATTTCCTAGAAACAGTTTGAAATGAACAATTCTTCTGTAACCATAAGTAATTATTACTGTTGAACAAGGGCTTCCAATCAAAGATCTCAATTTTTTTTTACTTTAATGGTAAATCCTCGAGTGCTTTCCGACTGAAAGTGAAACATCACAAGGTGAACTCTAAACTTTAAACAGAGAAAGCAGCCGGCGTACTTTGTTTTCAGATTGTCACAAACATTTAAACATGATAAATGTTGTCAGTAGAAATATAGATATATTTTGTTATTGGTGATAAAATGACTAAAACGTTTGGAATTATTTGTGTTGTGGCAGCGTAAACTATATTTCGTTATTTGGTTCAGAACTCCCAAATGACGTCACGAAGACTTATTTTTAGTTTTAAATTGTTGTCTAGAACAAGGCGTTGCTTTATAGTTGGGAAATCAAACACTATCTCCGTTTTCAGCCGAATTATATTACAATGGGGATAACTATGTTATATTTGATTGTTTGGGGCCGTAAACGATGGTTTTACTATCGCAAATTGAGTTTTGCCGTCGACGCGTTAGCGGAACTGGTAAAACGGATATTTGCGACAGTAAAACCATCGTTTACGGCCCCAAACAATCAAATACAACATAGTTATCCCCATTGTAATATAATTCGGCTGAAAACGGAGATAGTATTTGAACTTCGCCCAGCGTCTGGAGTAAGGAACAATACGGGAGGGAGCAAGCAAACTCCGGCCCGTGTTGTCCCTCTACCCCAACGCGAAAAGCAAAATAAGAAAAGATCAAGGCAAAGCACTTCTCCCTCTTCTTTTCCTTCTACTTCTTCTTTCTCTCAGAGTAAGCGCCTCAATTTGCAAACATCTCCGGTCCATATTGTGACTGAAGATGCTCGCAAATTGAGTAACGCTGTCTCGCCTCGTCTTGTTCCTCTACCTCCTACTCCTCCTCAGCCTTTCTTCTCTAGTTCTCCTAGTGCTCTCACTAGAACTCCTCCTCCTCCTTCTGTTTCTTCTCCTGTTTCTGTTTCCTCTCCTGCTTCTGTTTCTTCTCCCCCTTCCCCTGCATCTAGTGTGGTTCAACCAGGTATATCGTACTCAGAGAAAGTCAAA
This sequence comes from Pictodentalium vernedei, assembly GCA_031216915.1. Classification (NCBI taxonomy): domain Eukaryota; kingdom Metazoa; phylum Mollusca; class Scaphopoda; order Dentaliida; family Dentaliidae; genus Pictodentalium; species Pictodentalium vernedei. The sequence goes on along the minus strand of CM062296.1, from coordinate 835,199,711 downwards.
TCACCGAGCCGCAACTCGGGCCGCTCATTTGATTCTAAATTCTCCCAGTTTCGGCATAAAAGCGGAGTTAATTTTGACAAAAGGAATTGGCGCCTCCCCGATGTTTGTAAAAACATCCTTATGATTGGAAGTTCAAATTTAGGACGCATTGATCGAAATCCCCATCCGGACATCCAGGTGGAGTGTTACCCCGGCGCCAAATTCAATCATCTGCGCTCTATGTTTAAAGGGCACAGGGGCCAGTCCAGTCCCCAAAAAATATTATTAAATATTGGCGTGAATTCTCGAAACGATAATTCTGATCTCGTAGTTAAGCAGTTGCGGAATATGCTTAGCGATATCAGGGTCAAGTTTAGATCAGCAAAAATTTATTTCGCTGAACTAAACTTTTCGCAAAAACTCCCTCAGGCTGAGAGGAGAACCCTGAGCATCATCAACGAAACCATTCGGAAAGTGAAGGACGTTAACGTGATACCAAAAATTGATGACGCGAAGTTTGATGTTGCTCAGGATTTAATCCATTGGACCACGAGAACCGCCAATATTATGTACGATCACTGGTTGAACCACCTAAATTTAAACTAAGTAAAGGCAAAGGTAACAGCCGCCTAACAGATGTGGGATTAGGAACTAATGTGGTTAACCTGTCTGGCACCAATGACCTAACAACCCAAGAGAAATCTCTTTTAGATCGCGGTTTAACTTTTGTACCAGCACCAAAGCCTAAAACTGATAACCAAACAAATTTACCATCATACAACTGTAATTTTCTTAGGCAAATGAAATTAGCCGACCGCTTTAGAAACTCCAGCGGTCGGAAACTTCCTTTTACAGAATCATCTGGTTGGTCACCTCCAGATAGTGAAGTAGATCCCGAAATTATTGAGGCTAGCAAACGAATCATCAAAAAGGTGTTCAGCATGAACATACTCTCCGATAAAGACAATTTAACAGCTGGTGAACGGAGAGCCCTCACGAAACTTCGAAAAAATAAGAAATTAGTAATTAAACCAGCCGACAAAGGTGGGTCGGTAGTTGTTCTATCTCGGGATAATTATATAAAGGAAGCCATGAGACAACTCAGCAATACTAAACATTATAAGAAAATAGATTCACTTATTTGGCCTAGTAATATCGAAAAATTCAATAAGATCTTAAAATTTCTCCTCGACGAAGGTCACATTACCAAAAAACAATTGAAATATTTAACAGCTAAGCTCAGTGCTCAAACAAGACAATTTTATATCCTACCAAAGATCCACAAGGACCGTTCTTCATGGACGGATGACTTAACTCCACCCGGGAGGCCAATTGTATCAGATTGTAATTCGGAATCTTATGCGATCTCGGAATTAATTGATTATCATCTGAAACCTATAGCAAATAGACATCCGAGCTATCTAAAAAATACACAGGATTTCCTGTCAAAACTTTCGAAATTGAAACCATCGAAAAATGCAATTCTGGCTACTTTGGATATCGACAGTATGTATACGAACATTGATATTGATAAAGGTGTTAAATCAGTTAAAAATGCATTTGAAAAATATCCGGATGCGAAACGTCCGGATGAACAAATTTTGGATCTTTTAGAGCTGAGCTTAAAAGGTAATGACTTTCAATTCAATGGAGAATATTTTCTACAAATAATGGGTTGTCCTATGGGCAAAAGATTCAGTCCTAATTTTGCAAGCATTTATGTAGCGGAATGGGAAGAAAATGCCTTAAGCAAATGTGCAAAGCATCCTCTCGTATATCTCAGGTATTTAGATGACATTTTTATTATTTGGGAACATTCAAAAGAAGATTTTGATGAATTTTTAGAAATTTTGAACAATCACGATCCAAATATTAAATTGAAAGCTACTATCAGTGAAAATTCTGTTGATTTTCTCGATGTGACCGTGTATAAAGGCAAGCAATTTCAGGCGTCCGGTCATTTAGATTATAAAGTGTATTTTAAACCAACTGATTCACATCAATTGTTGCACACAAAATCATTTCATCCTCAACATACATTTAAAGGTATCATCAAATCACAACTCATTCGTTTCCACCGCAATTCAAGTGATAAGGTAAATTTCAATGAGGCTTGTTCTACTTTATTTGGCGCCCTCAGATCGAGAGGGTACTCGCTGCGCCTCTTGCGTAGCCTGAAATCCCAAACCCTGAAAAAGCTCGAAAGTCCAGCTGAAACTACCGATTTCGAACCACTGAAGATTGAACACAACAGACCGTTGCAGAATGGTAGTGGCGCGGTATTTAATTGCAAAAAGCCTCGTTGTAGACTGCATACTTTTATGCCTGATCAGAAAGAGGAATTTTCCTCCGAACAAACGAAAAATCATTATCAGATCCGTAACCCCCTCCATTGTGATTCACCAAACATTATTTACCTTATCACTTGTAAGCGATGTAGGAAACAGTATGTTGGTCAAAGTCAAAATCCTTTTCGAGAACGTGCTACTAGACACAAACAGGATATAAAACATAATGCTGATGCCCCAGTAGCACAACATTTTAACCTTCCTGGCCATTCTTTGGACGATTTCGAAATCCATCCTATTGAACAACCACCAATTAAAGACACATTAGAAGAAACGGATGAATTTAGAAAAAAACGTGAAGCTTTTTGGATCAATACGCTTCAAACCCTCTGGCCATTTGGTATGAACATATCAGAGGGCGAATGCGAAAGGAGGTCCATCATTCCTTTCACATTAACGTACAACAGAATGAATATCGAAATAGCAAAAATGTTAAAAGATGAATTCAATTTTACCAATGCTAAATTAAATGAACCTTTGAATCTTCGACCTGTCATCGCCTATAAGAAAAACAAAAGCTTGCGTAACATCCTTGTAAGGACTAAATTAGAGCCCATCAATGAATAACATCAATTATTGCCAGTCAGTTTAACCAGTTCCTAAGCTCATCACTTAGTTTAAATCAATTTTGTGTAATTTTTTGTCATGTTTGAAACCCATCAGGGTTCAGTAAATGAAAACAATTTTTCGGCGGCATATTAAAAGACAAAAACGTTTCAGTAGGAAATGTCTGTGCCAGTGCGATTTTTTAAACCTCAAACACACACACACACACACACACACACACACACACACACACACACACACACACACACACACACACACACACACACACACAACACACAGTCTTGTCTACCCTACATACCGAGGTACCCCATTGTTTGTCCTTTGTATGGACTAACGGTTTCTACCTCGTTTTGCCGGTACAGTTCTGGGAAAACAACCGAGGTAAAGGGTTTCTTTTGTCTTTTGTACCTCGGTAAGGCGAAACACGCAAAATCTTTTGTCTAGTTACCTCATCAAGTTGGTAAGACAAACCCACACACACACATACACACACACACACACACACACACACACACACACACACACACACACACACACACACACACACACACACAGAGTCTTGTCTACCCTACATACCGAGGTACCCCATTGTTTGTCCTTTGTGTGGACTAACGGTTTCTACCTCGTTTTGCCGGTACAGTTCTGGGAAAACAACCGAGGTAAAGGGTTTCTTTTGTCTTTTCTACCTCGGTAAGGCAAAACACGCAAACTCTTTTGTCTACAGTACGTGGAGAGTGTATTTTCACTAAATCACCCGCAGAGTGGAGATTCCACCCAAGCAATAATTGCAAATTTGTTGCAAAGCATAAGCAACACAAGCAAAGTTTCAGCCATTGGACCTCCAGGTTAAACCCGGAGGTCCATTGGCTGAAACATTGCTTGTGTTTTTTGTCGATATGAACAACATTTGAAATTTATAGCTTGGATGATAACTCCACTCCGCGGGTGATTTAGTTACAATCCTCTCTCCACGTACTGTAATTACCTCGTCAAGTTGGTAAGACAAACCCACACCCACACACACAGACCCATATTAAACATTAAAGAGCACTATCTTTTTGAAGCAAATATCTGATTCATCCTCTCTGGAAAACATACATGTACATTGTATTTTCCTTAATTTTACTCTTTTTATCAAGATGGGTCATGGGTGTATGTAGGGATTAAATCCAGGGTTGTGAAAGTGCCTTTGTGGGTACTTGCTGCAAAAGCACCACACTACAGAATCAGTATTTGGTGGTTTAGGCATTTTAATAGCGTTAGGAGATACCACAGGAGCTGTACTGGTCATGCTGTTGGAAAAAATCAGTGTGTAATGTTTTGTCAGAGACACATACCAATGAATCTAGGTGTCAAACACAGTGTGAAATACCTTAAGAAGCCAGAATGTGACATAAAAACTACAACAATGGGAAATTTAATATCATAAGAGGTTTGTTTTGTGTTAACACCAATTAATTTATGAATTATACCATAGTTTTGGATGAAAGGGGGTATACTTGGGTCTTGGGGACACATTCAGCTGATTCAGGGCTATATTTTACCACATCAATATGTAGAAGAAAATTTGACATCATTTGTAAGGATAAAATGACACTGTTTATTGATACTGGTGATTTATTTAGCTGCAATCCCACTTTTTAAAACAACATTGACATTCATTTTGTTTTGTGTGGGTGGAGGGGGATTGAACAGCACTCTTTCTCTTGCCATGTGGTTTAATGAGACAGATTTTTCCCCAAAGTATTGTGTGCTGATGCAAATTTTAGTTTTATTTTGGAATTGGGGTAGTTTTCAAAGAAAGCAGTGAATTATTGAATTTTCATGCAGAAATGACCCTTTTATCAAATGAAAGAGGTAAAATGTATATTTGGAAGGATTAGAATGTAGGCTAAAATCCCCACTACACCCCCCCCCCCACCCCCCCCCCCCCCCTTACACTCAATCATTTTTACACACTTAGCAAAAATCCCCCACCACAGTTTTAGAAGGTTGTACCACAATATCCCACATTATTTTTAGCGCAGCACAAAATTTCCCCCTCCCGGCCTTTTTCACGAAAAGGTTAAAAGGTAGTCCAAGATGATTTAAAAACGCATGTATTTAATTTGTAAATTACATAAACACTCATCACTATTTACAAGAAAACATGTATCAATAACTGTTTATTTTGTTATGTATTTATTTACTGAAGTTTAAGGATACTTTTAACAGCCAGTGTCACCTCGTGTCGGACAGTGTTATGGGTGGAGGAAGCTGGAATGCACTGAGAGAACCACTTGGCAACAGTGAGCAACTGTCTAACGTACTATCTCCACAGAACAAAGCAACATGGTCAGGTAGACGAAAATTATTGCATAGATAGATATAAGCAGAGAATTCTGAAAGATTTCGAAATAATACAACTTGTCGGATTGTTTGTGGTAATTCTACGAAACGGGAAATTACTCCTGTTCAATCTAACATACCCTTCGAACATACCCCTATCCTATAGGAAGGTTTTAGGTCACATGGTAACCACGTGCTAACATAGAAACCAAGATGGCGGTCTCCACTATACAAAATAGACGCGGAAACACGTATCACCCTAACAACACGCGCTGCGCATGCGCACTAACACCACGTATCACTACGGGGATAACGTCACAAGAAGGCCGCTTACTCAGGTTACCATAACAACACAACATGACGCCACTGGCTCACGTGCCTATAAAGTCATTTCCGGGGTCCTGCAACCTTTGCCTGTCCAGGTACATGACATATACAGAACCACACTTATGTTTGAGTGGGTTAACGATTACTGGACTCGAGCGTGTGGTGCCGGGATAAGCACCCCTGAAAAAGAATTCACTGTAATTAATCGCTAATTTAATTAAATAGTCGACGATTTGAACGGTTGAAAGAATTTTAGAGAGAAACGGGCAATTTTGTCAGAGAACCAGTCTTAGGTCTTTGACCTTGCCATCTGTAGAATCGCTGTTGATTCATTTTGTTCCCAAAAAAATGTCGGTCCGGCCACTTAAAACTCAAAAGAGTGCGTTCATCATATCAGACGTCACAAATTATGAGGTCTGAAATGTGTTTCAAAAGTGTGTGTGCAGACATCATAATATCTGGAGGATGGAAAATGTACAAGGATTTTAATTTAAATACGGTGCGAACTGGCCGCTCTGTTTAAATTTCGTGCTTTTCAAACTGAAACTAAAATAGAAATTTGAACTCGGCTTGGCTATATATGCACTACTGCCACTAGGCTATCGCATGTGGACATCGGTCATTTCTGTTCTGCTCTGTAACAAAAGTACACATTGGACGAGAAAAGACATTTTGTGCAATAAATTAAGCTTCCGTGGCATCCATTCGATCGTTCAGAGTAACTGAGGCAGTTTGAGATTCCATTCTTAGTACAGGCGTTGAACTAAAAAAAGTGGTGTTACCTGGAAAAAATTTGATACAAGCTGATTGTGGTGTCATTCGACGCGGAATTTATCTGGGAACAACATATCCAAAATCCGCTAAAATCCGCCTTGGGGAAAATCTTTCATAGCGTCTCAACTGAGGGTGGGGTGGTGGCCATTTTTACCAATTTCCTGATGTCATTTGCCAGGCGGTTCTGTATTAAGGGCAGGAATTTGTCTCTTCTCTGATTTTTCCTGTCAGTAGAATACAATATAATGACTATAGTATTATACCAGCCCACGTAATTGATGTACACCCGAATAAAGAGCGTTGTATAGCACACTGGAGAAGATAATTACATCATATCAGTCGCGGGTATTCCAGCGATTCTGTTACACACAGCACATCGCTATAAGCTTATCGCCACGTGCTCTCGAATTATTCGATTGTTTTGTCATTCTGTCATATTTTCTTTGTTTCGGTGTTAACATGCACAGGAAACAATTCTTACTCACATTGTCCTTTTTAATATTTCCTCAATATCATATTTCTTGTCTATTAATCCAGTTTCGATAATCCGCCTCAGGATCCGTACTACTTATAGCTAAGAGAAAATAATCCGTTCCCTC